>WOVY01009952.1:0-115000 GCA_013436015.1 Rhipicephalus annulatus
CCCACACCCACCGCTGCCCGAGCCGGAATCTATGAGCTACGCCGCTGCACTGCGCCACAACGCTCCTCTCCCCTCCACGCCAAAACGCCGCCCCCCTCGCACTTCCGTCGACAGACGCCACCGCCGCCACCACCCCCACCGACGTCATACCGTTCGCCAGCGGCCCAGCGCAGTGCACCGAGGAAGACTGACGTCTGGCGCCCCCTGACCATCGCCCGCTCTGCTACCACTGCGGCGAGGCCGGACACACATACCGCCGTTTGCCAGTACCGACAGATGGACTGCGTGGCTTCGCCGTCAATGCACCGCGTCCACAGCCAGGAGAACGACCACGTGACATCGCCGACTACCTGACAGGAACTCGGTGGACACCACGAAGCCCTTCGCGTTCGCCGTCGCCCAGCCGCCGCACGTCACCGCACCACCGGCAGTACTCTGGCCCAACGCGGGGCCGGTCTCCTAGCCCGTATCCGGGAAACTAAGGGCAGCAACCGGTGGAGGTGCGGTTGCTGTGCGACGAACTACCGAAGATCCTCCCGACGACGACGGCCGACGGAGCTTTCCGAACACAACGCCAACCAGGCAACCCTGACGGCGAAAGCTCACTTACCGAAGGTGGCCTGACGACGCAACATGGAAGCAGCGGAACAAGCCGACGCAGCCGTGACCCGACGCCACGCCCTAACTGTAATGCGAGACGGCGAACTAGCGACCTCGACGTTCTTATCGACGGCCACATGTGTGACCGCTCTCGTCGATACTGGAGCCGACTATTCTGTCATCAGTGGGTCGTTCGCCGCGAAGTTAAAGAAAGTTAGGACAGCTTGGAAAGGCCCTGAAATCCGCACAGCCGGAGGTCATCTCGTAACGCCTGCAGGAATCTGCACAGCGAGAGTCACCATTAACGGCCGTATTTATCCTACAGACTTCGTAGTCCTACAGCGTTGCTCGAGAGATGTCATCCTTGGCATGGACTTCTTATGCCTCCATGGTGCTGTCATCAACCTAAAAACAAAGTCGATAACGTTATCCACAGAAGAAGCACTACCGCCCGCACGCCGTCAGGACACCATGCCTTGAATGTGCTGGAAGAACAAGTCACCATTCCGCCTCGCTCAAGCGTCATTATTTCAGTCGGCGCTCCTAAATCACCTGACTTGGAAGGCGTCGTTGAAGGCAGTCAGCATCTGTTGGTCACCCGAAATATTTGCGTCGCAAGAGGAATTGCAGAGCTGCGGGAGGCAAAGCAACGGTTATGCTCACGAATTTCAGCAATGAGTACAAACATGTGAACAAAGGAACAACGGTCGCATACATCGAAGAAATTGTCGAAGCCACCAGTGCTTTCGCCCTCGCCGATTCTGCGGAACCTGCTCAGAGGAACCAAGCCCCTCCATAGCTTTCGACGTCAATCCCAGACTTCCGAACGATAAGCAAGAACAGCTCAAGGCCCTGCTCCTGCAATACGAAGATTGCTTTTCGTCGTCATCGAAAATTCGGCAGACCCCAATCACGAAGCATCGATCATAACCTGAAGAAATTCCAGACCACTCCGTCAGAGTCCCGTACAGGGTTTCGACGGCGAGAACGTGAAGGCCATGAAGAGACAGTTGATGAAATGCTGCGGGATGACATTATCCAGCCGTCCAGAGTTCCATGGGCATCCCCCGTGGTGTTAGTGAAGAAAAAGGATGGGACCCTACGTTTCTGCGTCGATTATCGCCGCCTGAAAAATCACAAGAAAGGACGTGTATCCTCTCGCACGAAGTAGACGACGCACTTGATCGGCTCAATAACGCCAAGTACTTTTGTCAATGGACCTCAAGACTGGCTATTGGCAAATCGAAGTCGACAAAAGAGACCGAGAGAAGACGGCGTTTATAACACCGGACGGCCTCTTCGAGTTTAAGGTGATGCCCTTCGGCCTTTGCTCAGCGCCTGCAACTTTTCAACGCGTTATGGATACAGTACTGGCAGGATTGAAGTGGCAGACTTGCCTTGTGTACTTGGACGACGTCGTCGTGTTTTCCTCGAGTTTCGACGAGCATCTTCGGCGCCTTGAAGCTGTACTTCAAGCCATCAAGACTTCCGGACTCACACTGAAGCCAGAAAAGTGCAGATTTGCGTATGAGGAGCTCTTGTTTCTGGGGCACGTTATCAGCAAGTCTGGAGTTCGTCCCGATCCACGGAAAACAGCCGCCATCGCCGACTTCCCGCCGCCCACTGACAAGAAAGCCGTGCGCCGATTTCTGGGCCTGTGCGCCTATTATAGGCGGTTCGTGAAAAACTTCGCCCGCATCGCCGATCCTCTCACTAACCTTACCAAGGCCGACGTGGAGTTCAAGTGGGAAACGCCACAGGAACACGCTTTCCAGGAGCTTAAACATCGCCTCCAGACGCCTCCGTTACTTGCCCATTTCGACGAATTCGCCGAGACAGAAATACATTGACGCAAGCAGCGTAGGTCTTGGCGCCGTTCTTGTGCAGAGGGCTGACGGACTTGAAAGGGTTATTAGTTACGCCAGCCGATCGCTATCCAAAGCAGAAGCAAATTATTCCACAACAGAAAAGGAGTGCCTCGCCATCATCTGGGCTACGTCGAAATTTCGCCCCTACCTCTACGGCAGGCCCTTCAAAGTTGTGAGCGACCACCACGCCTTGTGTTGGCTAGCCACCTTGAAGGACCCTCAGGTCGCCTCGCACGATGGAGCCTGAGACTTCAAGAATATGACATTACTGTCATTTACAAGTCCGGCAAAAAACACTCCGACGCCGACTGTCTCTCTCGTGCGCCTGTCGACCAACCGCTACCCGACGACCCGGATGACGACTACTTCTTGGGAACGATAACTACCGACGACTTCGCTGAACGACAGCGGGCCGACCCGGAACTTAAGGCCCTAATAGAATACCTCGAAGGCAGGACCGCCGAAGTCCCGAAGGTATTCAAGCGCGCACTTGCGTCGTTCTTTCTACGAAACGGTCTTCTACAAAAGAAAAACTTTTCACCGCTTCGAGCTAAGTACCTCCTTGTGGTGCCTTCAGCTCTGCGACCAGAACTCCTGCAGGCCCTGCACGACGATCCGACGGCAGGGCACCTCGGGTTTTCTCGCACGCTCGCGAGGATACAAGAAAGGTACTACTGGCCACGTCTTACCACCGACGTCACTCGTTATGTGAGGACATGCCGGGACTGTCAGCGACGCAAGACACCGCCGACAAGGCCAGCGGGACTTCTGCAGCCAATTGATCCACCTTGCCGACCTTTCCAGCAGATTGGTATGGACCTACTGGGGCCGTTCCCGACGTCGGCTTTCGGAAACAAGTGGATCGTGGTAGCTACCGACTACCTCACCCGCTACGCAGACAAAAGCCCTGCCAAAAGGCAGTGCATCCGAGGTAGCTAAGTTCTTCGTCGAAAATATCGTCCTACGTCACGGCGCCCCCGGAGGTCCTTATCACCGACAGAGGAACGGCATTCACTGCCGACTTAACTCAAGCGATCTTGGCATACAGCCAAAAAACCACCGCCGGACGACAGCGTACCACCCACAGACCAACGGCCTCACCGAGCGACTTAACAAGACGATCGCCGACATGCTGTCAATGTACGTCGATGTCGAACACAAGACGTGGACGCCAATTCTTCGTATGTGACCTTCGCATAACAACACTCGCGGTGCAGAGACGACGCAGATATCTCCATACAAATTGGTCTACGAAGGAGCCCGGCAACGACGCTCGATGCCATGTTACCCAACGTCACCGACGAAGAAACCTCGATGTGAGCGGTACCTTCAAGCGCCGAAAAAGCCCAACAACTTGCGCGTCTCCGTAATCAAGAATCAACAGACGGACCGACAGCCACCATTACAACCTTCGACGATCGCTTCGTGGAATACCAGCCCGGTGAAGGTGTTTGGGTGTGGACGCCGATAGCGCCGACGTGGACTAAGTGAAAAGCTTCTGCGACGGTACTCGGACCCTACAATGGGTGGTTCGACGTCTCGGCCCACTTGTTACGAGGTTGTCCCCGACGGCATCACGAACTCTCAACGACGCCGATCGCGCACCCTGAAGTCGTCCATGTCGCGCGCCTCAAGCCGTTTCATGCACGTTAACAAACTGAAACAGTGTTTTTTGTATTATTGTTGTATCGTAATTTATTCATTGTACTTTCTTGCATTATTATTGTACCTTCATCTTTAGTTAAAACATCGGACGATGCCTTTTTTCAGAGGGGGGCAATGCACACGTTCCATTTCCCCAAGTTTTTGTTATCGTCCCAAAACACCACACGATTCTCCAGCGCAAACCGCGCCTGCAGTTTTCGAGAAGGTTCCGGAACTGTAGTAGATCATTTCGATAAGATTCACGCCCACTGTGGCGAACGGTACAATTGTTCTGAACCTACGCCACAGCCAGCGATAACGCTAGAACATTCGACGGCAAGAGTATAAATGCCGACGCGCTTCGCCGCTTGTCAGTTGTTGATCGAAGGCCGACGCTCTTTCGCCGCTATCAGTGTATGTGCCGCTATTTCCTCTATGGATAATGGAGTTTTGTATGCATAGTGCACCAAGAGGGGTGTCTAAACGAGCCTGTATGAAAAATGATGTACAGAAGTTTTGTTTTTTTTTTTAGTTTGAAGTTAATAAAACTCTCTTTGTATCTCCGAGACTGCTATCTGTGCGACTGACTGCTGCTGTAATTGGACTTTCCGTTTACCGGGCACAGGTTCGCCCAAATAAACAGTTAAATCCCAACACGAAAGTCTCCTGTCTTCGGCCACGTCACGACCCCCGTGACAATATGATGCTCTTGAAAAACCGGGGACAAACAATTTGTTGCTGAAGTTGTCATCATACCGCCGCACTCTTTTGCCCTTACCATGGTGTCTTGCAACTCTTTCGCCGAGTCGAGTGCCCTTTTCACGCCATCTGCCCTTTTCGTTCGTTGCAACTGTTCGCTGCTACCTTATGCCCTTCTAGAACTTCATAACGGCGTCAGCAGACTGTTCATCTCGAACCTCTTGTGATGTCCTGTAACACTACTTCGGGGTGAGTGCGTCGGGCGTGTTTACAGTCTCGACCCTTCTGCAATTATCGACATACCGACTTGTCCTTCCACCGAACACGAAGTCACCGGGGTGACCTGTGCCTCTTCGCCGCACTACTAGGCCTGACGTACTGAACAGCTCCATCACCGACACGTTAACGTTTCGCAACGTGCTCAGCTTCTACGACTGCTGGACAAGTTCCGTTCTTCTTCTTTGACTGCCAGCATACCGCCCTCGGCCGCACGCCAGCTGTGGTGTCACCGCATCAACACGGGTACCAATGCACCATTGCGTCAAAGAATCTATCACGTGTCCCGCAGCCGAGCGCCAGGTTATCGATGACCAAGTAGCTGACATGCTCAAGCGTCCATGGCGTCATCCAGCCTTTGAATAGCCCTGGGCATCCCAGTCGTTCTCGTTAAGAAGAAGGACGGGTCAATTCGCTTCTGTGTTGACTACCGTCGTCCTAACAAAATAACTAGAAAGGACGTTCACCCCTTACCGAGAATCGACGATGCCTTGACTGCCTCCAAGGAGCTGTGTTCTCTTCTATTGACTTACTGAGTGGTTACTGGCAAGTCCCTCTGTCACCTGAAGATCAGCCTAAAGCGGCCTTTGTCACACCTGATGGCCTTTACGAATCCTGTGTCATGCATTTTGGTCTTTGCAACGCGCCCGCAACATTCGAGCGGATGATGGAGAATCTTTTGCGTGGCCTGTACTACTTGGATGACGTGGTTATATTTTCACCAGATTTTCCAACGCATCTCCAGAGGCTAGATGAACTACTGCAGTGCCTAACTGACGCCGGCTTTGAGCTCAACCTGAAGAAATGCCGCTTCGGCGCAAGTCAGCTCACCATCCTCGGCCATGTTGTCTCCAAAAACGGCATTCTTTCTGACACCGCCAAGCTTCGGGCAGTTGCAGGGTTCCCCAAACCTGCGCCTCTGAAGGACCTGCACAGCTTTTTTTTGACGTCTGCTCGTATTTCCGCCGTTTTATTCAGAATTTTGCAATGATCACCACCCCCTTGACTAAACTTCTACGCAGTGATTCGAAAAATTACGCTTGGTCACCCGCCTATGACGATGCTTTCGAAAAGTTGCGCCGCCTGTTAACCTCGCCCGCCAATCTTGCGTCACTTCAACCCGACTGCTCCGACTGAGGTACACACCGATGCCAGCGGTGTTTGACTCGGCGCCGTGCTCGCGCAGCGCAAATAGGAATTCTAGGAGTACGTAGTCGCATACGCAAGCCATACCCCCACCAAAGCGGAGAAGAACTACTCTGTGACAGAGGAGTGTTGATTGATTTGTGGGGTTTAACGTCCCAAAACCATGATTTGATTATGAGAGACGCTGTAGTGGAGGGCTCCGGAAATTTTGAGCACCTGGGGTTCTTTAACGTGCACCCAAATCTGAGTACACGGGCCTACAACATTTCCGCCTCCATCGGAAATGCAGCCGCCGCAACCGGGAATCGAACCCACGACCTGCGGGTCAGCAGCCGAGTACCTTAGCCACTAGACCACAGCGGCGGGGCAGAGAAGGAGTGTCTGGCAATTATATGGGCTCTAGGTAAATTTAGACCGCACCTCTATGGTCACCCCTTCGACGTAGTGACCGATCACCATACGCTTTGTTGGTTATCCACGTTGAAAGACCTCTCCGGCCGTTTAGCTAACTGGGCTTTGCGGTTTGCAAGAGTTCGATATGCGTGTTGTCTACAGGTCTGGCCGACGTCACACTGATGCCGACGCCCTATCACGTTCACCTGTGTCCTCCGAACGCTCTGCATATCTATCTGCCGTGGACGAAATGGTTGCGTTCTCAGAAAACTGCGACATGGCGTCTGAGCAACGTAAGGATGACTGGATCAGCGCTCTTCTGCGATTCCTTTCAGACCCGTCGACTTCTCCATCTTCTCGAACGTTGCGCCGTCAAGCGGCTCACTTTGAGGTCCGCGATGGTTTCCTTTATCACAGGAATCACAAGTCAGACGGCCGAAAGTGGTTACTCGTCATACCGATCGCCATCTCCGTGCTGCAATATATTCAGCTTTCCACACTGACCCTCAGTGCGCACATGCGGGCATCTTAAACATACGCTCGGCTTTCCTCCCGGTTTTATTGGCGACACATGTACACCCTTCTGCGCAAATACATTCAGTCATGCCCGTAGTGCCAACGACGCAAAGTTCTTTCTCATCACACCTCTGGTCCGATCCAGCCAATTCCTTGCCCAGCCAGGCATTTTGACCGCGTTGGAATCGATCTATATGGGCCCCTTCCATTCTCGGCTTCCGGAAACCATTGGATCGTTGTCGCTGTCGATTACTTGACGCGATACGCAGAAACCGCCGTTTTGCCTGCTGCCACAGCACGCGACGTATCATCTTTTCTCCTGCGGAACTTCATTCTCCGTCACGGCGCACCGCGTGAACTTCACAGCCACAGAGGACGTGTATTCCTCTCTGAAGTCGTCAACGCACTCCTTGCAAAATGCCGTGTTATTCACCGGACTACCACCGTCTACCATTCGCCGACGAATGGATTGACGGAAAGATTCAACCGTACCCTAGGGGACATTATATCTAAGTATGTTGCCTCAGACCACTCCGATTGGGACCTCATTCTGCCTTTTGTGACGTACGCATATAACACTGCTGCACAGGCAACTACGAGCTTTTCGCCATTTTTCCTGTTATATGGCCGAGATCCTTCCACCACACCAGATACCATTCTACCCTACCACCCTGATTCCTCCGAGTCTACGCCTATCTCTGAAGCTGGAGCGCCGTAAGCTTGCCCAGTCGTTTACAACCATCGACCAATGGAGTCAAAAATATCTACATGACGATAACCAGCCGTACCCTAACTTTGTTCCGGACACCGTTGTGTGGCTTTGGGTTCCCGTTGTCCCTACAGGCCTTTCCTCTAGGATTGTTCAAGGTTACACCTACAATTTTTCCTTTCATTGCTCGCTGTGTCGTCCTCAATTTAAGCTGAACCCTCTTTGTAAGTCTCCAGGTTTCTGCTCCTGCCCCGCCACGGTGGTCTAGTGGCTAAGGTACTCGGCTGCTGACCCGCAGGTCGCGGGATCAAATCCCGGCTGTGGCGGCTGCATTTCCGATGGAGGCGGAAATGTTGTAGGCCCGTGTACTCAGATTTGGGTGCACGTTAAAGAACCCCAGGTGGTCGAAATTTCCGGAGCCCTCCACCACGGCGTCTCTCATAAAGATATGGTGGTTTTGGGACGTTAAACCCCACAAATCAATCAATCAATCAATCAATCAATCAATCAATCAATCAGGTTTCTGCTCCGTAGCTAAGTACCGGCAAGATACGGCTATTATACACCTTCCTATTAAGGGATAGTGGTAATCTACCTGTCGTAATTTGAGAGTGCTTGCCAAATGTGCTCCACCCCATTCTTATTATTCTAGTTACTTCAATCTCGTGGTTCCGCTCCGCGGTTATTACCTGCCCTAATAATACATAGTCTTTTACAACTTGAAGAGCACTATTACCTGTCTCGAAGCGCTGCTCTCTTCCGAGGTAGTTGTACATTACTTTCGTTTTCTTCAGATTAATTTTAAGACCCAACTTTCTGTTCTCCTTGTCTAACTCAGTAATCATGAGTTGCAATTCGTCCCCCGAGTTACTCAGCAATGCAATGTCATCGGCGAAGCGCAGGTTACTAAGGTACTCTCCATTAACTCTTATCCCTAACTGTTCCCATTCTATGCTTCTGAAAACCTCCTGTAAGCAGGCGGTAAATAGCATTGGGGAGATTGTGTCCCCCTGCCTTACACCTTTCTTGATTGGTATTCTGTTGTTTTCTTTATGAAGCACTACGGTAGCAGTTGATCCCCTGTGGATTTCTTGCAGGATGTTTATATATACTTCACCGACGCCCTGATTCCGCAGTGTCTGCGTGACGGCTGATATTTCTACTGAATCAAACGCCTTGTCGTAATCTATGAAGGCTATGCATAGTGGTTGGTTATATTCTGAGCACATCTCTATTACCTGATTGATAGTATGAATGCGGTCGATTGTTGAGTAGCCCGTTCGAAATCCTGCTTGTTCCTTTGGTTGATTGAATTCTAATGTTTTCTTTACCCTGTTCCAGAGTCTTGGAAGAATGTTAACAACATCTTAATACATAAGAAAGGAGATGACAAGGACTTGAAGAATTACAGGCCGATCAGCTTGCTCTCTGTAGTATACAAGCTATTTACAAAAGTAATTGCATTTACATTATAGGGTGAACCTTTGCCCGAGAAATTCAAAGCCGGACTACAAACGACACACATGGCGACACACACTGGGCACTGGCAGCGGTGCACAGAGCATCGACCGTCAATAAACAGATCATCGCGGGGCCGTGCTGTTTTTCATACACCCACAATGCATCTAACTTTCCAGTCTTATCACTGGTTGTTGCACAGGCTCTGGAATAAGCTTTGTTGTTAGCGTCATGCGCGCAATCTCAACAAAACGACCTACCACAATCTTGAGGTGCGACCTGCACCGAGCATTGCTGGCAGTCTGTGGGTTTAAACCTAGCACATCAAAAGATTTTTTAACGTGCACCCAAATCTGAGCACACGGGCCTACAGCATTTTCGCCTCCATCCAAAATGCAGCCAAGAACATTAGCCACTAGACCACAGCGGCGGGGCCACATCTAAATAAAACGCGTGGCAGTATTATTAAAGGACATAATTTGCCAAAACTCGAAGGGAATAAAAAGAAATCGGCGAGAAATTGCGTCCATCAGCGCGCATCATGACCGTGAGCCATTCATCTTTATTTGTCTAGTGGCTATAGGGTACTCGGCTGCTGAACCGCAAGTCACGGGATCGAATGCCGGCTGCGGCGGCTGCATTCTCGATGGAGGCGGAAATGTTGTAGGCCCGTGTTAGGGTGGCTATAATTCTAGCCACCCTACCCGTGTGCTCAGATTTGGGTGCACGTTAAAGAACCACAGGTGGTCCAAATTTCCGGAGCCCTCCACTATAGGGCGTCTCTCATAATCATATGGTGGTTTTGGGACGTTAAGCCCCCCCCCCCCCATATCAATCAATTTATCTTTATTTATCCTTTGTTTCTCTGTGATCGTGCAGCTTACTTTCAGCATGATCATGAGCACGCGCGGGGGCACATGGCAGCCTTCCGCGGCGGCCACAGTAACTGAAAAGACTATGCCATGGCCTCCGAGACGGCGGGCGCGCTGCGTTTTTCTTTCCGATGGATGGATGGATGGATGCTATGAGCGTCCCCTTTATAACGGGGTGGTGACAAGTATGCCACCAGGCTCGACAAAAAAAAAACCTTTTTTTTCTTTTTTGATGTTGGCCTAATGCCTCTACTTCGATAAATTCTATCTTAATGGAAAAAAAGGTAAATTTTCAACTTAAGTTCTCTGCCATTTACGGCACACTGTCCATATTTTATTTTTCCAATATTTATTTTTGTCCTTTCTCTCTAATTTTCTGCCACCAATACTCTAACCGTCTCTTACTTATTTCAATCGCGGGTGTGTTCAGCTTTCTATTGTTGTCCCTAAAACCCAAGGCTTCCTGTAGGCTCGTGCCCAAACGTACACCTGGGTGGATATCTCCACATTCAATCAGAACATGCTCCGCCGTTTCCTTATCTTTCCCGCAGCCTGTGCATTGTTCTTCTTCTTTACTGAATCTTGCTTTATAACTACGCGTTCTAAGGCAACCCGATCTCGCTTCAAACAGTAAAGCGCTTCCCCTTGAATTATCGTAAAATGCCTCCCTCCTTATTTCATTTTTGCCCTTTCGGTAGTTACTCAAAGCCGGTTTTTTCTCCATAGCTGCCATCCAGTAAATCCTCTCCGCCTCCCTGACTTTTCCCTTAACGCTCTTTGTTGACATATGGCTTACAGTACCAGCCGTATATTTACTAGTGAGTCTTCTAGTTCTTTTTCTCCACTGTGTGTCCACGCTCTTCCTATACAAATAACGGAACACCTTCTCTGCCCATCTACTCTCCTTCATATTTCTTAGCCTTTCTTCGAACCTTATTTTGCTCTGCGCTTCCCTCGCCTCAAAACCTGCCCACCCCATATCGCCCTTTACAGCCTCGTTTGTCGTCTTCCCGTGAGCACCCAACGCGAGGCGTCCCACAGTCCTTTGATTTACATCCATTCCCGATTGCACCTCTGCCCTCATGCACACCACTGAGTTCCCAAAAGTAAGCCCTGGAACCATTACACCCTTCCACATACCTCGAAGCACCTCATACCTATTGTATCCCCACAACGCTCTGTGCTTCTTTATTGCCGCATTCCTCTTTCCTTTTGCTGCCGAGGCTTTTTCCTGTACCTCCATGTATCTATCACTCTCATTTACCCATACTCCAAGGTACTTGTATTCGCTTACCCTCGGTATTTCTTGGCCTTGTATGGACACCGTCTGATCACAGGGATCATTGAATACCATCAATCCACACTTCGTTACACTGAATTCTAGTCCAAGAGCTTCACCTTCCCTTCCGCATATATTCGCCAGCTGCTGTATATCATCTCGACTGTCCGCAAATAAGACGATATCGTCCGCATAAAATAAACCTGGAAGCTTCTGCTCAATCATCATGCCGCCCTGTTTGTGTGACAGATTAAAACCAATGTTGCTACCTTCTAGCGCTTTTTCCATACTCACCATGTACAGCATGAATAACAGCGGGGACAAAGGACATCCCTGCCTCAGACCCTTGCTAACCTCAACGTTCTCTTTGCTACGCATTCCTTCCCACTCTATGCAAACTGTATTTTCTCGGTATATCTCCCTCAAAAGCTGTATAAAGTCGTCGCCCATGCCCATTCCTTTCAATATATCCCACAAAATTTCCTGATTAACGTTGTCGTATGCCCCAGTGATGTCTAGAAAAGCCACGTACAAGGGCCTATTCTCTATTTTAGATATTTCTATACACTGAGTGAGAACAAACAGGTTATCGTCTAACCGCCTGTCGACTCGAAATCCGTTCTGAAGTTCTCCCAAAATATCGTTATGTTCGGCCCATGTTTCTATTTTCATTTTTACTGCTTGCATCGCCAACCTGTATAGTACCGATGTAATGGTTAGTGGTCTATACAAGCGAATCTTGTCCTTTTCTCCCTTGCCTTTATAGATTAAGTTCATTCTACTTTGTCGCCAACTGTCCGGTATTTGTCCGTCCTTTAAGCTTTTTTCTACTGCTTTTAACAATGCTTCTTTAGTGTTATGTCCTAGTTCGTTAATGAGGCTAACGGGAATCCCATCTAAACCCGCGGCAGTGCGCTTTGGAATTTTTCCTTCGGCCTTTTTCCAGTTGAAATTATCAAGTACTAGCTCTTCCTCTGTTGCTTTCTCCGCAACACTTTTACTCACCGGGGAGATCCCCTGGACGCTCTTTTGAAACGAATCGGCTGTTACCTTTTGGATGTAACCTAGCGCTTCGTACCCTTCCAATTGATTTCCTCCTTCATCTAGAATATGTTGTTGCGTTGTGACAGACTTCCTACCTAGCGCCTTTATGTGGCTCCAAAAAATCCTAGGCACGGCCTCCTTTTTTTCGTGTATCTCTGTCATCCAGCGTTCACTTTCACCTTTAATTTTTGCCTCTACCAATTTCTGTACAAGGGATTTTTTCTCTAAATATATTTCCCATATTTTTTGACTTCGTCCTGCGGCCGCTTCTCCTTTTTTGCCTTTCTATGCTCCCGTGATGCTTCGCGTCGCTTCTCGATCGCCTCCCGGATTTCCCTGTTCCACCAACTTTTTGGCTTCCTTTTTCCTTTCCAGCAAACAGTTTTCTTCTCTTTCCCTATCACCTTCGTCATTAGATGTAACAGCTCACTATACTCCCAGTCCTTGCCTGGTATTTCGCCTACTTCTTCCTCGACTCTTGCGGCTATATTTATTATTTGTTTGTCATTTAAATACGAGCTGCCAGACTTTGATTCCATGCTCATATTTTCAGTTTCGTATCCCATTTGTAATGTTATTCGTTTATGATCACTACCCAAGCTGTTAATGCCTTCCTCGTCTATCCTCATTTCTGTCAGTTTGTGGTAAATTCCTTCAGTCATGAGACAATAATCAATACTTGATTGCTTGTTTCCGACTTCCCATGTGATCTGACCGTCACATTTAGGCCCCGTGTTAACTATCTCCAGACTATGTTGCTCGCAAAGATCTAGTAATAACTTCCCATTGGTGTCTGAATATCCGTCAAGGTCATGTATGTGGGCATTCATGTCCCCTAGAAGGATGATTTCGGCCCCATTACCAAATTCCTTAATATCCGCACTCATGCAATCCACTATCTCCTGATTCTTTTCTCTGCAGTTATTCCCCGTCCACAAGTAGGCTACCCCTAGCCACGTTTCCTTTCCACCTACTGTGCCCAGAACCCAGAGGTGCTCTGAACACGTCTGTTTCACTCTAACCCATTTGGCTTCGCGATGAATTAGCATTCCTACACCCCCACCTTTCCTTTCCGATATGGTCCTGTTACACCCTTCCCAAACATAATTTTCAATATGTGGTGGCTCTTCCAAGTCTCTAAGGTGTGTTTCTGTAACCGCATACACGCCTATCTGTTCTTTGTTTAACTGCTCCTCAATCTCTAACCATTTTGCCTTCTTTCTGCCACCCTGCATGTTTATGTAACTAATTGCAACACGCGCCTTTTTCCTTTTTCTTTTACCTTTTTTCTGGTTTTTCGCAATTCTACCTGTCAAAGCGTCCTCCTGGTTGTTTTCCCTGTTACGAGCTACCCCGGACTCCGAAGGGCCCGTGAGCCCCCCAAAAAAGCTACTGCGCGTCCTGCCAGTCGCCAGCCCACCTCGTGTCCAAGCCTCTTATCGAAATGAATCTTGTCTCTTTGGAATCCACCCCACCTGTGCACTTCCCTGTTTAAATCCACTACCTCGAAACCCTTCTCTCGACTAATTTGCCATATCTCTTTGTTTGCGTCGAAAACCGCTCTTTGTAGGTTGACGTTGCGTACTGGTACTTCCGGTACTGTGCATACTACAATTTGCACCTGGGGGGACACGGCGCGCATGTCATCCACCCCTTTCGCCAAGGTCGTCGCTAGTCGTGACGATTCTTTTTTCAGGACGTCATTTAGCCCTCCCGCAATTACAACGAGGTTACGATTGTTAGCTTTAGCTGCGAGTTGTTCACCCGCTTGACTCATTACTGTCCCCAGCGTTTGTCCTGGGAACGTCCCTATCGCAACTCTCTTGTCGCCTTTCACCCTTTCTTTGATTGCCGCTGCGCATCGGACTAAATTTGAGTCACCGGCGATGATGACCTGTTCAGACATTCCTTCTGAAACCTGCACCTGGCTGCTGACTAGGTGACTAGCGTGAGTCACGGCTGCTGGTTTGCTCCCTCCCTCCCTCAAAACTACTTCCCGGTAGCTGGGCCCTGTGGCCAATGTATCTGCCTTTGTCATGCCTGTTTCCTTCATCTCTCCCGCACGGGGGGTCGTCGCCATAATGCTTCCGCCGTCACCTGCGTCTTCGTTCCCTTTCACGACCTTCGATAGGCCCTTCTCGGCTGACCGGAGCCTTCCTTCCATGGCTGACGTTTTCTCTCGCTCCTTCGCCAATGCATTCTCCAGCTCTGCGATTTTCTCCATGAGCCCACTCTGGACCGCCATCATATTTTTCATTTTCTCCTCGAACTCGCACTGTCTACACTTGGCGTCATCTTCTGCTTTCTCCTCCGCACTAACTTCCACCTTCCAACCTACCCCGCACTCTGAACACTTTACGGTCTTTTTGACCATGGTTAGCTCAGTTTACCGATGCCCACGTGTTAGAAAACTGTACTAAAATACACTGGTCTAAGCCAAAAAGAACCACAATAATAAATAAATACGCTACACTTCACAGCACCTGCGCATGCACGTGGTCGGTCTACGCGCAGACCTCAGCCACGTGGTGGCTGGGGAAAAAAGACACAGTACAAAATACTAAAAAAAAATCCAGCCGTCCCAAGCCGCACTCTGGTGGCTAGAAGGAGAGGTTCCAGCCTCGTCCCGGCCGCGCCTTGAAAGGAGGCGTGCTGGTATTTTATTTCGCCGCGGAGCAGCGCGCAAGACGCCACCGTGATCGGTCGAGAGCGCTCGTCCAGCCGCTAGCGCGGCACTTTTAGTCGCTTGCTCGTGTGCTCGCAACTTGCAACGTCTGCGCTTTGCCTATTTGGACTTGTTCGGGATCAATACGTGCCAATGTGACCATGCCAAGGTGATGGGTAAACAGCAAAGACACTGCTTTGCACCTGGATGTAATGCGGAATATGTTTCGGCCCGCAAACAAGGGAAGAAAGCGTCTCTCTTCTCTGCTCCCGCCGACGATGAACGGCGCGAGGCCTGGGAGCGTGCGATTCCTCGCGCTGACAAACCACTGGAAAATAAGTGCGTTGTGTGCGAAGCTCATTGCAACGAAAGATTCATCGTCCGTAGCTACAAGCATGTTATCAACGAGTTCTTAGCAACTTGTGAAAAAGCTGTACGTAAGGAGGGTGGGTTCCCCAGTGAATCAACGGCAAAAGGACTCCGCGTCACTCTAAAGCTATGTTCACACTACGGTCGTAACGCGCGTAACAGCTCGTTCGGCGTATCGAACGCAACGGCTATAAAAAGCGTTACCGCAGTTATGCCGATACTTTTGTTCACATTTACAGCTACGTACATTACGATTTTACGATAGGCCAATCATATTTGTCGCTGTAGAATCGACGTCACTAGCGGTCCAATATGGTTCCCATCAACACGCGAGCGCTGGCCGAGTTGGAAGAAATTCACGCTCAAAATGAGCTTATAGTCGTGTATTCAATCGCCCGAAGACGGCGAAGGCGACAGAAAAGAGTTTGGGTGCGCCAAGTATTCCTCGACAGGGCCGTGGATGGCGACTTTCACAACCTTTTCGTCAAGCTCCGACTTCGAGACGCTGCGATGTTTCATAATTTCATGCGCATGTCGCCCCAGCAGTTCCACTTCCTTGAGAACTTAGTGAGACCACTCATGGCGAAGTAGCACTTCCCGCGCCGGCAGCTACCGCCATCGCCTCCGCGATGCTGCTGCAGCCGGGAGGACGGAAGTCCCGTCAGTTCTCGTGACCGGTTGTTGAAAACCGAAAGCTGATCGGTCATTGGCTGTGTCGTAACGGTCGTAGTATCGCTGTCGTAAAAGTTGCCTAGCCTTTAACACTCTCACCCACGATTTATGCGTTCGTTGCGAACGTTGGTACCTTTACGTTCACAGTCTGAACTAGATGCATACGCTTGTTGTGCTTCCGCTTACGCGTGTTATGAAAAATCGACGCCTTACGACCGTAGTGTGAACATAGCATAACCAGCACCCTTTCCATCCGGCACTATGTCACGAAAACCTTGGGCTATAAATACTTAATGACCTCTCACCTCTGCCAAGACGCGCTTAAAATATTTTTGGAATTTTGAAGCAAATGTCTGGCTCGAATGATCACCCATCGCCGACACAATTTTTTATCTCTCTGAATTGCCTTAGTTTTGTAGCGTTAGGTACACTGGCCTCACTGAGCCACTTTCGCGTGGCACTAGTCTGCGCACGCGCAATGACACTCCGCCACCGCCGCGCGCGGCTCACCGCCGGTGGGCGCGCAATTCGATACGCTGCGCAGACGACCAGTGGTGTCACGCACCGGGGCCGGCACCTCCCTCGCAGTCGGCCGCACGCGACTCGCCGCCACCGGTGTGCGCTTTCCAGAGGAGTGCCGTCATAGCCTTGGTAGACATATGGACGCCGACGCGCGCGCCTTCCCTGTGCAGTCGCCATCTGACACTGCGCTGGAGCCGCTTGATAGCGCCTCTGACTGGCGTTGCAAATGCTGCTCAACGGTGCAGTAGAGCGGAGAAGCTTAACTCCTCGGATCCCGAAAAGTAGTTGCCCGGCAAAATATACATGTGCCACATATACGTATACCGTGTGTGTGTCATTGGAACAGCTGTAAGCATGATATCTGGAAAGCTAAGAATAATCAGCTGAATCTTTGCTAACGCTACCTATATCCTGGCATAGCTGAGCTAAGCCACTGCCATTTTTTTTATTTTGGCACTGTCACCCTTCTGTGGGAACATACCTTCTAGGGTTCTGAGCAGCCTAGTCCGGAAATCCACAATAATTCAATAAAATTGCAGAATAAGCTGGATGATCTGCTAGATGTGGGGCACCTCAATGAGGTTAATGAAATTATTGTTGCTTGTGAAGCCCTTCTTGACCACACTGATCTCATTGGAAGCAAAAGTGCCTCCCGGGTCACTTAATACGTCCATGGCTATGTGGGCCGGAAAATGGTTAAAGAGAAGAAGTGCAACGAATGTAGCAGGTTGTTGCTTCACTCAGAAGTCCAGCTTGCTTCCGGCAGAATCATGCCTTCTGTACCCGTCCGAGTCTTTAACACACCTGGTCAAAGCTATGAAAGATGCATTCACCTATTGCGACAGTTTCAACAAGTTCAAAAGTGACAGCATAACAGACCTTATCTCTTGCCTGTCCGTGAAGAGGATAAATATGGTCGGCTGTGAGCACCACAAACTGGAAGTGACAAATCAGATAATTAGATTCTTTACACTGACCAGAATGCATTTTCTCGTTGCTGCAGAAAATGTGTCCAATCAAAAAAAAAGAGAGAAAAAATGAAGTTCTTGAAGTTGAGACGTACGACTTAACTTCCATAGTGCTAACTCAGCGAACAAGGTTTTATTTTATGTTATTGTGCATTACTCACACTCTCTTGTTTCTTGTGATTTTACTATTGTCTTGTTCACATTGTTATAAATTTTTCATTAACAACAGTGATGTTGCTGTCTCGCTGTGTTTCTCATAAGCAGAAATCAATTTTTTTCGTGAAGTGGTTTGTGACTGTATCTATGTTTGCCAATGAAATCATAATGTCATGTGTGTATTATGTATGCCCATTGTTTCATCGTATACTTACTGTTCTCTTTAGTTGCCTTATTCACTTGCTTTAGCTGAGTTTCATATAACTTGCAGTTTTCTTCAATCTTAATGCATATGTTGTGTTTATTTTTCATGTTGTTTTTCGCTTTCGAGAAAATAAATGTCTTGCTTGTAAAGTTAGACCTTGATTGCGCAAGTCATAAAAATGACGGTTGCCGATACCTTTACGTACATTGAGACTTTACGGAGAACACTGCGACATCAAATTTCAAAAGTGCACGGACATTGTTTTGGTGTCAAGCTCACGGCAAGCCACTTGATTCTCTATCTTGTAAGCTCCGTAGCTGTTATACTGCGAAGTGAATTGAAAACACTAGTTTTCAGCGCCAATACACGTTTTGCAGCACATCACAAGAATTGTGTAGGTACACTTTGTTATAATCTACAGGGTAGCGTGAAATATTTGCAACAAAAAAACGACACACGAGCGTGGGTGCGCCCGGAGCATCTCGAAAGCGACTGTAGCGCCGCCGCATCAGGATGAATTCTCGCTCGCTCTCCGGCGCGCCGATGCTGACACCTCTTCTTCTAGCCACCATAGCCCCGCTCTCCAGCAAAATGAACGAGTATCGCCTCCCGCGCCCGCCTACTGCGAGAGGGCGCGGATTCTGGCGGCGGACGGATTCCTTCTGGGCTTATCATACATCCTATGTCACTGATGTCACATAGGATGTATGATAAGCTCAGGGGAAGGCACATAGATGAAGGTGGCTTCAGAAGTCTGGGTAGTGATCACAAACGTATCAAGCTAAGTTTTGGAAGAGCAGTGAAAGTGGGAAGGAGACAAGATGAGCAACTACAGGAAAATTTTTATTCAGCAAGGCAAATAGAAATAGTTACTACACAAATTGAGAAAGTAATCACTGAGAATAATAAAACCGTGTGGACATACATGAATTTAATTAGACTGTTTGAGCTAGAGCTTGCTAAGGCACGTGACTAGGCACCCCAGAAAAGAAGACACAAACCCAAAAGTTCGTGGGACGAGGAAGTTAAGAGAGCCATAGCAAAACGTCAGGAAGCCTCTAGGGAACACAGACATGCTAAGCAGCCGGGTGAATCGACAGATGATGTTGAAAGGAAATGGGCAACCTTTCTAAGCTGTAGAAGGGATGCATCCCTTCTGATCAATGAAAAGATTAGAAGGAAGGGAGCTCAGTGGCTGGCAGAAGTACATAAGAAAGATAGAAAGGCAGCTGCGAAATTTTGGAACCATCTGAACTCCCTAAGAAATGAGACGAGCCTAGAGCAGAGTTTTATAACTACAGCCCAAGGTGCTAGGCTAGAAGGGGACGAAGCTATTGAATATATAAGAACAAGGGTGACAGAAAAATTTCAACAAAGAAGTACTTTATGCACCACAATAGACAAGGACGAATCAAGTGGTGCAATGGCTCCATTTTCACAACAAGAGTGGGGAAGGGCTGAAAAAAGGGTTCCTAGTAGTACATCAACAGGCCCAGATGGCATTACAATTAGGCTGATAAAGACATTAGGTCCGAAGTCTAAGCAGCCTTTGAGAGAGGCAGTAGGCAAAACAATAATCGATGGTGAAGTCCCCAATGGATGGAAACTTAGCAGGATGAGCATGAGCTATAAAAGAAAATGGGACAAAGCTGACATAAACAACTACCGTCCTATAACAGTGACATAAGTGGTCTACAGGCTGGCAATGCAGATTATAAAGGAAAGACTGCAGGCATGGATAGAGGATGAGGGGGGTGCTGAGAGAACTGCAGAATGGGTTTCGTAAACACAGGAGGTTGGAAGACAATCTGTTCTCACTGACACAGTGCATCGAAATAGCAGAAAAGAAACAGCAGCCCCTGTGGCTAGCATTTTTGGATATCGAGGGAGCGTACGATAGCGTGGTTCAAGAGGACTTGTGGGGAATACTGGACACACTAGGTGTGAAAGATAGAGTCACTAATCTTTTAAATAATATCTATAAAGGTAACAATGTAATTATAAAGTGGAAAAAAACAGGTATCCAAGCCTGCAGAGATGAAACGGGGACTTAGGCAGGGGTGTCCACTGTCATGATGTACCTACAAGGATAAGGGGCCAAATTAAAGGGAAGTGGACTCGGCTTCAACCTCTCTTTAGTCAAACAAGGAAAACTCATTGACCAGGCACTACCAGCATTAATGTACGCAGATTATATTGTGCTAATGGCCGACAACAAGGAAGATTTGCAGAGATTGATGGACATCTGCGGTAATGAGGGAGATGGGTTAGATTTCAGATTCAGTAAGGAAAAATTAGCAGTCATGATTTTTAATGATAACGAAGGTAGTGAGCTTAGAATACAGGAGGTCAGGCTAGAGAAAACAGACAAATACAAATATCTGGGCGTATGGATAACCAATGGGCCCGAGTACCTAAGGGAACACGGAATATACGTGACGACTATAGGTAACAGGAATGCAGCGGTGATGAAAAACAGGGCACTGTGGAATTACAATAGGTATGATGTTGTGAGAGGGATATGGAAAGGGTCATGGTTCCTGGTCTGACGTTCGGCAATGCGGTCTTGTGCATGAGACCAGTTTCAAGCAAGATTAGAAATTAAGCAACGTGGAATAGGTAGGCTTGCCTTAGGAGCTCACGGGAATACACCAAATCAGGGAGTACAAGGTGATATGGGATGGACATCATTTGAGGGCAGGGAAGCTAGCAGCAAGATAAAATTTGAAAAGCGATTGAGAGAAATGGGGAAGCAGCATTAGGCTAGGAAGGTTTTTAGCTACTTGTACATGAGGAATGTCGATACAAAATGGAGGAAGCGAACCATAAATTGACAGGTAAATACTTAGAAAAGAGCAAGGAGCCAAGCCAAAAAGAACTATCGGTTAAGAAGAAGGTGAAGAAGTCTGCACTATGATTAAGAAGTCCGCACTAGAGATCTATCGAACGTTTAGGCAGGAAATTACCAAGGAAAAGATGTACGATAATATTCGGGGTAGTTCTTTACTGTTTGAGGCTAAGACTGAAGTATTGCGAACCAAGACTTATCGGTCCAAATACGAACACGGTATGCAGTGCGTGTAGAGAGGAGGAGGAAACTGCCGAACACCTGGTAATGTTCTATAAAGGGCTTCACCTTATAGTTCAGGATGATTGCGCAGAGTTTTTCAAAACACTGGGATTTAGGGACAGCGAGGTCAAAATAGACTTTAAGCAGGCAGAAATAACTAGAAGGAGGTTATCTGATTGGTGGCTGAAATGAAGGCACGAGTGAAAAGTAAATGCTTCACTGCAAAGTACCAGTCCTCAACTTCACTATTTAAAGGGGAAAAAATACAAATCTAGTTGTTGGTTCACTAAGTATTACGGTTAGCGGCGTTAGCCGCCGCCCGATCTAAAGGGTATAGCTGTGTCAATCCATCCATCCATCGACAGCAGAGCATATGGGATTCCATAGTGCGCATGTGTTTTTTTTTTCACGTACGAGCGAGAATAACTGCCCCAGTTTTGTGGCTGAACTGAAAGAAAGTATTTTTCGGCGGACACCGCGGCAGACAGCAGAGTACATAGGATTCCCGTGTGCGCATAGTTTTTTTTTTTTTTTGCGTACGAGCAAGCAAGCATCTTTGCCAGAATCTTCTGGCTGAACAAAGTATTTTTTTTTTTGTTACTGCATTTATATTGGTCCTATTTTCGAAGAAAAGCATGTCAACTACGGCATTTTCCAGATAGAGAATTGTAGGATGTATCAATTCGTCTGTGGCAGTGATACTTTGTTTGTCTATATTCCGTTTTGGCTTGGTACTAAACACCTCGATTCGAGAAATATTGAGGCATTCTAGCATTCCTCTTTTCTGGAGACTTGTATAGGGGAAAACTGGGCTAAATATTATCATTGATTATTATTGCTCTCCTACCCTTTCTCATAATTTTACTGTTATATCGCATGCGGATATTTATGAGGTGGTCAACCAAAGCGCAGTTAGGCTCTAGGTAACTGAGTGCCCTGGTCATGTCATTAAATTAAGGTACATGTGAAGTAATTTTGCCAAAATATTGTATAAGGCTACGATACAATATTGCATAAGGCTTCGTTCGATTCACGGGTTACACGCACAAAAATGGGTCACTTTCTTGTTCCTCTCGTGGAACTACCCCTTATTTACATTATAATGCTGTTTAGAGACTTATTACAGATGCACTGACGTAATCACAGCTACAGCGCGTAGTGCGACATGGTTTTACTGCTTTTAGGAACGAAGCTTTTTATAGCATCCCTTGGGCAGTCATCCTTCTATACAGTGTAGCCAGCATATCCACGGAGTGAATGATATGATGAGTGGGGCGAAGGACGGACGGATGGACAGACGCTTCGCCCCACTAATCATTCACTCTGGGCATATGCTGTGATTTTGTTTATTTATCCCCCACGCACCGAACAGTGTTTTGCTCCTCATTGAGAACGTGCCTCATCTATAGGTGAAACCAGTTGGGGCGAACATGGCTGGACAGCAGGCGTGCTAGCCTAAGAAGCGAAGAATGCTTATAAGAAGCAAGCAAATCACGTCGTGGCGCAGCTGTGATTACATTAGGGCATCTGCAAGAATCCTCGAAACAGCATTACAATCAAAAGCAGCGCTATAGTTCAATGAGATCTAGAAGAATCCATTCAATCAAGTGTATAAAGTAATCTATGAACGTAGAATGCGGCACTCGAGACCTCGCTTGCAGATCAGGCTGCCATTTGAGTTCCGACGCCAGGAAACCGAGCTAAGCGAGGGCAGCGAGCATCGGCAGCTTGGGCAGCTCTGCGCAAGCATGTGGTCTGTTTATATTGACCTCAAGATCGTGGAGTGGCAACCTCTCGCTTGTGACGTCAGTTTGTGGACTTTGCTCTCGCCGTGCTGCAGCAGCCACTGCTCCTGTGCACAGATCACCTGCTTCTGGCGGGAACATTGTCGAACGAACACCCTCGAAAGGGCCAACTGACGCCCACAACAAATGTTTAAAGTGGAATTATCAGTTTTTATTTTTTGTTGCAGCCCAAACAACAGGGCCAAGAAACCTTCTAGATGGCTGATGAGTACGCTGATGCCACCAACCGCATTGCAGGCAAGAAAGCGAAACTATGTGTGAGTGTTCTCGCTCATCATCTGCAGTTTCCGCCGTGCGATACTAATTAGTTCGGGTGTTTCGAAATTTCAACCAGCTTGCCTTTCTCCAGCATCTACAAGCATGTAGATACAGCTAGCGAGATGTCGCAGTGGTTCACAACACAGGCCACGTTGTTGAATGTGTGTAGCCGATGCCGTAAATGGAGATCCCATCACTGTTGCAGCTCTGCTCCTCCAAACACGTGGACTTGTGTGAACCCGCCACACAACTTCCCCATGGTGATCGAGTGCTGTGCAATGGTAAAGTACTGCTCTGTGCCTCAGTGTGCTTCGACCGCCCGTGAAAAGGACGTTAGCTTTCCCAACAGTCCTGAAGAGAAGGACACGCCGGCCCTTTTCCTCGGGACATTTTTTTCTGCAGTGCAACGATAGTGACAGTGAACACGAGGATATGTGTGAGAATCACTGATTTCTGCCACTCTGACATTCCCAAACAACACATGAGATAATTACTGCACAGCAGCTGTTTAAATTATTGCTTTGGCAGTCAATCAAGCGTTCATGGCATCTGCTAGAAATGCAAAGCAGTATCAAATTACCAAATTTGAGATAATCAGGCTTGGATTGCAGTTATGGGCATTGGCAGGGCGCAAGCCAGAGTTTTATTGCAGTAAGAAAAGTCTTGAGGGGTAGGGGCTGGTGCGACTTGGCAAGAGGGCAAGTTCCGCCTTAATACACCCCCGGCCGATGCAAATGACTGAAGTTTGTCACAGTAATGTTTGTTTAATTAGAGCAACCCCATGAAGTAGTTCATATTAATACCACATAAGGCCGTCGCTCGGGTTTCAGGATACTATAACAAATAGCAATTACTCATTCTTTATGCCACAAATATCATGTGGCAATCTTTAGTGATTGTGCACTAAACAACAACAGCTGCTTTTGCTTATGAATTTACGGTAAGCAGTGCACTAGGCGCAAGCTTGTCTTGATCAGTAAACTACATATGCCCAAGGGCTTTTTGACGGCTGAATGATGTCATCATTGAGCATTTTCTGGACTTGTTCTTGGATTGCTTCGCGTTCTTTCGGTGCCACGCGGTATGGGTTTTGTCGAATTGGTCGTGCCGTCTCTTCCGTTATAACTCGGTGCTTTGTCAGTGGCGTTTGATTTACCCTCGAGGTCGACGAAAAACAATCTTCAAACTGGCCGAGAATATCTAGAAGACTCTGCCTCTGCGCTGGCGATAAATCTGTGCTCACGTCGACAGACAGTGGTGTTGAAGCGGCCGGCGTCTCTGCCTGTTGTACTGCGAAGCACTCACGGAATTCTACAATTTCTTCGAAGTATGAAACTGTGGTACCCTCTGTAATGTGTCGACGTTCGTTGCTGAAGTTTGTCAACAGGACCTCTGCTTGCCCAGACACTACACTGACGAGACTTCTGGCAATAGCGATTCCTCGAGAGCGTAAAAGCATCGATATTTGTTCCGCGACACCTTCTCCAGTATGCTGCGTGTTACACGTGACAGAAACGAGGCGGCATGACAACGGTGGCATGGTCACGTCGTCCTTCATGCGCATGGGCTTGCGCTGCAGCGCTGCGCTATGGTCCGCTGAGAAGGTCAGTACACCGTCCGGTATATTTATGATGGCACCGTACTCCCGCAAGAAATCTATACCCAAGATGGCATGTTTACAACACTCGGAAAGAATAACGAAGGTTGCCACGAATGATGAATCCCCGATCTTGATTCGTGCAGTACACTTTCCGGTAGGCGTCAGCAGCTGGCCTCCGACTCCTCTAATTTGCGGCCCCGTCCATTCCATTTTTACCTTCTTGAGTTTGTCAGCCAGATTCGCACTCATTATTGAAAAGTCCGCACCAGTGTCGACCAGTGCGGTCACGTCGTGACCGTCAATTGAAAGTGTAATGTCGGTGGTGACAATCTCGTCTTTCGTCAGTTCATTCGAAATGTGCGGCGCTTCGTGTGGCAGTAATGGGGGATTTTCAAATCTTCGGCAATTCGCAACCTTCCCCCCTAAGGTCGCTGTTTTTAGTTTCCCCGGCGTGGACTGGGAGATCTTCCTCTTGCCATGTCCGTGGTGCTACCTCTATTAGATTGGGGAAAATGACCTGGGGAGGGCGAGCGTGACCGGAACCCAGGAGAAACGTCCCGCGGGATCGTCGTGCTCGTTTCAACGTTGCGTCTTCCGTCGAAATAGCGCCGAGGGGTAGTGGACGGAAATCCTTGATACCCGGCAACGCGATGAGGACAATACCGTACGATGTGGCCTGCTTCCCCACAATGGAAGCACAGGGGCCTGTAGTCAGGGGTACGCCATATGTCGGTTTTGCGGAGTGGGGGTCGCATCGGCGTCGACGTTTCCCTGTAGTACCAAGGCACTGTCGGCGGCTGTTGCTGGTGGTACTGCTGAGGTGGAGGCACGTTAGATCTAGGCTGTCGACGGAGAATATCTGCATATGTTCGCCTAACTATTTCAGTGTTCGGCTCGGGAAGTGAAAGCGCTTGCCTTATTTCTTGCCGAACAACTTCTGTGACCGACGCAATCGCGCAGTCATTCGGTGTGGCGGCGAGCTTCTTCACCTCTTCTTGCACTATTTCGCGTATCAGGTCACGCAAAGAACGCTTGTCAGGTGTGACAGTGGTCACGGCGGTTGCGCTGATTTGTCCGCTGTTGTTTGGACGGTCGTACTGGCGGTATTGTAGCTGTAGTGCGCGTTCGATGGCGGTCGCCTCCTTCGAAAATTCGTCGATGCTTGAAGGTGGGTTCCGTGCGAGACCAGCAAACAGCTGCTCTTTAACACCACGCATGAGGTGGCTAATTTTTCTGTTCTCGGACATATCGGGATCGGCTGGATGAAAGAGACGAGCCATGTACTCAAACATAGCAACAGACTTGTTGGGCTTTTGAATCCGTGATTCGAGGAGTCGTTGTGCATGCTCCCGCCTTTCGGTGTTTGCGAAGGTGTCCAGGAACTTCCGCCAGAACTCGTCCCACGTTGACCACACGCGATTCGTGAACCATGTGCGAGCCCCGTCTTGAAGAGGGAAATACACGTACCCCAACTTCTGTGCAGCGTTCCACCCGTTAACGTTGGCTGTGCGCTCGAACTCCTCAAGCCAGTCATCTGTGTCCTCATATGTGTTGCCATAGAAGTCCACAGGAGTTTTAGGGGTGAAAACAGTCACCTGTGTCGTGCTTGGGCTCGTCATGATGGGGCAACTGCTTTCCGGCACGGTCATGTTTTCCGTCCAAGGACCGAACTCTGGGCTCAGGCCTAACAGGCGGCGGCTGGCGCGGTGAACGGGTGTTTCGACAAGCGGAAGTCTTTGTGGACTAGATCCTGGGCTATTGGAAGGTGTCCTGGACATGTACCCAGCACCTCCACCAGTGTCATGACGCAGACACAGCAGGAGTCTGATATAGAAGAGCTCACTTTAATTAAAATGAAAGGCGCTCGTAAAGAGGACCGGGCAAGAGCTTCGTCTTCCTCTCTGGCTGCGCGAGCTCTCCTCTGCAAGTTGAATGCAGCAATATGTATGTACACCAACCAATTATAAAGCTATAGTGTCAGATGTCCTGCACCACTCAGCTGTACTCACGAGGCGCACTTACCCGAAGTGATTTGGAAGCGGCGGCGTCGGTTCCCTGCCTACGGGCCTTCGCATTAAGTTTTGGGATGGCATCTCACCTAATTTAAGTCACCTACGCCTTTAGTCTGCGTGCAATGAATGGCTGAAATACTGGTGAGGTGCTGAAACACAGTTGCAAGCTTACCGAAAAGTGGAGCGTCAGTAGGGCGGGTGTAGAAAAAATCACTGTAAGCGAAGTACTTGCCGCACACGGTCGATGAAGACGTGATGCGTTTTTTTTACTGCACCGTCAAAAATTTTTACTGCACCGTCATCTGTTCAGGCCAAAAAGAACTCGGCAAAATGAATCCGGCTAGCATCATAGCGGCACCCCAAAATACTTCTTCCAGCGTGGACAAGCCCAGCTCATTTTCGCTGGGCTCGCCTTCGGAAGGAGTGGTTCAAACCATATGCACAAGCTTAGCTCGTCTTTGTTGGAAAACGATTAATGCCATAATTCAGGAACTTCAGCACAGATCTAAATAAAAGTGCCACCATGCCCCTGCGTGTATGCAGCTTTACTTCATTTGAACAGAGCTGCCAGCAAAAGTAGTCGTAAATTCTAGAGTTACGAATCCCCATGAGAAACAATCAAATTTGCATCTAAGTAAGCAAAACGGAACAATGGTTCTTTCATACAGTTCAACAGATTACGAACGGCAAAGACTTGCGATATGATGTATCATGCCTTTGTCAGTTAGATCCAAAAACTTTAGGGCAGGAAAAAAGCTTCTCAATCGATAAATGTTCCGTTATGTTCACTTTCCTTGTGTCACTCATCATAGTTTCAATTACCACATGCACGGTCAACAGTTCACAATGCAAAGGAGAAAGGGCAACCTTTCCTTTTTTTGCTATTACCTGTTACAATAAGCACTGCCCAATAAATGCCCACGTACCTTCTGATTTAATCTGCAACAACCTAAATGTAAAGTACATTTACAAGCTTTTCTCGCCGTCACAGGGCTCCTAACGCATCTGCCTTAGCTTTAGCACACACTCTCAAAACTAGGTTTGCATTTTTTACTGCCGTTACCTTTCTCTTTAAAAAAAACTTTTGCTGTAAAGAAGCTTGCAAATAATAAAAATTATGCATACATTGCAGTTGCTACTCTTTATCTTCAAGTGATATATATTCTGCACAGCAGGTAACTGTAAAGCGCTAAGTAAGACATTAATCTTTACACTGAGCTGCGGCAGGAGACAGCGACAAACGTACTAAGGATATTAATTTTGTTTACAAAGCCTGGTTCATAGAACACAAAGCATGGAAGACTCTAGGATGAGGCTACAAACGTGCAAGGTCATCAAACGTGTGCAATTGGAAAAAATTGTGAAGCCATCAAAAAACAGACACCATGAGTCGCTTCACCTACAATCAAGTGATGTGAAGTGAAATCTACAATGTTAAAACATTCAAACAATAAGTTCTTGCTTTCGGTTATACTTAATAAAGTCAGAAAAAGCAGCACAAGTCAGTTTCTAAACAACTTGCACTTTATAAGCACCACCATTTATTCAGAGTTAAATAAAAAAGTTGTAAAACTATTTTTAGGTTGAGTCCGTACAGATGTAGCACCTCTCACTTAAGGCAGAGCAGATTAAGTCAGCCACCTTCAAGGCATTTCACCGAGGTATAACATCATAAACAAAATGGGATATGCTACAGCATCAAAAAGTTGCACTGAAGGAGTTCGTGATGAACTGCTGCAGTTGGCTGCATATGCTCAGCTCCACTTCATCTACACCATGAACTATAATTAGCTTGACAAAAGAAATGCATCCAAGAATTTAACCTGAGGGAGCAAAACTTCAACATGATCCTTGCACTTTGGTATGGGATTTCCTTCCAGGTTGAGCTCAGTCAACATGAGGCATGTCTTCAGAACAATAAGGCAGTCCTTGTTGCGTATTCCTGAGGCAGTTGTTAAGGCTTCTAAATCATGCACATCATTGAACTTCTGGTGTTCTAAGCCATGCCAGTACTCATATATTTAGGGTTCAGCATACACGCTGAAACTTTAAATTCTAAAAACCTACACGTAAAATCCCATTATAGTAAAAAAAGCTCCATAATTATGATCATCAATTACAGAAATATCAATTCATTTTAACTAGTAACCTATATACCATCTTAACAAGACACAGAGAGAATATGATTCAGTTGGTGATTAGCATGAAATAAATGTGATAAATGCCAGAGTGCCAGACTTCCCAGACTTGAAAGATAAAGTAGTTCATGACAGTGGATGCTAATGGAAGTAAAAATGCCACATTCATACCACCTTCTAGCAATATGACAAATTAAGAACAGGCGACACCATCTTCTTCTTTGCTGGTTGATAGGGCCAGGTGCCATGTTTTGTTCCTGTATTTTATTGTGTGTGGAATGTTGCGAGTGTCCATTTCATGTGTGTAACTATTGGTGACATCCTGATTGCCTTAAATCTGTTCATAAGTCGGAGAACTTGTGGTCCACAAAAATATTCGTGATTCAGATCAAAATGAAAGGGCCATGACACCACACCCTCTTCCTGGTTTAACTGGTGCTGCCTGTTGCCTTTTTGTGTAAGGTTTCAGTGTTTCTCATTTCATGAGCATCTATGATGTAAATAGTAACACTGCCACAACTCAATAACACATTCAATTACTCTGCCAAAATCACTGAATTGAGAATGACATTTTATAAACAGAGTAATTTATTTTCTGAACTAGTACTCTTACTTCTACAGTAGACTGCTATTTCAACAGACAAAAATGAAAAGTGCATCTTGTACGATACATGCACCTTAGTCGGCACTTAAAATCGGGCACTAAGTACCGGGACTTTGCTTGTCAAGATCACAATCCGAGTATGAGACATGGCTTTGTGGAGAACTCCAGATTAAATTTTTTTAGATGCACGGTAGTCCAATTCGAATGGGGCAAATTCAGCCATGATGATGCTTTATGTTCAGCAGCACAACACCAAAGCCACTGGCTTGCTCGATCAAGATGAGGCAAGTGTTTACAAATAGAAATTGATGCTTGCAAGCAAATATGATGTGAGTCATGCTTACATTACAAGATGTTATTCAGCACTGCTGAATCCAAGAATGCTTACAAAAAAGAAGTGCCTATACAGCATCTTAATGCACTTTCCCTTATCCGATGGGCTATTCTAGCTGAGTGGATAAAACATCATTCAGAGAAGCAATAAATATGACAAGTACTTTTAAGTCTGTGGATCCATTCGGTAGCGATTCATTTGACTTTACAATGTCTAGTTCGTTGAAAGTTCCGTAAATGCGATAACATAGAGGAATAATCATTTAAGGCCATAAAGAGTGGTGAAATCAATGCTATGGGAAGAGCAGTGGTTTAAATTTCACCGTCATGGACAACATAGCTGTGTAAAAACTAGCACGCTTATGGTACAAATGGCTTGAAAGGTGATGCATTACTGCCAGCTCCGCCATTCCAGTCTGGAACAAATGTGCGACTGCTATGACGATTTTAGATGCACATACTTACAACATAGACACAGCAAGCTCATTGTGGTAATCAAATATAATGCAAAAATGTCAGCACTGACGAAGTGCAAGATATATGAATTATTTCATTGCATGCACAGCTGCACAATGCTATGTTTGTCTAGGGAAAGCAGCACTTTATATGTGGGCCGCAGTTAGTTTCATTAAACCTGCCTACTGAGTGAATTTCTTTTGTAGGCAATACCACCGCAGAAATAAGAAGTCTTGCTGGCTGAGGCAGCAGTTCATTAGTAGGTGGCTTCTAGGGTTACTAAAGGCAAAGCACACCACCAACTTAAACTGCTAAAAAAGTACCAGCTACAAAGTATGTCAGCAATCCGTGCTGATGTTACTAGAAAAAATGCGACATGTAACATAGCATACGTGTACAAACAAATGTGCACCACAACACTCACTACATGAAAATATGTGAGACGATGTAGTCTGTACCCCACGAGAGTATTGCATAAAAAACTGATTTCTGTAAACTTTCAGTGTTGTTCATTTCATTAACACCCTACCGTTTCCTAATGTTTTGCATCCCCTCTTATGTCTAATATAATCCAACTTCTCCATGCATGTGTTCCACAAGCATGTGGCACTAATAGGGTGAGTGAGGGATGGCATGAACGCTACTACAGTGACACCATCTGACGACATTACTTGAACATGAGAGGACTTTTCTTCTTCCTCCCCGTTTGGAATCAACAGTATGCACAGTCAACAATGCACACTCAACGAGGGAGCTTTGGGAAAAGTGTCCAGAGAATGACTCCCTGTCTTGTTATAGGTGCCATTGCTCACGAAGCTTCACTCATGAAAAGCAAACGTGGGTTTCTGCCTTGGACACACTTAAATCTGCTGCATGTTGAGTAGAATTTCCTTGATTTTGCAACCTTTCTTTTGGCATGCTATATCGCTTGTGTGATTTAGCTAGCCGACTTATTGTATAAAAGGTGCAATGAATACCGTTTAGAAGTTATGGTCTAATATATGTACCGTGTTTTGTTCCTTGAGTACAAGAGACACCATCTTAGTTTTACTTCAAGTGTACTGATCCTTCTTTCTATAAAAAGAATATTAGGAATGGCACTTTTTATGTAGCTCGAAATTTCACTACAATGGCCTTTAATTAAGAGCTGAATCAGGAACAATGACCAAGAAACTGTGTTAGCAATAGAGTGGTTGAGATTGGGAGAAAATTTCGCTGATGTTCAAAGTTATCTTTGAGTAAGGTCTAGTGTATGAGCTAGCAACACTCCTTTAACTCTTTCCTTACCACGCCACTAGGCATCGTTCACCGGTGAACGAAGATTTTACGCCCCCATTTTTCAACAAACACCGTGCGTATGATCTTGAAGCGCCATCTAGGCGATTGTACACACACTAGAATTTCTGTTTCTGTACGGTTCGCATTTTTACCGCGTGGCGGTGATTTTTAAAGGGCGCGCCCATTCAAAGGTTGAAGCGCACATGATCCGCGTGATGGCGTCAACATCCGAAACCACGCGCGCTCAGAAAAAAGCGATTTCGCTGGATGCCGACGCCTCGACGAGCGATCTTTTGGATTTCTCGAGCAGTGAGGAATCGGACAACGATGTGGTGACATCGGATTTCAACTCCAATGAAGAAATTTTATCAGATCAGCCGGGAACGTGAGCTGTTAGTTGCGAGTAAGTTTGGTTTTCACCTTCTGTTTTGTTTATCATGTTCTGGAACTGGCTGACTTGCTCTGTATGTGTCCCACATATTATTATTATTTCTAGCGTGTCTACTTCATTTGGGCGCGAAGTGCTGCCTCCAGCACAAAAACACGTGGACTTCCGACCCCAAAGGGATCCGGGCATCGACCTCAGCATGACGCTCCGCAGTAGTGCACAATTTATAGCTCGAGAAGTTCTTGAGCTATAACTTTCATTTTTTCAATCCTACTCCAATACGCTGTTTTAAATATTTTGCATCTCTCATAACTTTTCCATAATTTTTTACTCGGCAGATATAAGTATATCATTACGACGTTTGTTGTGAACAAACCTAATTATTTGTGTTAGTCAATTTTTGTTACCTATTTAGATCTGCCAGTTCTTTCATCAAATGTACCTTTCAAACCCTACATTTAGTACTTGCATTTTGGTATGTAATATTTTGCTGTAAAATTTTTTTTCTTGAAAAAAAAATCTCACGTAGGACAACTACTGCACCTTGTGCATTATTATAATTATCATGTGTACATACAGTAGTGAACAAAAATACGTATTTTCATACTACGTATCCTAAACTATACTACTAAAAATATCACGAGGTCCTGGTTTTAGACGGTGTATTTGCCAAGAACTCGATGGCCAACAGCTACGGTGAATACGGTGAACACAGAATGACAATTCTCATACACGAGCATGATGAAGATGCATAACGAATTAATTACGGTGATGATAATGTACAGATGAAGAAGATGCGTATAATAAATGCCTACACTAATTCCTCCCACACGAAAGCGGCCAGCCTGGTCGCAGCAGGTCAAGGGACGTGGAGTGCACATGAAGGGCTTCACGCGGAAGATGGGCCGAACTTAAGTACTTCAATAACGGAGGTCTGCTAGAGCTACAATCACCAATTTATGTGTACACTACTTTGAAAGCAGAGACTGTTCTGTTTGGCCATATATAATGGGAGAAAAGTGCTGATAACTCAGAAGCAGAGATAGTGAATATTTCACAAAAAACCATATTATTGATACGAAGTGTCACTACCACGAAAAACAAGGAAAGCGCGAGTAGAGAAGGAAGACGACATTGCTTCTACTGTGATCACGGTCTCAGTGCCCATCAAAAACCCCCTTAAGTTCCTCACCTTACAAAAACAATTTTGTGGAGGTGCTGGGTGCAAAAGCAATGGCTAGGACTCGAACGAGCAGCTCAATCATGTTGTATTCTCGTTAACTGACACCGCCCTCATGTGGTACGAGAACCATGAGGACATGTTCACGACTTGGGAACGTTTTGTTGAAGAAGTGCAGAAGTGCTTTGCTGGGACGCAAAGAAGAAACGTGCAGAGCAGACATTGTCTCAGAGGGCACAGCTTCCAGGAGAAACATGTACAACGTATATCGAAGAAATCTTGAAGCTGTGCAAGATCGTGAATGCAAGGATGTCTGAAGAAGACAAGGTTGGACACGTTCTCAAGGGTATAACCGAAGACTTGTACAATTTCTTGATTGAGAAAGACAGCCTCAACTCCCTGTCCGACGTGATCAAGCACTGTCATACCTTTGAATCCCTTAAGGTGCGACGTACGGATCTCTCCGAAATTCGGCCACCTGTCCAACATCCCCACTGTGGCTAGTGTTGAAACAGTGCCGCCTAACGACCTTGCTTTGACCAAACGACAGATCGTCAGAGAAGAGTTCCTTCGATGTCAGCAGACCTATATTCGCCCCAGCGATTTTCAGGATGCATACGCAAGCGAACCAGAACGTGTGCGAACTCCTCATTCTCTTCCACCATGGCAACCATTAATCAACGCAGCAGACGCTTTTGAATATCAAGGCGCACGGCTGGATTACCACGTCAACCACCTACAAATTATGAAGTTTTTGCCCACCTGGTTACCCAACATCGCCTGCCTAGGGTGCCCCTAAAGGGCGGCACCACTATCCCATGCCTTCCAAGAGGAGTCGTTACTCTAAGCAGCCACGTGCCCCTCGACCAATTCCGGTGTGCTACAACTGTGGCGTCCCGGGTCACATTGCACGTTTTTGTGACCACCGCCCATATCAGCCACAGTCTTGGTACATGTCTCACCAACCTTTTGACCATCCGCTCTCCACGTCACGGAAACCAAGTGCACCTACCGGGTCACGCTACCCCTCGCCGGCCCCTGATCGAAGTTTGACGCCACCACCAGCTCCACATGCTCCATGATCGCTGTCACCACGGCGACGCACACGGACACCGCCACCGGAAAACTAGTCGGTGTGGCCAGTGGCGGTGAGGCTGCAAGATCACAGGTGCTATCTACAGATATACCCCCATCAGCATTTATGTTGAAGAACAAAGCTCATGTAGTTGTCGATGGAGTGGCTACTATGGCACTAGTGAATACAGGTGCGACAGTCTCAGTGATGAGTGTAAATTTTAAGAACCTGCTAGGACCTAAAGTGATGTTTTGCCTGAACCGTGGTGTGACATTTCGTGCTGTAAGTGGTGACGCGTTGTGTCCGGTGGGATATTGTACTGTGGACGTCTCGCTGTGTGGCAAGGTGTCTTGCACAGAGTTTGCGGTTATTCTGCGGCCTACACATGACGTTATCTTGGGTATTGACTTCTTGTGTGAGTGTGGGGTAACTGTAGACTGCAGAAGGCACCTTTCCATACACGGTAATTTCCCAACGGCACTCCTGGAAAATCCCTGTCCGGGTGAATGCATCTTTTTCGTCCCCGTGGACACAGTCATTCCTGCATTTTCTGCTATGTGTGTTCCCGTGACATGTTCCAGTAACAAGTGTGGCATGTTTGACGCCGCGCTCGAATCGATTCCCTTGGCATGCCTGAAAAAGAACATCCTCATTCCCCCTTGTATAGTGTCAGTCATTGATGGACGGGCAGGTGTGTGGACAATGAACAGTTCTATGGAGCCTGCAGTTTTGCAGGTGGCATGAAACTTACAGTATTTAGACCCGAATCATCTACAACGCTGGTTGCACTTGTTGATGCTACAAGCCAAAATGAACATCTAGACTCACAAGGTTCAGAGGATGCCGAACCGTTACAAATGGTCAGCAAGTCACTGGACCAAAGCGAACGTCATACACTGCTCGACGTTCTATCTAAACACTCGAAAATGTTTGATTTTTCTAAAAACAGCCAAAGGCCCTTAATTCCAGCATCCCGGATTCGTATCAGATCCACACCGAGTCGGCGCATCCCATTAGGCCGAAACCTTACCGAGTGGCACTATCGGCGCACAAGATCATCAATGAGCACGTCCAAGAAATGCTGGAAAAGGGAATAATACAGGAATCGGCAAGTTCGTGGGCTGCTCCCGTCATTCTAGTGAGGAAGAAGGATGGTACGTGGAGATTTTGCGTTGACTACCACCGACTGAATTCTGTTACCAAGAAAGAATTCTATCCACTGCCACTCATCGATGACGCTCTAGACTGCCTGTATTCCGCGTCCTACTTTTCATCTGTTGACCTGAGATCACGTTACTGGCGAATTCCAATGCATGCAGCTCACAAAGAAAAGATGGCATTCATTACGACCGACTGACTTTACGAGTTCAACGTTATGCCATTCGGATTATGTAACGCTCCTGCAACATTTGAAAGATTTTTGAACTCTATATTGCGTGGTTTAAAATGGCATATATGCATGTGTTACCCGAACACCATCTTAATACATAAAAAAGGAGATGACAAAGACTTGAAGAATTACAGGCCCATCAGCTTGCTCTCTGTAGTATACAAGCTATTTACAAAGGTAATTGCTAACAGAGTAAAGAAAACATTAGAATTCAATCAACCAAAGGAACAAGCTCGATTTAGAACAGGCTACTTAACAATCGACCACATTTATACTATCAATCAGGTAATAGAGAAATGCTCAGAATATAACCAACCACTATACATAGCCTTCATAGATTACGAGAAGGTGTTTAATTCAGTAGAAATATCAGCCGTTATGCAGACACTGCGGAATCAGGGCATAGATGAAGTATATATAAACATTCTGGAAGAAATCTACAGGGGATCAACTGCTACCATAGTGCTTCATAAAGAAAGCAACAGAATACCAATCAAGAAGGGTGTAAGGCAGTGGGACATCATCTCCCCAATGCTATTTACCGCGTGCTTACAGGAGGTTTTCAGAGGCCTATAATGGGAACAGTTAGGGATAAGAGTTAATGGAGAGTACCTTAGTAACCTGCGCTTCGCCGATGACATTACATTGCTGAGTAACTTAAGGGACGAATTGCAACTCATGATTACAGAGTTAGACAAGGAGAGCAGAAAAGTGGGTCTTAAGATTAATCTGCAGAAAACAAAAGTAATGTACAACAACCTCGGAAAAGAGCAGCCCTTCGAGATAGGTAATAGTGCACTTCAAGTTGTAAAAGACTATGTCTACTTTGGGCAGGTAATAACCGCGGAGCCGAACCACAAGATTGAACTAGAAGAATACGAATAGGGTGGAGCACATTTGGCAAGCACTCTCAAATTATGACAGGTAGATTCCCACTATCCCTCAAGAGGAAGGTATAGAACAGCTGTATCTTGCCGGTACTTAGCTACGGAGCAGAAACCTGGAGACTTACAAAGAGGGTTCAGCTTAAATTGAGGACGATGCAGCGAGCAATTGAAAGAAAAATGGCAGGTGTAACCTTAAGAGACAAGAAGAGAGCAGAGTGGATTAGGGAACAAACGGGGGTTAAGGATATCATAGTTGAAATCAAGAAGAGGAAACGGACACGGGCCGGGCATGTAGCGCGTAGACAGGATAACCGCGGGTCATTAAGGGTAACTAACTGAATTTCCAAAGAAGGCAAGCCGGTTAGGTGGAGACAGAAGGTTAGGTGGGCAGATGAGATTAAGAAGTTTGCGGGTATAAATTGGCAGCAACAAGCACAGGACCGGGTTAACTGGGGGAACATGGGAGAGGCCTTTGTCCTGCAGTGGACGTAGTCAGGCTGATGATGATGATGACCCTGATGATGTCGGTATTTTTGGACGTACGTTTGAGGAGCACTACACCCGCCTTGACCTCCTGCTCAACTGCATTGAAAAAGCTGGCCTTGTATTGAATTTAAAAAAGTGCCACTTTGGCGAGCGAAAGACATTGGTGTTGAGACATCTCGTCGAAAAAGATGGCATTAGACCTGACCTACAAAAGACAGCGGTCGTTGAATCGTTCGAACATCCTAAATCTGTGAAACAACTGCGTACCTTCATCAGGCTCTGCTCGTATTTCCGCCGGTTTGTAACCATGTTTGCGGATGTCGTTCACCGCCTGACAAGCCTTCTACACAGAACAGCCCATTTCAGTGGACTTCCGAGTGTGATGCCACTTTTCACCAGCTGAAGTATTTGTTAACTTCGCAGCCAATACTTCAGCACTTCAAACCTTCGTCACCCACAGAAATTCACAGAGATGCGAGTGGCATCTGTATCGGCGCCGTTTTCGTTCAGCGTTTTGGTAAGAAGGAACACGTCGTGGTGTACGCAAGTCGTTTTTTAAGCAAGCCTGAACGCAACTACACAATGACCGAACAGGAATGCCTAGTGGTAGTCTTTGCCGTGCAACGGTTTCGCTCATACATCTATGGTCGCCAGTTCACTATCGTCACAGATCACCATTCCCTGTGTTGGCTGGTCAACCTTCATGACGCATCTGGCTGCCTCGCACAATGGGCCATTAGTTTGCAAGATATGTCTTCACCATTTCATTCAAGACTAGCGGTCTACACGCTGATGCGGATTGCCTCTCCAGGATGCCGCTACTGACAACAGATTTTGAAGCCGATAACTTTGACCACCTTATCGCTTCTCTGCTGTCTGGCTTACCCGATGCTGTGACTTTCGCCGCTGAGCAGCGTAATGACCCAAGCTTGAAAGCTCTCTTCCCTGGAGCAAGAAAGTCAATAAGCGAAGGCTGATTCTGCATCCAAAATGGTCTTCTTAACCAGAGAAACTTGTCCATGACGGGCGCCCGTTTCCTGCTGGTTGTTCCTGCGTCTTTCCAAACGTCTGTTCTGCGTCTCACGCATGAAGATCCCACCTCTGGCCATCTAGGAACCGCACGAACCCCTAGTCATGTGAAAGAGCGGTTCTATTGGCCGTTTTTCTGTACCTCTTCAGAAATAAAATCTGTTCATTCATTCAAAATGAGCAAGACAATTCAAAACTACGTGGCCAGCTGTACGCAGTGTCAGAGCCACAAGTGGCCCATCTCGGGTCAAGTCGGTCACCTGCAGCCCGTAAAGCCCCCCCCTTCCCCTTTTGAAAAGGTCGGCATTGATCTGATGGGACCATTTCCACGCTCCTCAAAAGATAATCGGTGGATAATTGTATGCGCCGAGACGGCTGCCTTATCCTCCGCCACGGCAGTCCAGGTTTTGGAGTTCCTGTTGCATTTAGTCATCCTTCGACACGGCCCAGCTCGAGTGATAATAAGTGACCGTGGACAAAAATTTACCGCTGATATTGTGGAATCATTACTTCGTTTGTGTGCCTCCAAGTTCCGACACTCAACTGCATATCATCCACAAACGAACAGCCTAACTGAGCGCACAAACCGAACGTTCATCAACATGTTGTCAATGTACGTCACCTCCGACCACGAAAACTGGGATGAAGTATTACCATTCGTCACGTACTCTTTCAACACGGCGAAACACAAAATGACAGGCTACTGCCCTTTCTATCCGCTCTACGCTTGCTCACCATGACATACGCTGGACACTATCTTTCCTTTTGTCGTTGTGGGGGAGCACGCGCGCCCAGCTTCCCTTTCCCTTTTTACGGCAGCCCGAAAGCCGTGTAGCGGGAATACCCGCACGGCCGGCGCTCGCGATTCCCCCTTTTCCCGTCGTGCAGAATGGGTCTCTCCTCCCTTAGCGAAAAAAGGTATTACTCTCATCGGGGAGAGGGAAACAGGGGCAGGGGACAAAACTGGCGTGCGGAAAGCCGCACGGGCTCTCTGACACTGGCCTTGGAAGAAGGAGGTCGAACCCGCAACGCCCCTGCAAGCCGAGGACGACAACGACCAATGAGTAAGCGCATACCCTTGTTTTCTGTACTATCTCCTTGCGACACTTGCACGCTATTGCTACCGCCTAGCAATAAAGTGTTGTTGTTGACCCAGCCTGTTGCCTTATTCACCCGAACCCGTGTAGCTGCCATGAGACTAGCTACGGATAGGGGACATTAATCATGCACGGTACGACTGTGTGCAGCCAAAACATTAGCTAGGCTTCTGTGTCAGCCGTACATAGGACAGACCCCCTACATTGTCCATGACGATTTCACAATTGCGGAAACTTTGTGTCCTGCAGAAGAGACACGTCGACTTGCCTGCTTACGAACACTGGCAGCGCAAGAGTCCACCAAAACTCACTCCGACAGTCAACACCGGCATGCAACCAATGCCCCCAGTGATCTAGTGTGGGTGTGGACCCCAATACGCAGACGTGGCTTGATCCAAAAGCTACTGGCACACTACACCGGTCCGTTTGCGATACTTCATCGTCTCAGTGAGGTCAACTATGAAATCGCACGTGTCACCACTAGTAGCAGACGTTCATGCAAGACAGAGGTGACGCATGTTGCCCGCCTGAAGCCATTTGCACGAAGGATACAAGAAAGACTCGCCCAGAGTGCTACGTCTAAGACAGGAGGAATGATACGAAGTGTCACTACCAGGAAAAACAAGGGAAGCGCGGGTAGAGAAGGAAGACGACGTTGCTTCTACTGTGATTGTGGTCTCAGTGCCCATTAAAAACCCTCTTAAGTTACCTCACCTTACGTAAGAATATCATGCCTCTTTGATGGCCACTGTAAGTGCACTTAGCGACATCGTTACTTGTCACTGCTAGTTGCCACAAATGCTTTCAAAGGACACACTGTCAGACTGGAGGAGATTGCTTCCCATGAAACGCTGTAGTAGTTTGTTATTGCTTTGTTATTCTCATGGCCCTTTGCCACGCAGTAGTCAGTCGCTAAGACAGAACTTTAGTAGTTTGCTGCATTAGTTAGCTATATTTCTTTTGACCTGCACTATAGACAAGAATCGGCAAATTAACACCCGTAGTTGAACAAGGAGTGCAATAAAAAAAAAAGACCACACAAGAAGGAACAGGAAGGCCAGATGAGCACTAAAAGCAAACATCCATGAGATAAACTAATAGTGCAAATGTGCTAATGGGCTGATCAGGTCGAACTGGGTCACTCATTACAAAAAAAAAACAAAATACCAGCAGTCCCGAAATAAGCGATACAGAACATCTTCAAACAAACTTATCAGCACTAACAAAAAAAAATTTCACAACAATACTTCACATCACACATATTGTGGTAAGCATAAAAGAATTACTCAGTAAATGTGTGCTTAAGTATCACAGGGTCTGGTTACTCGAACAACCTAAAAAAGGATACTGTTGTTTCGAAGAGAGAGGATGGTCAAGGTGTTCAGCGAACCGAGGCCCTCACAGCTCTCTATACAGTTGTCATCTAGTATCAGCTTACGAATGCTCAGAAGGCATCCAAGCGGCAATGTTGACTTAATCTGGTTTCTGCTGAAATCTATTTCATGTAAGAGGGCCAGATGGTCGGTGTGACGTATGCTGATCAGGCACTGTCCAGAAAAATTTGCAGTACGGTCATTTTCGCCCAACTGTTCAATGACACTTTCGGCAGCAAACTTTGAGTCTGTAAAGAAAGCAGGTACCAATAGCAACACCATTTTACAATACCACTGTTACAATATTTAGAAAAATTATCAGTACGTACAAAAGAACTGATTTTCTGTGACTTCTCAGAGCAGGATTAACAATGCTACGATCTCTTTTTAAATAGAACTGTGTTTCAGTACATCAAAGTCACGATGTTGTGATGCAAGGCACACAGAAAGATGCTTCACGCTAATTTTTACATGTGGTCTTCAACATGCTGCTAAAGCTTACTGCATCAGCATTCTTTCACATTCCGTCTCCCAATAAAACTTTGACTGCCAGAAATGAAAATTAAACCCGTGACCTCAAACTGAAAGGCGCAACTTCCTCTATTCTGGAACATGCTCTGTTGGTGTACCACATTGATTGTGCAATTTACCTAGCCGGCTTATTGTATAAAACAGGGGTCAGCAACCTTTTGAGGCATAGAGCTGAGTTGCATTAAGCCGACATGGCCGGGTGCCACAGAGCCAAAAGGAAGAGGGCAGGCGGGGCTTAGCCAGCAGAAAGAGAATATACAGAAGTGGAATAGAAGTCATGTGTATGTATTTGCAGCACGCTAGTCACAAGGTTGCAATATATCAATATAAAATTTACACTAAAAAAAAGCTCTCAATGTGACTTTTACTTTTGGTGCTGAACATTAGTTAGCCATCTCGCAAAGATTTCTACATCAAGGTTGCTCACCGACAAACCCACAAGGTTGTGAAGGTGTTCATGACTTTGTTGGGATGTGTTCATCACTTAGGTGTAACAGCCCCTCCTATTTTTGAATGCTAGCCCCATGCACCCGATACAGCTATTCAACACCTTCTTCTATAGCCTTTTTCTGCTCTCCCCCATCGCCTAGCCTTCGCCTGTGCTTTTCATGTGCAGAGGGGAGAGAACCCATCATGTAGTGCCTCATGACGGAAATCATATGTTCTAATTTTTTTTTCAGTTGGGTGCAGATCCGTGGGGCGGTGTCTTGCATTCCTCATGTTCACAATGTTGGCGGTCATACTGGCTCAGTAAAAAATATGGCGTGTTGAGATAGGGTGTCAGTGTTCGTGGGGCTATGCGGGCAACTAATGGCGAAGCGTCACTGCAATGCTATTGCATGCGCTGATTTTAAGAGCGCTGTGATGTGGCGGCGGCATCGCTTCGAGCCACAAAGAAGGAGAACGAAGGAACTAATTTAACAGGCGTATGATATTGGAGCAGGTAAAACGTCTATTGCATCTCCGGTGGAAAGCACTCAGATGCACGTGTGATGCAAGCAGCGCTACCCATCATGTAGCATCCCATGACAACCACTCCCTGAACTAAGGCAAATCGACGGCTCTCGTTAGGAAGCGAGCATTTGCACTGGCATTGAAAGAAATAAACAAGGCGTTGGTTGGTGCTGTGAGGGGGGATGGGTCCTGATGTCATGCCGGGGGTCACATATCACTGCACTGTAGGCAGCATGGGGCCCGCGGGATGCAGGTTACTGACCCCTGGTGCAAAAAAATGCCCTTTTGTTTGCTACACCCTACTGTGAATTGTTTCTTTTGCTCTTTGGGGGCAAGAGACACCGCATCACCATCAATAAAAGGCCCTCAAAGCAGTCTGAATGAAGGGAGGAAACGTTCCATAACAGAAAGGGCAGAATGGCTGCACCAGGCAGTTTTACACAATCAAATGTCCAGATTCTACAGGTATTAAGCACCATAGATATCTCACTTTTTAATATTTACATTAAGGAGTCCTACAGCATTTTTCAAACAAATTAAGAAAGCACTGCCAATCTATAGAGACAGCTCACGTAAAAATGTGGGTGACATTTTATTGCACAAGATAAAGGGCCAATGACCCAAATATTACACTAGGGTGACCACCTTTTTTCTAGAGGAACGTGGGATATAATACACCTGCTATATTTTTGCTGCAACACTTTTTATTTCTGAAGCAAGAAAATTTTTCAAATAAACTGATTTTTTTATAAAAATGGCATCACAGTCGGGCACCAGTCGTTTTGGCATGCAAACTATACATTGAGACATAAATACTTAGCTGTATCTAAAGTTACATTGAAATGAGTAACCAAAGGATAGTTGCTTCCATGAAAAAAAGTTGTAAGACGCGACAATAGGATGGCATACACATTTCTTAAATACGGAGTATATTACAGTTGCGCTTACTCGCAATGCAGAGCATATTATAGTTGCACTTACTCGCGAATCCAGCGTCGGCGGTGTTGTAAACACCCCGACTGCGCATGCTCGCATCTTGTGTCAACTGTCGCTCCCCCCTCGCTCGTCTCGCAAGGCCAACACAGACAGTGTCTTGCTAGTAAAAACTGACTGCTCGTGCTGCATAACCATTAACTTTTATTGATTGATATGTGGGGTATAACGTCCCAAAATCACCATATAATTATTATAGACACCATAGTGGAGGGCTCCGGAAATTTAGACCACCTAAGGTTCTTTAACGTGCACCCAAATCTGAGCACACGGGCCTACAGCATTTTCGCCTCCATCGAAAATGCAGCCGCCGCAGCCAGGATTCAATCCCAACTGCGACCTGCACGTCAGCAGCCGAGTACCTTAGCCACTATACCACTGCGGTGGGGTGCAACAACTGTTCACTGACCACCCCATATATATAGGCACTAGATCACGCGTTTGGAAATAAGTCAAGGGCGTCTTTACTTGGCTTTCGCTTGACTTAACGCTTTGTTTGACTCGAGTAGATGTGATGGGAGCAAGAGTACTTTCAACAAGTAGTGGTGCACAACATCAGCGTCCCACCACTCGTTGAAGGCAACGATTCTCCTTCATTCAATAAATAAGAATAATAAACATGAAATAACAATAAAGCATTCCCAAACCGTACTCAATTGTGCAACAGTCACGTGATACCGCCACTACTCTGCGACGCATTTACTCGATTTCCCCCAAGGGAAGATGCGGGCGGCTTTTTTTACAAATGCCCTGTTCCCTAAGAAAAATGGAGACATCAATTGTCTAAACTGAAAGCCCCGACCTAGGCAACATGGAAACTGGGACCACTGGGTGCACAGGAAGAGCAGCTTGTTGGGTTACATCAGACTGGAAGTTCACGTGATTAACATTGAAAAAACGACATGTTGCAGTGTAATATGGTCAGGCGAAACGGCGAATCGTCTCAAATGCACAAATGGACCACTTATTTCTTGTGTTTGATCTGACGCACTCACATGTTTCTTTTTTAAACTCTAAATAAGCGCAAGGAACTGTCTTGTTTTGTGCCGCAGTTGCTTCCTCCGAGTTTTACGCGGTATAGTAAAAATAAAGATGTAAATTGTTGTTTTCTTAGGTACCTACAGCGTAAAAAAAATCAGATAAGCACAAAACATTGCAAGCAAACAAGGAACAGCCCACTTGTGTTTTTGACATGACTTGACGTTTTTTTAACAATATGCCGCTATAGCAAGCTCTTTTTTTTTTCAGAGCTAAGCTTGTGAAGTTTGGGTCTGATCTAACCCAGAAAGCCATATTCCCAGTGTGTCTAGCTCTTTTAGTTTCATTATCAATTTATTAATCAAAATCTCAAATTACATGTTGTGGGAATTGAGGCTTGTCCGTAGCCTTTGCGCCGGCTTTGCCGCCTATTTCTGCCGTTCTCATGTCCTGACATGACTCTCCCCTTCTATGCGATCTGCCAGGCTGGGGAGCGGGAGTGAGTATTAACCCCTCTCACCCGGTAGCGGATGTCGACTGTGGCGCTGTGCATAAAGTCTCTTGGGTCGTTTTGCGTGTGCGCGTCGGGAGTGAGTTAGACCTTTCCGGGAAAACCAAGGCTGAGCAGGCATTTCTTTTCAGTTTGTTGGCTCCTATTGTTTGGGGCTCGTCAGACTTCATAAACGGAGCCTTGCGCTCGCAGCAAACGCTCACCTTTTGTTTCTCCTCTCGTACGCTAAGCAGAAGAGCGGTGCGGTGTCCTAGTGCGTGGTCATACTACGCCGACTCGTACCTCTCGAAAGCCAACGCGAGCGGAGTTTTGCCCTCGCTCGAGCGACCGGGCCCTGTTGTCCCGGTGTTACCGTGAACCACTTTTGCCAACGGAGACGTGCTCGCGGCACCCTGTGTAGTACTTCTTGCCTGTGGCGTGAATAAGCCCATTTGCTTTCCCACCATCCCTGTTGCAACGAGTTCTGTACTGCGCTTTTAGTGTTGCGCAGGCAATAAAGTGTTGCGACCTTGAGCAGTACCGTGTTCTTGCCACGGTGACGGTTAACGCCTGTCCTGCGGCTTGCTAATATTGGACCCACGCTAGTAGCCATACTCTTTCAGGATACGTGTACACTACAATGTTTTTTAGGATTAGTAAAAAAATAGATATGCAACAAATTGTCATGTCCTACAATTTCGCATATAATCGACTGCCGGCCCTACAGCTAATAATTAAATAGTTAACGGACAAGATTTTGTTAAATACTATTTCAATGTAAGTTTATGTGTGGCAATGTATTTCCGCCTAAATGTAGACTTTGTAGGCGAAGAGGACAGGTGCCCGACTGTCGTAGCATTTTTTATTAAAAAATTACTAGTGTATACATATAGAAAAAACGCACTATAGATCGAGTAACTGGTATAAGTACAAGTTCAAATACACATCTGTGTAACAAGGCTATTTCAATACATCACAGTAATATGCTCCAACATAAAGCAATGTCATTATTAACACAAAAATTTGGCAAATAAAAAATATTTTAAAAAGCAATGGCTCAGTTCCCACACATTAGTGATTAAGAACCTGGAACGCACAAAACACTCCTTGTTTTAGTTTCTTGAAGTCATGTTTCTACAGCAGGCAGCAGAAGCATTCATCGCACACATTTTTGAATACATGGGAGTGTAGCAGCTAACATCCTCAAACAGGGTGACAATATACAGCTGAGGTACTGCCAAACAATAATATAAAATGTGGGACATTTACAAACATTTTCACATCTCTTGCAGGATGTTGGACAATAGCCATCAATGGGGGACACTCCCACGAGTGGCAGGACGGGTGGTGTCACCCCATGCTACCCTATGAAATGTGAGAGGAGTCAAACTATTAATTTACTTCAGGTGTTCAAAGACAAAGCAAGTGGTAGCTCACACTGCTCACTTACTCAAGAAACTTACTCAGGTCATTGTAATAATTTCTCCTCATAGGGTCAACAGCAGTTAACTTAGTCAGGAATTTTTTAATATCCATTCTAAACTTGCATCCATCTAGTGCCCTCATAAGGAGTACACAAGTAAGCAGAGGCCCTGAAAAGAGACAAAACAAATAATTTTAAGAAAGCATACAAGTTGTACACCATCAGAATGTTATTTATACAGCATCAGGTACTGCTCTGCTTGATGGTATAGGGTCGTTCCAAATGAAACATCCCTGCCCAAAATTCGACCACCAGCGATTCTGCTGAAAAAAAATTGAGCTGAAAGGCAAGTACCTATATGAGAGTAATTTTAGTGAAGTATCTTTGTTAAAGAAAATTGTGTAGTCAAATGACCACCTTTCAAATGTGCCAGCAAAAAGGAAAAATTAGGTTGGAATAAATTATGCATATGCAACGTTCGAACTGGGTATGTGACACGTTTGGTTTTAAAGCATTATGTTGTCATTCTTCTTTCTCGTGACGTCACAACTAAAACAAAATTTTTTAAATTTTGTTTTAAACTAAATTTACAGAAATGAACTTTCCACATCAAAAGATAAGGCATTGAATAACATAATGAATCGTCTCACGTATTTTTAGCACGAGAGCCTTGATGCTTAATTCACGATTTTATTCCCCAAAAAAGTCACCTTTTGTCGATTTTGCAATAATTTTTCTCATTAAATGTTTGTTTATACAGTTTAAAATATTTTTAGCAGATAGTATGTCAACTGGTAATAAAGCAAAAAAGTTTTGCGACCGCATTATTGCCGCGGTTTTTACAAAAATTGCCCGAACTCTCATGTTTTCTGGCTTCATTGCTAAGCTTATTTAGGCCGTAAAAGTAATATATGGTTTTAGGTGCAACGTAACGTGAAAGAACAATGACAACATAATGCTTTAAAACCAAATGTGTCACCAAACCCAGTTTGAAGGTTGCATATGCATAATTTATTCCCGCCTAACTTTTTCCTTTTCGCCGGCACATTTGAAGGGTGGTCACGTGACCACACAAGTTTTTTTTAACAAAAATACTTCACTAAAATTACTCTCGCATACTTTCCTTTCAGCTCAATTTTTTTCAGAACCACTGCTGGTCAAACTTTGGGCTTGGACATTTCACTTGGAATGACCCTAAAAGGAAAGCATCACTTAAACAAGTAAATTGTGGAATCTGAACTACAAAAAACTCTAAAGGGCTCTAATATAGCATTGATCACCTGGAACTCTTGAACAAGAAATACAGGTAAGTGAGCGTTCTGACATAAAATGTAGCCACCATGGCAGAGAAACAAGCCTATTTTCTTGTGTTCAGGAACAGAAAGCCACAACCACCAGCTACTGTTTTATCCGTAAAATTTGATTATATATAACTTTTCTGATTTCTAAAAAAATGGATATGCCGTAAATTGACGTGCACTGTAATTTTCTTATATAAAAACAACTGCCAGCAAGTCAATCATAAAAAGATTAACAAGCTTTTAATTAATCTCATCAATGTCACTTCAGTTGCCGCTACGTATTTCTGCATCAACAGAGTACGTGTGCAAGAATGCTTCGAGCGTCAATGTCATAAAGTTTTTACAAAAAGTCTGTCTTGCCTAATAAGAGAGCCTGTATCTCAATTGGTCACTGTTCTCTATTTGCGATAAAAAGAATACTATGTGTGGGACATACGACATCATTCTACCAATATAACATGAATGTCTAGTACATGTACATCTAAAAACGGTAGGAAGGGAGGGAAAGATGAAAGCTTGTGATGAAAAATCCGTAAACAAGGGTTGTGTCAAACCGAAATTTCAACAAGCGGACTTGTCTTTCTCAAGGTAGTATAGTAATTTGGCCTATAGCAAAATATAAAAATAAAGCTACCAGACAGCTCAGCAACAACACCCACTGTCGAAAATTTGCCTGAACTCAACTCAAAAACACATTAATAGCATACAACACATCATAACACATTTTCTAGCCAGGGAATTGATCACACCCTCCGAGCCCAGTTTCTCATGCCCAAAAACAAGCAAGCAGGTCACTTTTACCTCCTTCTGAAAATTCGTAAAGTTTTCGTTGATTAACTACTCACTGCGAAAATCCCAGGGAGACCTATAATGTTCAACAACAATACCGCTACTGAGTCACTATCAAAATTTCTAAATCATCATCTAACATACTATCCACCCTACCATCCTTTGTTCAGGATATACCTAATTTCCTCTGAACAATAAATAACATTAATGAAACACGAACACTTTTGAATCGGGCCATTCTGATAACATTAGATGTATGCTTTTGTATGCGAATACTATAACTATAACTGAAGGAATTGAAGCAGTGTCAAAGTCACTCATGGAAAGCAAGCAGATACATAACACTGAAATTTATCTCCCTTCACTTGAATTAATCCTCATGCTAAATTATTTTGAATTTGATTCGTCCTACTATCTACAATGTCTTGGCACTAGTATGGGAACACTTTTGCACCAACATACCCCTACATTTTTACGGGACTCTTAGAATCAGAACTGTTGAAATCATCTCCAGTAAAGCCTTCTACCTATCTCCACTACATAGACAACATATTCATTATATGGGAACATGGAAAAAGCGCACTAAACGCATTCATTGATCACTGTAACAAGTTTCACTTTGGCATTGAATTTACCATGCACCATTCTCCCAATGAAACTTCTTAGACACAACAGTATCTATTAAAGTAGAAAAACTAAAGACGACGCTTTACAGAAAACTAACACACAGCTGACAATACCTATATTACACTAGTCACCACCTGCGACACTGCAAACAAGGAATTTTCGTCGGACAAGCAAGGCGTGTAAGAAGGATCTGTAGCGACGACTGTGAATACATGCACCACTTAAGTAACTTAAAAGAAACAATAGTTGAAAGAAATTACCCACAAGAGACCCTAAACAAGGTCTACAACAAAGCATGTAAACTAGATAGGAAAACACTAGCCAAAAAAAACCCGTAGCACAACCCAACCAGCTGCCAGCATTTATAATTAAATACACAAATGTGCTCCCAAACATAAATAATATCCTTCGTAAGTATTAATTAATATTGGCAAGCAATGAGCACCTTAAAAAAGCGTTTCCTGTAGTACCAAAGGTCATGTATCGCCACGATAGGAATATTAAGGACATGTTAGTGCATGCAAAAGTAAATTCTCGTTCTACTGCCCAAGAACACCTTGCTCCTGTTCAAGACGCAAGACTTGCAAACACCTTCAAGATGACATGATAGTTAAAAGCACCAGGAGTGATTATGTTCATCATATGAAATCTAGTTTTACCTGCACTAATGAAACTGTTATCTAAATGATCAAATGTTCATATTGTCATAAACAGTACATTGGCAAAACAGGACAGCCTGTTAATGTTAGATTAAATGATCATCACGCAAACACAGCAAAGACATTACCGAAAGCAGTGGCACAGCAATTCAAAATAGCAGGACACAACTTTGATGATCTCAAATTCAACATTCTTCAGTGAAACTTCCGATCCACAAGAGACAGAAAATATACAGAGTTGTACCTTAATCATGAGTTCAATACACTCCCGCCAGCACATATAAGCGTTTCTAAAAAAAGTCTTGAATCCATTCGGCATTATACAGACACAAAGAAAGTCACTGCAAGTTAAGCCCTCCATACAACCGGTTCAACAGCCGGGACTCCGCAACACGTGTGCATCCTCACCTCCCCACTGCTTCCTTATTTCCTTTTTATTCGCGGACTACCTGTTCCTTCTTCACTCATACAATTCACCACAGCTCGCCCCCTTCCCCGCTTTCTCACACCCACATATCAAAAATTGCCCCTCCCCTCCTTTGTTAGGGTGGAGGAGAGGTACGAAGTGTAGACACGCTCACGCTAAAAAAATCATTTCTGTTCTAGCCTTGAGGAAGACAAGTCCGCTTGTCGAAACGTAAGCTCGACACAACCCTTGTTTACAGATTTTTCATAGTACAGTTGAATTTCGATAATTCAAACTCGAAGGAACCCGAAAATTTTTTCAAATTAAAAGAAGTTCGAATTAATGAAAGCTAAATAAACGGAGGGCTCTCCATGCAGTGGCGCATGTGCATTTAGCTAACATACGAGCGGGAAAATTCACAAGAAAAACAATTATTCACAAATCACAGGACATCCATTATTAATTGAAGTAATCGGTGATGTGCGTCTGCACACGTTTTCCTTGCAGGGAGTCTATCAATTTCGCACGCAGCTTGCAAAGCATTTCTACTTCCGCTTCAGCATTCTCCTGGCAAGAAAAGTTGCGCGCGGAAATGTCCAGCGCCGACACTTTCTAAAGACGATGACAACAACTGCGTAGCGTAGCCTCTCCACTATGCAGCCGCAGCATGACCAGCACGTGATGAGAAAGGAGGAGTGTCTCCACGTGGATGATAATGATATATGGTGTTTTTTGGCGCAAGGGCCATTTGATGGCCAAAAAGCGCCAGTTCATGGAACAAGGAATGTGGACAATGATTGTGATTAGCGGCTGTATAAGGGCAATAAAATTCCTCGCGGTAAGGCGGGTAAAAACATACAAGTAATAAAATCATGACCATGCCGTGAAAGGTGTGTGTGGTGCGAATAGATGACAAAAGTTGGTGATAATAAAAACGATGGTGGACATGTATGGCATTAGCACAAGTGCCTCACTCGTTCATACCCTTGCGTCCAAGGGCCGTGAGGCAAGTGCTTTGTTGTGTAGCCAACTCAGCGAAAACCTCTCTGGATAGGTCATGCTATAGAATGCCTGGGTATATGATATGAAAACTATGAATTTCTTTTAAAAATGCTAACAATGATTTGTGACTAAAAAGCGGTTTCCTACCGACGAACATTGCAGGGTGTAAAAGTATATGTTGTCGGTAGGGTAATGGAAAGTTTTGTTTTCTTAGAGTGTCCAATTGTTTGCACTGAATTAAAATGTGAAGAACTAATAGTGCTTCACCACATCTGTCACACAATGGTGGATCACCACCGGACAAAAGATATGAGTGTCGTGTATGTGTGTCCTATCCTGAGCCTTGTTAATGTTACCTCTGTATGACGTGATTTTGATACTGGTAGCCAATGACCAAGGTGTGGCTTGATAACGTGCAGTTTGTTTTGTGTGTGTCTATTCCACTTGCTCTGCCAGTAGTCCCTGAGCTTTCGTTTGAGAGACGCCTTAAGATCAAGGGCCGGGACTGATGTGGGTGTAGTGGCGGTGCTTTCGTGGACGGATGCAGCAAGCTGATCTGCCATCACGTTGCCTTGAATCTCACGGTGCCCTGGCACCCAGCACACTACAACATGTTGGTTGAGTGTGTAGAGTGTGCATAAAATAGAGTAAAGTGAGACGAGGACAGGGTTTTTTGTTTTTTAAGACTGTGCAGAGCCGTTACCACACTGATGGAGTCTGTATAAATTACTGCTTTTTGTATTTGTAATTGTTTGATGTGTTTAGCTGCCACAAGTATCGCGTAAGCTTCCGCTGTGAAGATACTTGTGTCTGGATGTAGAGGGCCAGCATCCGAAAAGGATGGGCCAACAGCAGCGTAGGACACAGAGGAGTTGGACTTAGAGGCATCTGTAAAGAACTCAGGACGTGTGTATTTGTGTTGAAGCTCCAGGAAGTATGTTCGGATATGGGCAATAGGCGCATGTTTAGTAACTTCTAGGAAAAGACACATCGCAATCTATAGTCTGCCACTGCCACGGTGGCAGGTATGCTACAGGAGCCATTAAACTGTGTTCAAGTGACACTCCAGTGTCCTCAGCTAGACCCTTCAGGCGAACTGAGAAGGGCTGCCTCATCGAAAGCCTGTTTTGAAACAGAATGGAGCTCGACAAATCAATAATGATAGAGTATGAGGGGTGCTTCTTGTCTGCTTTCACCTTAAGAAAATAAACAAAGGACATGCAAGTTCTCTGCAGATGAAGCGACCACTCATTTGACTCCACGTAAAGGCTTTCTACGGGGCTGGTGCGAAAAGCACCCGTAGAAAGGCGGATGCCCAAATGGTGCACGGGGTCCAGCATCTTCAAAGCACTTTGAGTCGCGCACTGATAAACAACGGCCTCATAATCTAAGCGGGTGCAAATGAGGCTTCTATACAGGTTTATGAGACATTGCCTGCCACTACCCCACGTAGTACGTGACAACACTTTTATAACATTCATGACTTTTAAAAATTTTGTTTTTAAATACTTGATGTGCGGTACGAAAGTCAACTTGTTGTCCAAGATTAAGCCTAAGAATTTATGCTCCGCATTGACAGACAGGCGTTGACCGTTCAGTTCAATGTCAGGTTCTGAGTGCACGCCTCTCTTTCGGGAGAACAAGACACAGGTGCTTTTTTCTGGGTTCAGCCGGAATCCGTTTTCCTCTGCCCATTTGGAGACCTTGTTTAAACCTAACTGAACCTGCCGCTCACACAATGCTAGGTTGCATGACTTAAAGCCAAGCTGGACGTCATCTACATATGTGGAATAGAACATGTTGCGGGGGATGGACAGGTGCAAGGAATTCATTTTGATAATAAAAAGTGTACAACTAAGTACACCACCTTGCGGTACTCCCGTTTCTTGCACAAATGTTTGGGAGAGAATACTGCCCACACGGACACAGAATTTCCGATTGGAAAAGTAACTCTCGATTATGGAAAGCATTCTACCGCGCACACCCAGGTGAGACAAGTCTCTTAATATGCCAAAACGCCATGTTGTGTCGTAAGCCTTCTCGATATTGAGAAACACAGAGAGGAAGTATTGTTTGTGGACGAAAGCGTCTCGGATCTGTGCCTCGATATGCACCAGATGGTCGGTGGTGGATCTACCCTCTCGAAATCCACATTGGTATTGCTCAAGCAGATTGTGTGTTTCAAGGAAGTATAAAAGTCGGCAGTTTATCATTTTTTCAAAAAGTTTACATAGGCAACTGGTTAATGCTATGGGCCTATAACTTGAAACTGAGGAAGGGTCCTTGCCCCGTTTCAAAATAGGGATAACAATAGCCTCTTTCCAGGAAGCAGGGATGGTGCCTGAAAGCCAGATAGCATTGTATAGAGAGAGTAAAGTTTTTCGCATTTTGAGCGGCAGGTTTTTCAACATTTCATATGTGACACGGTCGTAGCCTGGGGCTGAATTACTGCAAGAGTTTAGCGATGTTTTTAGCTCAGCTAAGTTGAAAGGTTGGTTGTATGCCTCGTAATTTGTGCACTTGAATTCTAGTTTCTGCTTTTCTATCTTTGCTTTGTATCTTTGGAAAGCTTCCGTGTAGTGTGACGAGCTAGACACCTGCTCGTAGTGTGCACCGAGGAAGTTCGCCTGATCTTCCAGGCTGTCACCCTATGTGTTTACGAGTGGGAGTGAGTGTACTTGTCTTCCTGCTACCCTACCAACCATGTTCCAGACTTCAACCTCTTGTGTATATGAATTTATCCCTGATAAAAACTTGTGCCAGCTTTTTCTTCTGGCCTGCCGACGCGTTCTCCTGCCTCGAGACTTTATTTTCTTAAAGCTGTCAAGATTTTCGGCTGTCGGCGAGTTCCGAAGCAACCTCCATGCCTGGTTCTGCTCCTTTCGCGCATTCTGACACTCAGTGTTCCACCATGGGACACGTCGCTTGCAAGGCATTCCAGATGTTTGCGGTATGCACTTGGTCGCTGCGTCAGTAAGAAAACTGTGAAGTACTGCACAGCTTCATCTATACCTAACCTGCACATGTCAGTCCAATCTAAATGAGTAGTGTTGCGAAACTGTTCCCAGTCCGCTTTGTTTATCAGCCATTTGGGAACATGTGGAGGACATTCATATTTTGTTGAATTCAACACAACAGGAAAACGGTCACTTCCATATGGATTTTTATGACTTTCCATTTCAGTAGGGGTAGAAGTGAAGGTGATACGATGCTGAGGTCTATAGACGAGCAAGTTTTGTAGGCGACATTATAGTATGTTGCGTCTTTCCTATTCAACAGACAAGCACCTGATGAAATGAGGAATTGTTCAATGAGACGACCTCGTGCATCACAACGAGAGTCACCCACAGACCATTATGTGCGTTCAGCTCCCCAAGAACCAGATAAGGTTCAGGTAGTTCGTCTATTAAAGACTGGAATTGAAGTTTTTCAAGACGGTGGTGCGGAGGTATGTACAAAGAGCAGACAGTGACAAGTTTGTTTAAAATAACTGCTCGGACAGCCACCGCCTCGAGGGAAGTTTGAAGGGGTAATTGTGTGCATGCTATACCTTGACTAACTATAACCGCTACACCACTGGATGGTGGCATGGCATCATCTCTATCCTTTCGGAAGATTACGTAATTACGTAAAAAGTTTGTGTTTGTTCGTTTTAAGTGTCTCTCATACACACAGCACTCTTGGATTGTGTTCATGGAGGAGATCTTGTAAGTCATCGAGGTTTCGTAGAAGGCCTCGGATGTTCCATTGTAATATTTCTGTCTGCATATTTAAACAAGAGAGATGCTGCTGTGTGTACAAAGAGTATCCTGTGTTGGTGTGAGCTCGTTAATTCAGGTGGCAGGACAGTCGTCCGGCCTCGTTATTGGTTTTTTATTTTTCTTGGCGCGCTCCAAGGAGCCGCGCCGCACTTTTGGTACCAAGGGTACCGTTGTATCCATTGCCTCCTCAGAGGCACTGGGCGCCCGCACATGCGAGCTAGTGGTTCGGATTTTAGGCCTCGCCTGGTGAGGGGAGGCCTTGAGACCAGAGGACCCTGGAGTCTCCGGCCTCAATTCGCTAGGAGGCGGAGTAGACTGAACTACTGCCACCTTGAGGGCAGACGCCACAGCCGACAGCTCGCTCTGCGCTGGCCGAAGAAGTGGCGAGGGCTGGTGCGGCGTTGCCCTCTGACGCGCCGCATCAGCATGTGTAGCGCCGTAAAATGGCGACACTCGTCGTCTTGCTTCCTTGAATGTGATAATTTCTTTAATTTTCAATGTGATGATTTCTTTTTCTTTTTTCCAAAATGAGCAAGACCGTGAGTATGCTGCATGATTTCCGCCACAGTTCACACAGTGTGATGGTTCTTCGCAATTGTCAGAATTGTGGCCTGACACTACACATTGTGCACAAGTTTGGTGACCATGACAGCTTTGTGAGCCGTGGCCATACCTCTGGCATTTAAAACAACGACATGGGTTAGGTATGTATGGTCTGATCGACGTCTTCGTGTACCCTGTTTGAGTACTTTCTGGCGGATTACTGGAAGCGAACGTGAGTATTAGGTGTTTTGTTGGTGTTACCTTGTTGTCTCTTCTAATGATGATCCTTTGTACATTGGTCACATTCTGACTCTTCCACCCCTCCAGAAGTTCCTCTTCGGTCAAGCCGAGCAAATCAGCATCAGATACTACTCCACGGGTTGTGTTCATAGATCTGTGTGGCGTTACAGTGATGGGAGTGTCACCAAAAGTTGAAAGATTCTGTAGCTTGTCAAACTGTTCTTTTTCTCGAACTTCAAAGAGGAGGTCTCCGCTGGCCATTTTGGTAACTTTGTACCCGGCTCCAAGAGTTTCTGTGAGACATCTGGCTACTACAAAGGGGGATACAGTTATGGCTTGCTTGCTGCTTATCTCACTATGTATAACATGAAAATGGGGGAAGTTTTCATTTGATCGGTTGAAAAAGCCTAATTCTTCGGTGCGTACGCGCTTTAAGGCGGTACGATCACTTAATAAGGGAAACGCTCTATGAATGCCAGTTTAATTTTCTTCAGAAGCGTTGGTGACCACCCACCACGGAGCCCAACGACGGGACGCTACAAGTTTGCGGATGCTAAAACCTGCAGACGCCAGCCGTACAACGCTACTATAACCCACTGCGCCTAGACCAAGGTAGGCTATTTGCACAGGGTTAACCCTAGCCGCCAGGAAGTTTGGAAGTAGACAGAAGAGAGTAGAAGACAGGACAGATAAATAGTGAGAGATAAAGACGAAGATGTAGGGAGAGAGAGATAGGAAAAGGCGACTGCCGATTTCCCCTGGGTGAGTCAGCCCAGGGGTGCCGTCTACGTGAAGCCGGGGCCCAAGGGGTGTGTTGCCTCTGCCGGGGGGGGGCTTAAAGGCCCAATCACCCAGCGTCGGCTCAACCCCCAGGATCCCCTTTTCCCCGGAAACGGCAAAGCCACGCACGGCTAGGCGTGGGAGGGAGTAGAAACTCCCCCGTTAGCTCGGGTCTGTGGTGTCGCTACACACCAAACGCCTACTTGCGCAGGCGCCCTTGCGGGGGTCTCCACGTGGAGAGAAACGGATTGGCATTTGAGAGAAAACCAACACGCCACGGCAGCTATTTTTTTTTCTTTGCTCGCTTCGTGCGCTTCGTAGGAGAAGCTTTACGTGGCAGGGACGGAAAAGGGGGATGCGTGGCACCGGCACGTGAGAGACCCCCCCCCCCTCAGGGCACAAAGCCGTGCTCTCGCAAGGGGGCAAGGGCTGTAGAAGATAGTGCCTTTTTCCTTTCCTTCAACTACACATTCATTCAACCCAGCAACAGCTTTATTTTTTTCTCTCTTTCTCTCTTCGCGTGCAGCGTTGGAAGGAGAAGAGTCTTTATGAGGCAGAGACGGAAAAGGGAGAAGCGCGACATGGGCGCATCGCCGATCGGCATTTGAGAGAGAGCAAGCATTCCACCGCAGCCTTTTCTTTCCTTATTATTACCTTCGCGCACAGCGTTCAGGTGTCGCAGATGGCACAGCGAGATTGGGTGGGGTGCTGAGAGCATTTTCGGACACGGAGGAAGAAAAGATAGATGAGGCCCTGACCTCGCTCGTTTTGAAGCCGCAATGAAGCCGGAAGTCGGCCATATTGACTGGGCAAATTCTCCTCTCTTGTTTACATCCGAATGTAAAGCAGAAGGCACGACTCTCTCTCCGGCTTGGAAAGCACGTGAGCTGCGCAGCGCACGTGTCGCGCCGATCCAAAACTAATGGAACGGGGCTCAACACTCTGGGCAAGCGCGACACCTTTGGCGAAATCATTTTATCCGAGTATTAACAGCGAGTAACAGCTCACCGACAATGAAGCAAGTACAAGAGAACGCGCGCTAGATGCACTGACAACGGCGAGTGTTTTCACGTCATTAATTCAGCAACTGTACAGACAACACGATCGGTCGTGCGCCTTCTACGGTTGCATTCCGCCACGCGGCCGACGCAGCGTCCTGCCACTGTGTCCGTGTTCCGCGTGAAACTCACTGGCGTCTGCATTCTGAGACCATGGTGACTGAGCCCGGTGCAAGTGACACTTGAACGTGGTTGCTGTTACGTTGAGATTACATGCAATGCTGGGGAGACTATATGAAGTGGAACAGAAAAGGTGTTTTAATAGGCACATGCAAGTTGTTACTGTATGCACACAACACGAAACTACGTATGTACACATCGTCCTCATTGCATCTTGCTGGGCTCAACAGCGTCGTCCGTTGTCACAAGCAGGAGCACTGCCCAACTGTCACTGACGTGCAAGGCGTTCGTCGTCGTCGCGCTTCGTTATGGTCCCCAACGCAATTTCCCTGAACACTGATTGCTTCATCCGAGTCAACCGTCGCATGACACATGGATATGCACTCTTTCTACACACTGTTCAAACCCCGTGATGGACAAAAGGATTTCTAAACATTGCTAAAAGTACAGTAACTGCTAGGAGAACACTGCGTAACCAACAACGCGGCGCAGAGCATGGATATTGTCCGCCACGGCTTAGCACGAGACATAGGGAGGCACACATGCCGCCGCCAGCCGCGGCCGCTCACTGCTTGACCAGCTCCACTGCGCAACACGTAACCATAGCAACGCTGCTATTGTGCCCAGTGAATATGGCCACCATGACATCATTTCCTCCATACTTTTCACGTAGCGCGCCGGCTGGGCATGCCCTCTAATACCTTTCCTTCCTCCCTGATTTTCTCCGTGGAGCGAAGTACGTTCGAATAAACCGTCTCAAGTGCTTGCACATTCGAATTACCGGGCGATTTTGCCCATTAAAATACACATAGTTTTGACGGGACCTCATCGTGAGTTCGAATTAAGCGTGTTCTAATTAATGAGATTCGACTCTACATGTACAGCCTCATTAACTCTTTGCGTGAACACAGCTTCGCGTGGCTGCACTCAGCATAACACTAATACTTCCAATATGACCGCGCATTAAAACAAAGAGGGCGAGTGCACAGCGACCTGCAGGAGGTGCTTCGGGTTTTCTCCTGCAGTGTTGGAACACGCCACTCTTGCGTAGCTGTAGTACAGTGAGAGCGACGCACTCCTGTGCTCCTGCGCTGCTTCGTTTAAATGCATGGCCCCAGAGAGCAGTGTTCACTTTAAAGAAGGATGAAACTGTATACATCATATGCAAACAGATGACGCAGCACTCTAGGTTGAAAAGTGAAGGGCAATGAGATGCCATGTAGTTTTAAGCCTGGATCTATGTGTCGATGGTGGTGCATAGCCATTAGACTTTTTGGCACAGATATTGGCACACTAGTGGTTTGAGGAGAAGAAAGACAGTTATTGCAGCAGCCTATAAAAGAGCATGGCTTAGAGTCATTGGAAGAGGGGAAAAGAGGCAAAAGAAGAGAGCAGAAAACATCAGCCACCATCTTGATGTACCCACAGCAGTAAGCACCAGGCCAGGTTAGCTCTCTCCGCATTAAAAAATCACTAAATGCACAGCAGCACTGGCCATCAAACCAGTGCTTCCTGCATTGGAGGAGCATGCTCTTATCTTCTTCACAACGGGAAAACGCCAACTTGACACAGCGTCAACTGACATTAATTCACCCATACAACTTGATGATTAACTCAACAGTCAACAAATGTAGCATAGACAGCTTTGTGCATATCATAACTGTAGCTGTGCAACATGCTTACCTGCCAACCTGGCAACAGAAAAATTCGTAAAACCCCCGGGTGGGGGGGGTTACTGACTTTTTTAGTGACAAGCATGATCATGTTTTGCCGCCATAAGTCAAACCAACACGCTAAATTATTTTCCTCTATTTTCAGAACCAAAAGAAAAAAAATCGCGAAAACCAAGAGTGGGGGGGGGGACCAAGAGTGGGGGGGGGGATAACACCAATACATATTTTCTCTTCTGGTGGCGGAATATAGCACAACACTGTTTTTGTGGCATAGGCGACTAGCTACGGCAATGCGCCATAGCAAATCGCGGAGGCCACGCTATTTTACTGATATTATTTTTTTATGGGAAGTGAAATACTTTTCGTAAAATTTCAGGCAAGATCGTAAAATCGTAAGCGCGGTCAAAATTTGTACATTTTATGAAAAAAGCGGAAGAGTTGGCAGGTATCAACATGTTATGTGAAATTTGTGTGAATTAATACTTCCTTTTTAGCAAGGAAGTTCTCTATTACAATCAAAATACCAGACAGAAGGTGCTAACCCTCCTGTCTTTCCCTCTTTTTTTTCCTCTTAACCAGCAGTTGAGCATGTATTTACAAGGTATCTCAAAAGTGGCATTGCCGAAAGCTATGCTAAGTTATGTACAGTTGAGCATTATTTGAAGCTAATTTTCAATATGGTAGCCTCCTTCAGCAAGGTCCGCACCATAATACAAGGAGTAATGAACAGCACCAAACAGCTCAAACAGGACTACATGACAGCATATCACTGAAACATCCACAAGAGAAAAATGGAGCAGAAAAGTGAAAACTACAATGCATGCGAAATGGAGATTGTTGCAGTAACTCAGTTCACTTTCATATTACTTTATCATGCAAGCTAAGCAGCTTTTAGATTTCTCTAGTGTAGGTTTGAATCAGTTTTTTTACTAAATGCTGTTTTGGAGTATGGTGGAACAAAGGAACACTTAAGTCCGAATTAATTCACCTGTTTCAACAGTGTAGACCACTTATAAGGTAACCACTTTTAATACAGGACCGGTTACAATACGGTCTTTTGCGACTCCCGTTTAACTTCCCATAGAACCCCATGCACCCCAAGATGAAAGACTGGTTATAATGCAGTTGCCGGAAAATCCTTGCAACAAACGCGGTAGCAAATGCGAGTCTGAAAGAAGGCATGCTGGGTGCGCCGCTGGGAAGAGAGCGACGAGGTCGTTACCGAGGAGGTGGGGATGCGGAGTGAACGAATGAAGGGCGGAGCAAGAAAAAAAAAAACAGCGGTACACTGCGGGCGCTCACCGAGTGAAGAGGGCGGTTGCCCAACAAGCCTTTGCCCCGGCACCGACATGCCGTACTGGAGTTTCTAGCATGGCTCCGGCCGCGTGCTGCAGGCTTCATGCGGCTCAGCATGACACGTACGATCCTTTCCTTATCAAATACGCTTAAAGAGTTTCCTGCCGAGAAAAGCGGCGTCGTTATCTATATTGCTACAGATATTGCGCTGGCTACCTCATCCATTACTTTTAAAGCTTTTACGGCTTCATCATACGAGCTTTCGCCCTTGCTGCCAGTGCACGGTCTTACATAAGCTTAGCGGGTTTTCGTCTTCGAAATCCCGGCCGCGAACGCAAACTTTGTATCACGCACACTATTCATGGTTCATTACTTGAGTGTGAGCTTTTCGGCGCCTGATCTTCATGTCTTGGACAAACTTTCCGGGACAGCATACCGATTGACAGCAGGCTAGGCTAACCCCAGATTCATAAACGCTCCTTGACTTGAACTTGACCTGAAAACGCCTTCAATGTAGCGCGTTTGAAATGCGTCTGTGCGTTTTTGCTGCCTTGGCACAGCTTAAAGACACCGCATTCGAAACGCGTTTGGGCTGGATTAAAGATGGTGGCAAGTCAAGTTCAAATCAAGCAGCATTGCTGAATATGGGGGTTAATCAGACTTAGTTGCCTTCGGTAGCAGTCACATGCTATCTAAGTTGCGATTTGGTATGGGAGAATCAACGCAACACTTTGCCGTGGCTGCACCTGAAGGGAAAGATTACATATATATATAATGAAAACAAGGGTGGCACGTGTAGGATTCGAATGGTAGTTCGCCATTCGATTGCAATATTTTGAAAACAAATTCGCGACCGTGAAATCGGCAGTCACTCAGTGTGTGAAGTTTCGGACGTGATTTGATATAGTTTCTGTGTAATGCGCATAATCGAGGCGGTCAGAGTTGGCGAATTTCCGCGATGTTGCTTTTTTTTGTTAGACTCCCTTCCCCGCTTTCGCATTCATTTCGTTGGCAACGCAGTTCTTTAGGGGGTAATTTTTTTTTATTTAACATTCGGAAATTTGAATAGTTGTAAGCACCACATGCTACACTTTTCGGACATACAAGGCTGCATGCTCAACAGGTTTTGTGCAACTTTGGCCCTTGAAAAAGGTTGCTTTGGTTTTAGTGCAATACCGCTTATAGTGCAGATAGTCGCGACTCCCGTGACCTATGTTATAAGCAGTCTTTACTGTATACGAATAAAAAAAAATAATGCTTTAATCTCAGCAAACTGCAGGAATTTAGCCTTTGTCCTCTAACATGGGGTACTGATGTTAGCAAGTACCCAAGCACACCACCTGATCAAGTTGTTTTTCATGTTTGGGTGAGATTAGTTACAGCAGAATGCACTTTAAATATTACTATGACACAAAGATTTTGTTGCGCCTGAGGAAAGTAAGCAGTGCGGGCACCACTCACTCATTCTGAACATGTAACATTTTGTAAATATAAAATATTCTAAAGGTAGGGTGAATAAAAAAAAAGAGTGGTTGTTTAATGGTCAATCCTGTGACTATTAAACAAAAAACACTCAAAGTCGAGTGCATGAAGAAGAGTGCTGCAACAGTGATGCAAAGCCTAGAGGGCCAAAATGTAAACCAGAAAATTGGAAGCAGCTGTAAGTATATATAAGAAACTGAAGTCACTTGGGCTTCACTGCCTTTCAGCATTAGCATTTTCAGCTAGTGAATCCGGTTCTCACAGAGAATGCTGCCCTTCCACACCAAATTTGTAGAATGAAACACATGGACATGATAAAAAAATAAAGGTACAGAGTCTGAAATTCACTTAATAAATGCCAAATGAATCAAATATAATGCCTTTTTTTTTCTGAAGTTTGTACAGCAGACAAACATAACTCTTTCTCAGATGGGACAATGTACATTACCACTTTTAAACATTTTGTCAGGCCCTTACACTTGTTGAGAGGCTCGAGGTCATGCAGCTCCCTGCATGTTTTCAGCTCATTCTCCAACACTGAAGTGCGGGATGCACTCAGTTCACAACTGAAAGGAAAAAGTGAAAATAAGGAGAGACGCTAGCATTTTTATACTACAACAGCAGTACGCTGTGAAAGTACAGCAAGAAAAATTTTTTTTTGCCCATCATATTAAATACCTCTCACATGTGTGATAACTTTCCAGATCAGCATAATTCTTATGATGAATACTAAAGCAGAACCAAAAGATAAAATTACTCTGATCATTTAAAGCCAAATCCTCAACTCAAACTTTCACAAATGTACCGTTTTACATATCAAGAACGAAAGCATATGTAAAGTATGATGCCTCAGTACAAATGAACCCCTTTATAAAAGATATGTAACAAGGAGAAGTTTTTTTATAGGTATGTGGGGTTTAATGTCCCAAAACCACCATATGATTATGAGAGGTGCCGTAGTGGAGGGCTGCGGAAATTTCGACCACCCGGGGTTTTTCAGCGTGCACCCAAATCTGATCACGGGCACACAGCATTTTCGCCTCCATCAAAAATTCAGCCACCAATATTAAGATTCGATCCCGTAACCTGTAGCAGCTATGTACCTTAGCAACTAGACCACTGCGGCAAGGCAGGAGCAGTTTTTTTGCCCTCATATCAAGGGTATTTTATAAGTAGGGTACTATGTTATTTACTGTTTCAATATAGGTAACCCAGAATGAAAGAAGCAAAAGACAAAACTATAGCCTTTTGCATTAGGTTTATTATATACTGTTTGTCCTAATTCTATGAAATTCGCTTAGTGGACAACTACACGAAGAACGCATCGATGTCTTCTCTAATGCAACTTTTTCGCATTACTTCATCTGTCTCTCTTTCTAGGAAGTTGACATGATCACTCTGCTCGAATTCGCCACTTAGACTCACCGTTAAGAGAATTACATGCAAAAGATAAGTGTCACTGAGTACTCTGGCTATTCTTCAAACACGTGGACACATCTTCAATGATTCCTCTTTGGGAACTACACAAAGAATGAGCCCACCACATGATGAGAATGTAGGCCAATCAAAAGAGATACTGACATAAACCCCCCCCATCAAATGAAAGGCCAAGCAATCAAGAGCCTAGAAAATGTACCGCTAAGTGTAAGTGCACACCACACTAGGAAAGTGATTACAACATGTTTTTAAAAGTTAGTTTTGGTTTCCATGTTATCCCGACAGCACAACACAGTATGAGCTTTTTATCATGCGTTCCCGCAAGATATCGTGACGCTTTCATGACCGTTTCACACCATTAATGACAGACAAGTAGCCATTTTGAATGTTTTGGTACCTGATGTCATCACACTTACACATAGACTGAATGCTATGTAAAGCCATAAGATTTAGTATTGCAGGCTAACGCCAAGCTAGGGTCGATGACAGTGCTTCGATTGGTGTTGCTACTTGAAGAAAAGAAAAAAAAATCCAGGGACATCAGCAAATATCAAAGCCACCTATACACTTTTTGGTTTCACACTTGAGTAATTAGAATTTTTATTATTAAGAAACCAAATTTTTGCAACTGTGTATAAGTAAAACTCTGAAGTAAGCTCAAAATGATGCAGTGTTCAAATAAAAATGCAATCTGAAATACATTTTTTGTGAAACTTTTGAAGTCATCTTTAATAGGCAGTGAAAAAAAATTCGAGAGGGTAAAAATTTTATAGATTTCTAATACGAAGCAAATACAGACTTGGAGAGATTTTCAGCACTGCCTAATGCATAGGAAACCAAAATTATCACAGCACTCAATCACTATTCAGACTCGCGCTGCATGTTGACAGTCATTCAGCAAACAAATGGAAGCAGTAAGAAAATATAATACATAAGCAACACCTCCTTGCACATAAAGATATTAAAGCTTAAACAATCCATTTGTAAGTGGAAAAACTGCACAAAAAGAGACAAAGCACAACGAAAAAACATATGGAACAATTGCTGACTAATAATGATGCAATATACAGAAAAATAGATGGGAAACCAATAACACGTGAAATTTCTAGCCTTCATTACAACACGTGGGTAGAAGCTGTCAACTGATTACGAAAGTCATCGAGGCTATCCAAAGACTACAAATGCAAAGTCCAACATGTGGAATCATTAAGCAAATGTGAGATCAGTTAACTTTTTTTTGCTTAGTGTCAGGGCCGGTTCACTTATGCAAGCGTCGCCCTTCAGTTGATAGTGAAGAGGCGATGCTATTTTTTCCTTTTACAAATACACAATCAACAAGCCCAATGAACCACACTTCTGCTTATAAATCCAGTAGTCATTAACCATGAGGCAAACCATCTGTTGTAGTCACCTCTTTATGCTTCACATGCCTTACAACGATAAAAGGGCGTATGAGACATAGTACTAGTATCTATAGCACCACAGCACATCTTCCTTAATAAACAGACCTCAAAATATGATTTTCCGGAGCCTTGGCATTCTGTTTTACAAAAATGTTGCTGCACAGTACTCAAATATTGACAATATGATTGATTAGGCAAGTTGGTGATTCATGATTGTTCCAAATAATAGTGCACTTCGTAGATGCGGACAGGATAGAAGCGCTTGTCCCTGTCGACCCTGTCCGCGTCTACATAGTACGCTCTTATTTCAAACAAATATTAAAACACGACATTGTTTTTTTCTTATTACTATAATAAAGAACTGAGACAGTCAAAACTGTTATTCGAGACCAGGTAGGAGCGTAGGCCTAGCTAGCGAAATCAGCGACAGTCCGGGCCGAGCATCTCGTGCTTAGCACTGACAATGTGTTTGCCGAGATTTGCATGACCTACTACATTCATAATTACATATTTCCCCCTCGCTGAAGATAATGCCAAGTAAGTGTTCTAAGGTGTCGTGAGGACAAGTGGTTCGTGATATGGTTTGACGCAATCCACATGTACGATTTCGCGGCCTCGGCGACGCGAGCCCACAGTGGCCGTGAGGTGTTCGATGAGGTAGTTAACAGCGGAAGTTTGTTCTATGACGCGATAAGGTCCATGGTACGTGCTGACAAACTTTGTGGAGGTACCAGGAGCAGCACTGGGGGGCACCCACAGCCAAACAAGAGAGTTGGGCAAAAATTGGTAGTTGGGCCGTTCATCGTCGTGACGAAATTTCTGTAGCCCTTGTTCTTGTGTTGTAAGGGTGCGAGCTAATTGCCGACATTCTTTCGCATACCGCGCGGCTTCAGAAACTGGTGTGCCTTCGGATGAGTCGGGTCGGTAGGGGAGAATGGTGTCGATTGGAGATGATGGTTCTCGACCATAAAGTAAAAAGAAGGGAGAAAAGCCTGTCGTCGCTCGAGGTGCCGTGTTGTAAGCGTACATTACGTAGGGAAGGATAAGATCCCAGTTGGTGTGGTCGGAGGCGACATACATAGAAAGCATGTCGCCAAGAGTACGGTTGAAACGCTCGGTCAAGCCATTTGTTTGTGGGCGATATGCGGTAGTACAGCGGTGAATCACATGGCATTCTGCAAGAAGTTCTTGAATAACATCCGCGAGAAAGACGCGGCCTCGGTCGCTCAAAAGTTCACGTGGAGCGCCGTGACGCAGAACAAAACATTGCAGCAGGAAAGACGCAACGTCACGTGCCGTCGCGGCTGATAGAGCGGCCGTTTCTGCATATCTCGTGAGATGGTCGATCGCTACAATAATCCAGCGATTCCCAGCTGATGTACATGGTAGAGGACCATAAAGGTCTATTCCAACCCGGTCGAATGGTCGCACTGGGCACGGTAACGACTGCAATGGCGCAGTAGGATGGCTAGGATCGTGCTCGCGGCGTTGGCACTCTGTGCAAGATCGAATGTACTTTTGAGCGAATGTGTACATGCCGCGCCAATAAAACCGAAAACGTAGCCTGGCGTAGGTTTTAAACAAACCGGCGTGCGCACACTGCGGATCGGCATGGAAAGCAGCAGATATGCTGGCACGGAGATGCTTGAGTATGACGAGTAGCCATTTGCGGCCGTCAGGGTGGTAGTTGCGGCGATAAAGTATTCCATCACGGATGGCAAAGTGAGAGGCTTGTCGGTGTTGCACTCGAGATGGCGGGTGGGCGAGTGTTTCAGATAGGCAATCCACAAATCTTTGCGCTGCTCCGCAGCCGTGTTGATGGGTCCTGATAGTGGAAGGAAATTGTCTTGGATGGAGACACTCGAAATATCAGTAGAAACAGGCGAACGCGAAAGAGCGTCGGCATCGGCGTGCTTCTGGCCTGAGCGATAAATGACACGGATGTCGTACTCTTGGAGCCGTAAAGCCTATCGTGCCAAGCGTCTTGAGGGATCTTTGAGGGAGGATAACCAGCAAAGCGCGTGGTAGTCAGTAACAACATCGAAAGGGCGGCTGTAAAATAAGGCCGAAATTTTGTAATGGCCCAGATAATCGCTAGGCATTCTTTCTCAGTTACCAAATAATTTGCTTCTGTTCTTGTAAGAGTGCGGCTCGCGTACGCGACAACATATTCTTGGTAACCAGGCTTTCGTTGGGCGAGTACAGCGCCAAGACCGACACCACTAACATCTGTGTGGATTTCTGTGGGAGCGCTTGAATCGAAATGACGCAGTATGGGTGTTGTTGTAAGCAGTTCACGGAGCTTCGCAAAGGCACTGTCGCACGCCGGAGACCACGCAGATAGATTGCGGTCTCCCTGAAGTAGGTCTGTCAGAGGCGCCATTATCGAGGCGAAATCCCGGACGAAGCGGCGGAAGTATGAGCAAAGCCCAATGAAACTACGCAGCTGCTTGAGAGACGCGGGCCTCAAGAACTCGCGAACAGCACGTAGCTTAGCGGGGTCAGGAAGAACGCCATCCTTCGACACGACGTGTCCGAGAATGGTCAGCTTGTGCGCTCCAAAGTGACACTTCTTCAAGTTGAGTTGGAGGCCTGCTGCAGAGAGGCAGCGTAGAACCTGTTCCAAGCGACGAAGGTGCGTGGGAAAATCGGGCGAGAATACCACTACATCGTCTAAGTAGCACAAACACGTGTTCCATTTGAGGCCTCGTAGGATAGTGTCCATCATGTGCTCAAATGTTGCCGGCGCATTGCATAGGCCGAATGGCATCACGTTAAATTCGTATAAGCCATCTGGTGTAACAAAGACAGTTTTTAGCCTATAATCCGGATTCATGGGCACTTGCCAGTATCCAGAGCGTAGATCAAGGGAGGAAAAGAACTCTGCGCCTTGTAAAGAGTCGAGGGCGTGATCGATTGGAGGCAAAGGATAAACATCCTTTCGTGTTATTTTGTTTAGGCGACGATAATGTACGCAAAGGCGTATCTTGCCATCCTTCTTTTTAACTAAAACAACCGGCGACGCCCAAGGACTGTTTGATAGTTGATCGATGCCTCGCTTTAGCATGTCACCTACTTGTTCATCGATGACACGGCGTTCAGTCGGCGAAACACGGTATGGTCGCTGCCGTAGTGATGGGTGATTACCTGTGTCGATCTGGTGGCATACTGTAGATGTTCGACCTAAAGTAGCGCTGTGACTGTCAAAAGATGGCCGAAACTTGTCAAGGAGGCTCAAAAGCTCACACCTCTGTTGCGGGTTTAGGCCTTCGTCGATGACACGGTTGAAAATGTCGGTAGTGGAAGGGTCATTCACAGAACTACAGGAGAGGGTGCTGACTTCCGATGATTCATCAGGAACGTCAAGTGTAGTGATGGTTTCGAATGATTCTATCGAACCGATACATTCGCCTCGAAGCAGCGTAATCCTGAATGGGAACGGATTCTCCACAGGCACGTTGGTCGCACCACCTTGAAGAGTAAGGAGAGCGGTTGGGAGCGTTGATAAGTGGCGATGAACGAAAGCAGCAGAAGGCGTGAAGAATGCGGTAGCGTCGACGACGGCGGAACACCACACAGGTGCGAAGACAGTAGCGCGTGGAGGGATCTAGGTGTCGTCACTAATGACCAACTTCGCGTAGGAAGGGCGATCATGCACTGGTAGCGCATCACCAAGGGTACGAAATGCGACTTCGGCACGGGCGCAATCAATGACGGCTTGGTGATGGGAGAGAAAATCCCAACCTAAAATGATGTCATGAGAACAGTGTGGGAGTACTACAAACTGCACTGTGTAGGGCACTCCTTGAATTACAAGTCTGGCAGTACACGCGGCCACAGGCTGCACAGGCTGTGCAATGGCAGTATGAAGACATGAACCCAAATAAGGCGTTGTCACTTTTCGAATTGAATGGCAAACTTTTCCTGCAATGACAGAAATTGCGGCACCAGTATCAATAAGGGCAAGTACGGGTACAACTTCAAGAACGGCATTAATTACATTCGGCGGCGAATGAAGAGGGCTTGTGCTTTGCGACGAGGACGCAGTTCTTGCCTCGGGAACTGCGTCATTTAGTTTTCCTCATCGATTGTAGGGGGGCATCGGCGCATCGGGGAGGGCGAGCGTCGACGTGGAGAAGGACATCGGCGATCAGGAGCTGGTCGATGGCTTGGTCGAGGAGCGTACAATTCGGGGTATGGAGTGTATTGAGTGTACGTGTAATCGTTCTCATATGGACGTGGGTTTTCACATGAGTGGAGTGGGCGGCGGCAGCACAGACGTGCCCAGGTAGACCACACGAAAAGCAGATCGGTCAGTTGTCGGCAGTACGCCATGGATTAGGGACTCGGCGAACTGGAGGTTGTGGCAGCTGGGTGGCATAAACAGGAGCAGGCAGTGGAGGCGGCGCTTGGAAATTCTGTGGTCGTGGTCGTGCTGCTGCTTCGGCGTGCGTCAATGGTGCATTGACTGGTGGCACCAGCTGCGGAGGAAGGACCTCAGACACTTGATCTCGTATAATAGTCGGTAGAGTAGGGCTAAGCGGCGCACTGCGCTCCGGTAGGCCAGAGATGAGCGAGAGTTGGCGGGCAACTTCTTCGCGCACGAAATCTTTGATCTGCGAGAGGAGGACGGGGTCTTGCGAGGGAGTTAAGCCGGACATCGATTCCCGATGTGGGACAGCACGGCGGGTGACGAGACGTTGCCGGCGGAGCTCATCATAGCTTTGGCAGAGCTCGGTAACTTGGACGACAATAGCAGGGCTTTTTGAAATGAGCATCTGGAAGGCATCCTCATCAATACCCTTAAAAATATGCTTGATGCAGTCCACCTCTGTCATGTTCACATCGACGAGTTTGCAGAAGTCAACGACGTCTTCTATGCAACTTGTAAAGTTCTCACCAGGCAGTTGAGATCTCGACTGAAGGCGCTGCTCCGCACGAAGTTTGCGGACAGAAGGACGACCGAAGACTTCGCTGAACTTTGCCTTGAATGCTGTCCAGGTGGGAACGTCGGTCTCATGGTTCCGAAGCCATAAGTGGGCAATGCCACTGAGGTAAATGCCGACAGTGGCCAGTCTCGTGGCTTCGTCCCATTTGTTCAAGACACTCACGAGTTCGTAAGTAGCCAGCCAGTCGTCGACGTCGTGATCGTCAGTGCCGCTGAATATGGGGGGATCTCACTGACGGATCGCGTCGGAGCACACGATGGCCTGGGAAGCCATAGGAGGACGGCTTGTGGCAGATGCAGTGATCATGACAGCAGGTAGAGTCCGGCTTCGCAACTCCAGGATTGCAAGGAGACCCCGCAAACTCCACCAATTATAATAAAGAGCTGAGACAGTCAAAACTGTTACTCGAGACCAGGTAGGAGCGTAGGCCTAGCTAGCGAAATCAGCGACAGTCCGGGCTGAGCGTCTCATGCTTAGCACTGACAATGTGTTGGCCGAGATTTGCATGACCCACTACATTCATCATTATAGTACAATGACTCGTATTGTCCATTGCTCGTGATAATTTTATATTGTCACTACGAATCTAAATGCTAAAGGTAATGTTGGCTCCGATGTAAGTGTTCGAGTGAAAATTACGCTGATATGGTGATGACTTTAGGCACTGGAACGGACAGTATGTGCATTACACATAGCCCTTAATTTTCCCATTTTAATTTGTGAATATTAACCATGCACGCATATTTTGGGGGTAGACTGCCATTGCACATCAGTTCTCTACAAACAGCCAACTCAGTGAATTAAATTAATGTGGTATATTTTAAAAAGTGACCACATTCACGTCTGAGACATTCTTTCCTTCTGAGATATGTAAAACGGGCTGTACCTGAACAGATGATTGCGTGGAATGTTTCCAGTGACCTTTGATTCCTTTTGTGTTGCGGCTATGAAAAGACTGGCAGTTGCGAATTCATTATCTTTTCCATGAACTACAGCTTCCAATGTGCAATCACCAGGTAGTGAGCCTTCATGCAGATGGCACCACTGAAAGGAAAAGAAGGTGCAACGCTATAATAATCATGACATCCCTTGTTGTTCATACCGGCAGCATCACGGCAGATACACATTTCACTAAGCTACTAATGCAAATATAACTGAAGTGCACCATTTGATGAATTCTATTTGGGAGTGAAACACTTCGGGGCCATTTTGGGCAGAAACTTGGCCGAGATTAATTTTTAAATAACCTTTGCTACACAAAATAATTACACACATAACCAAATTTGTTACCTTCAAGCTAAAATATGCAATGTCACAAAACTGCAAAGTATTCAAATAAATATCTGAAAGTGTATGAGCAGTTTTTTTTTGTTTTTTTATTGGATGAGTAGCTGTTTATATTGCTGGCGTTTAGCATCCAGAAACCAAGACATGATTATGAAGAATGTGAAGAAAGTGGAGGCTTTGAAAAATTTCAACCACCAGAGATTCTTCAAGGTGCACCTAAACCGACGTACACGGGCTTCAAGCATTTTTGCCATAGAAAATTCGGCCGCCATGGCCTAAATTCGCACGACCTTCAGGTCAGCTGTTGAGCACCATAACCACTTGACCACAGTACCAGGCAAGAATAGCTGTTTAAAGAAACACTAAAGGCAAAAATTAGTTTAGGCTACACGAATTCATACTTGAGAATGTTTAAAATGTAAGTGTTATAAACAACAGTGCTTTAGTAGTTGTGATATCCAAGTAAATATATGACACAAATAGCAACTCCAGCTGGATTACATTATTGTACTAGCCTGATTATACAGCAGGGCCTAATAAATTCTGCCACTAGAACCCAACTACTTCCAAAAAACATCATCACAGTGCATTAAGAAAGAATAAAATGCTAAACATAAACGATTCTCAAAGAAAGCATCTTTTAGGCACTGTCCAAGGTGGTTCATGGACTTACATACCAGAATCGATATGTAGACCTTTTAAAGGGACACTCAAACACTTTTTCAAGTAACCATGGAATGAATTCACTGTGAGAGCTTATTGCCTCACGAACTCAACGGCACAAAAATTTCAAGAATCCGTTCAGTGCAAGTGGCATTACAAATATTCGTCGCATGCTGAAATTGCATTCTCTCTTCTCTCGTCCCGACGAAAGCGCTGGGTAGCTAAGTAGGGAAGGATGGCAGGGCCAAAGAAAATATGTCACCCGCGCTTCGTGGCCTTGAGCACTTTTGTTTTTCTTCAAATGCGCGACTTCTTCAGTGTAATCGCGCATGCATGCGTGGACAAGTTGTGGCCTCTCGCGGTGATCTCTGTAAAGACCGAAGGCCATGTTCAAATCAGCCAATGGCTGATAGATGGGCTTTCTACGAGTGGTTTTTGAGCGTCTTCGGTCATTTGGCGAGAGAAGAGGAAGCAATGTTTAGCTGATTTTGATAATTTATTATGAATACCAGGCCGCGTTCTGCACTATAATATTTGGCTCGCGTGTTGTCGGGAGCCTCTACTACCGATCAGCAGCATTTTCTGACCATGCTCAAAAAGTGTTGCAGGGCCCCTTTAAAGGAGATCCTCTTATAAATTAAGGGGAAGCTGAAGCATTTTCAGAATTCGGTAAAACTTCATGGTTAACAAGAACCGACAGTATTGTCAACAATGTTGTAATTTATTCCACAGTTCCTCCAGCAGAAGCTTTAGAATATGTGAAAAAAAAGTTGGCCTTGCTTCGCCCACGCGTGGGAATTCAAACGAACTATGTCATCTTTGGTACCTTTAGCGGAGCCATGCACTCTCAAGGAAGGTAACTGCTGCTTACTAATCGGAAGTAACTGGGAAGGCATTCTTTGCGTACCTGAGGGTCACAAGGAAATATCGAGACACTGAAAGTTTTGCAGCTGGATTATAAAATCTACCATAACAAAAAACAGCCAAGTGCATTGTGAAATGGCATCCTATATCTGCTACTGTAGTTTTCGTGACTCGCTCCTTCTGCACATTATTGCCAGAGTTGATCATGGAGTCCATGCTTCAACAGTACTGCAGTTGCAGATGACGTGCCATTCTAAAGATGACATCGCCATGTTCCCTCAGCATTTGAAGAAGCCCTGTGGCCACGGGCACTGTTTTTTGTAAAAAAAAAAAATAATGTTTTGTTCTCTATTGAAAACACCCACATCAATTTTAAAATTCAGCAGTGATTACCCACACCAGTCTTTTCTCTCACTCTCTTTTTTTTTAATGTCTCAGCTTCTTTCTAAGCACCTGATTTGCATGAAACAAGCACTGTGCAGCTGTCTGGGTAATACTTTTACAATGTACATCCACCTGTCTTTTTGCCTTTAGGATTCCTTTAGAACCTATCAATAATTTTCTATATGTATGTAACGACAAAGGAACCAATGATGTCAAAATATATACTCAACAGCCAAAAGCTGTACTAAAGAAAAACATAAAAGAGATACTAAAAAATAAAACATTATTGTGAGATGTAGAAGCAAATTTTCACAATAGCAAAACTCACATTTATTGTTAAAAGGGTATTCACAAGGCTGAAAATTTGGAAATAATCATGACAGGTGGCTACACCACATTTAATTTAACATGCCATATTGTCTTGACAGCAGATAATTCGATGGCATCTGCTCGGGTTTAATCAATTTTATATCAATGATGAAATACATTGCATCCTCAAAATCCCAAAGACTATAACTAATGCAGTGGACTTCCACCAATCCAACCTCATTTAATTTGATCTCAGCTGAAAGTACCAGCCAGTACCCATACATCTATATGAGACCAAGCTTTCATTACAATGATAGACATTAGCTGTTGCCAGACAGATTTAAATTATCTTTAGGGCATGCTATGTTGTCATTCAAATGATCAAAAGTGTATTTTAATCTTATAACTATGAAAAAAACTACAAAGATTATTGAAAATAAATCCACGCATCTCTAAGGAGTGAATGATGACGAGTGGGCAATGGTAGGCCTCTAGATCCATAATGCCTACGCTAAAATCACCGACTACTAGAAAGCATGGACAGATGGATGGACGAATGCACCTATGGATGGGCGCACACACCGACCAACGGATGCACGGACGGACAGATGGATGGACGGATTGACGGATGCACTGACAGATGCATGGAGAGATGAACAGATGGACGACGCAGGTGATCACGTATTGCATGGGTGATCATGTATTGTGCTTTCATATATAGTACTTTATTGATTTACACACTAAGTCGGTTTTTCACAGAGGTGTTTTCATTTTTCATTGTGCAGGCATTCAGTCCCAGCTTCGGTTTTATGCAGTGTGATAAACACGGACAACAAGAAGGTTCACCCCTACAACATTTTTTAAAACCCACATCTCCACTTCAGCAGTCAGACCCAACCTGGCCAGAATAATCATCATACGCTTCGTGCAGATGTAATTCAGCTCAGCAGCCAATGTGTCAACAAGCACTAACTTGGTGAACTATGCTCACTGCACAACAATATAATTCACCATTCTCGAGAGGTAATCAATTTTTGAAAGCTGTAATATGCAGCACTGATTAAATAAATGCCAAAGAAACGAGCTTTGAGTTGTCTGGGCCGAGGCTGGAAGACGTGGGCGGGATATGTAAACGACATTGTTTGTCTTAGTAATTCTTGGGGCTTAAAGGAACCAACAACCAATTTTAATGGTGCCTATTTCTTGTTAGCGTAACAGAAAGCTAACCAGTCAGTAAGTCTAATCACGGAATGACAGAGTGGAAAACACCATGAAACATTTGTGATCAGAACTTTTCTATCTGGAGTGAATATGAAGTCTAATACTTCCATGCTGCAAATTCCAGCGAGAGTGAATAAAGTGAACACAAGAGTGGTTCGTCTTCAAGTGCAGTGGCTTACAGTGACCCTTGTCAGAAGAGTCAGTACTCGAATGCTGACACGATCTGTCTTCGCACATAAAATCACTCAAGGCCTTATTGAATTTTTTGGGTGGTAGTGGCTTATTGAATAGGCTACAGCACTCCCACTTTTATTTTTTCGTGCATATACTTTCCTCTCCACTTTACTTCTCATCTTTCTTCCCCCTCTTTTAAGTGCAGGGTAACGAACTGGGTGCAACAATTTTGGTTGACCTCCCAGCCTTCCTCTCAATTTATGCTCTCTCTCTCTAAACTAGTACAGCATGAAGCCAAATCTGTTTCTTTAGTGTCCCCTTAATTAAAGCCCTTACACCAGTAAGTAAACTATAGTAATAAAGAAATAAATGGGTCAATTGGACCATAATTTTTTTTTAATATGCCACTAGCTTCTAAAGGAGCTGCAAGCAAGGCAGTTGAACAAGCATAGGAATGAAAAATAGCACATGAATTTGTGCAAGCTTTCTCCATCTGTCTTTAAATGGCTTTGTAACACTGCAATTTGATCATTTCATCAAAATAATACATTACAAATATAACAATTCATAATGACTATGCCTGCATCGAGAGTTTTATGAATATTTATTAAGGTAAAGAGTAAAAAAATAATGTCATAATGTCTGAAGCCAAAAGCACAAAAAGTAGACAAATCAATGCACTACTAATTATTCCTGAAACAGCTGAATAATTACAGTACCAGAGTTTGCCATAACATCTTTCTTCAGAAAATCAGTTTAAACACAAGCAGAAACTTGGTATGCAGAAACAAAACCAATAACCAAAAAACAAATAGTGATGCACCTTTAAATTTCTATGCCATCTGACCATGACTTTGTCAGTGTTTACATAAGGCTATGTGCTTAACGATCAAAAAAGTATAGCATCGTTAAGCCTATGAAATGTTAAGAAACTTTCATGCATAAAACGCAAACCATGCAGATATTCTGTAATAATTCAGGATGTCACAGTGACATTACTAGGGCGGCTATTTAGACATGAAATCAGAAAAGGCAGGCTTGACATTCATTTTCTCCGGCCACATTCCATTTTATTTCTTTTATCACGAAAATGCAGGCAGACATTAAAGAGCAGTTAATCAGAAGTACAAGGTGCTTTCCACTTAGTGTCCACTTAGTGTCAACTGAAATTTCCACTTAGTGTCAACTGATATTATTCAATTTGTGTAGGCCAGTTGCATTATTCCATAAATTTTATGGGTTTTGAAAAATGATTTTTCACATTTTTACAAAATAAGTTTTTGCAATGCATTTTTTTTGTCCAAGCACCTGATTCTTTACATAACTTTACAATAATTACACATCAATATTAACTTACCCAAAGTGATGAGCAAAGTGACTGGCACGGAGCTTCCCATGAGAGTTGAAGTGATGACCCATTTACAGCAATAGAAATCTTTGTATCTGCAAGCTATAGCATTGAAGGAAAAAAAAACATTCACGTAAAATATACTACACTTTGCCATTAATTGCACAACAGAAGAGACACAGGTATTTTATCTCACTTATTGAATAACTGATCTATATTATTAATTACAGCAACAAGGCAACAAGAGAATTTGCTGCTGGGGAAGTTTATACTATCTTCTGAACATACTCAATGACGTGAAAGTTATAAGACAAAGGAAGAAGGTGCAAATGCATTGCTGTGTCTACATGAGTTTGCAGTTATGCAAATAAGTGAGCTGAGCTGCATCAAGCCCCCTATATTCAGATCAAGCACAGAAGTGGCAATGTCTGTTCACAATAACAAATTGGTGCCCCAATGACCTAGATGCCACTATAAGAAAAGGAAGCTGTGCCGTGCCAAATGACAGGGTTTTGCTCAAGCATGACTGAACTGCTGTGCTATGGCCTACTGCTATTCTGTGCTATAGATTTGACTGCTATGCTGTGGCCAACTACAGGAGGCCACCCCATCAACATGGAGACCACCATATGAGATAAAGGCAGTATTTGTGCAAGGCAAGTGCTATGTCATAGGGCAGCAGACTCCACATAAAATATTGAAGTAGTAGAGTGGTTCTTGTAGTCAAGAATGTAAGTATCAGTGAGGCAGGCAGGCTTCATTGAATCAAACGAGAAAGTATTCTCAAGACTGTCGAAGAGTAGGACAAAGTGCTTTGGGCAGTGCTCAACTCCTTTACACCTAAGTTGCAGAAACGAGAGGGTGAACTGTCCTGCATAACGAAATAATTCATCATCATCATCATCATCAGTCTGACTACGTCCACTGCAGGACGAAGGCCTCTCCCATGTTCCGCCAGTTAACCCGGTCCTGTGCTTGCTGCTGCCAATTTATACCCGCAAACTTCTTGATCTCATCTGCCCACCTAACCTTCTGTCTCCCCTTAAGCCGCTTCCCTTCTCTGGGAATCCAGTTAGTTACCCTTAATGACCAGCGGTTATCCTGTCTACGCGCTAAATGCCTGGCCCATGTCCATTTCCTCTTCTTTATTTCAACTATGATATCCTTAACCCCCGTTTGTCCCCTAATCCACTCTGCTCTCTTCTTGTCTCTTAAGGTTACACCTACCATTTTTCTTTCCATTGCTCGCTGCGTCGTCCTCAATTTAAGCTGAACCCTCTCTGTAAGTCTCCAGGTTTCTGCTCCGTAGCTAAGTACCGGCAAGATAAAGTTGTTATATACCTTCCTCTTGAGGGATAGTGGCAATCTACCTGTCATAATTTGGGAGTGCTTGCCGAATGTGCTCCACCCCATTCTTATTCTTCTAGTTACTTCAATCTCGTGGTTCGGCTCTGCGGTTATTACCTGCCTAAATAGACAGTCTTCTACAACTTCAAGTGCACTATTACCTACCTCGAAGCGCTGCTCCTTTCCGAGATTGTTGTACATTACTTTCGTTTTCTGAAGATTAATTTTAAGACCCACCTTACTGCTCTCCTTGTCTAACTCCTTAATCATGAGTTGCAATTCGTCCCCTGAGTTACTCAGCAATGCAATGTCATCGGCGAAGCGCAGGTTACTAAGCTATTCTCCATTAACTCTTATCCCTAACTGTTCCCATTCTAGGCTTCTGAAAACTTCCTGTAAGCACGCGGTAAATAGCATTGGGGAGATTGTGTCCCCCTGCCTTGCACCCTTCTCGATTAGTATTCTGTTGCTTTCTTTATGAAGCACTATGGTAGCAGTTGATCCCCTGTAGATTTCTTCCAGAATGTTTATATATACTTCATCTATGCCCTGATTCCACAGTGTCTGCATAACGGCTGATATTTCTACTGAATCAAATGCCTTCTCGTAATCTATGAAGGCTATGTATAGTGGTTGGTTATACTCTGAGCATTTTTCTATTACCTGATTGATAGTATGTATGTGGTCAATTGTTGAGTAGCCTGTTCGAAATCCTGCTTGTTCCTTTGGTTGATTGAATTCTAATGTTTTCTTTACTCTGTTAGCAATTACCTTTGTAAATAGCTTGTATACTATAGAAAGCAAGCTGATCAGCCTGTAATTCTTCAAGTCCTTGTCATCTCCTTTCTTAGCGTTCTTCCAAGACTCTGGTACTCTTCCCGTCAGGAGACACCTCGTAAACAGGGTGGCTAGTTTTTCTAACACAATCTGTCCTCCATCTTTCAGCAGATCTGAAGTTACCTGATCCTCACCAGCAGCTTTGCCTCTTTGCATGCTCTCCAAAGCTTTTCTGACTTCTTCTATCATTACTGGTGGGGTGTCATCTGGGTTACTGCTAGTTCTTATAGTATTAAGGTCGTTAAAATAGCAGAGGTGTTTTACAGAGATCTGTACAGTAGCCGAGACAACCACGACCTTAACGAAATAATTAGGCTTGTGCAAATATTCAAATGCTTCAAATATTCGAATTATTACAGTATTTGAATTTGCTTTGACTTGAATTTAAATTGTTGAAAATTTCAAAGTTTTCAAAATGAACGAATAAATGTATATTATTTCGCATGTTACCCCCTGTAAAAGTAGTTTTGCTGCAGTGAAGGTGTGCAATACTGTAAAAGCTCTTTCGCTGAAGAAATCCGCAATGCTGCTAAGCTTTACTTGAAAGTTAAATGCACATCATACCCTCACATTGATCCATCATTTTTCAAGTTTAAAAGCTTGTTACACCGGCTCAAATGCCATAAGTATAGTAAATTTGTTTCAATTATTTGAAACAAATAAAAATAGGCCTTGTTTCAATTATTTAAAAAATACTGTGCAGGTTAGTTTGGTAATAATAAATATGCCAATTTTTCTTCATAATATATGATATATACTATTTAAATTTGATTCAAAATTATTCGAAGAGAATCACTATTTGCTTCAAACCTAAAATTCACTGTTCCCACAAGCCTAGAAAAAATGTAGTTGAAAATTGCACGGTTAAGCAAGAACTGTGATAAACACTATCAACGAAGAGGTCAAAGTACTTTGACTGCTGTACACCTGCCAGACACCTGCTGTATAAACAGCTTGTGGAAAATGGTGCCGAGTTAAGCTGTGTGGTTACTGAAAGGGGTGGCATACAATGCAGCACCTCAGCTGAATTGATATGGAGTTCCTCAGCAGAGTGAAGGAGATGTAATCAACACCTTTCAGACATGCGCGGCAGACTGTTTGGCAGAAAACTGGCAGAAAATTTTCCCTACTACCACAAAGGAAGGCTGATGCAATAATTGAAACTTCTTATGAAGCCCCCCCCCCCCTCCCCCAGCGGTCCAAATACACAATTTCTGTGAACACATTCTTGAATTCATGCAAAGTACTACCAAGCAGCCTCGTAACTTATTCAGTCTCTTTTTAGATTGAATGCAAGTGCCCTAGCACATCAGCGTGAACACCAATGAGGTGCCTTTGTTGTCACTATGCATCAAGTGACAGACATGACCACCGACAAAGAAAGTATTGCTGAATGCAATTAGCTCTTGCTCATCATGCAAGCTATCCCCACGTTTCAGAAAACAAATGTGACGAACAAGGCTATATTTAGAGCAATCTCGATTGGCAAAACAAAGGAAATCACTTTTCATTTCGAATCATGAAGTTCTCACATCGAGATATTAAAGTCAAAAGAAGCCATTCTTCACTCACTGATGAAAAGGATAAATTACCAGAGAGAGCAATTTAAACAGGCGCTTCAGCCACAGGCAAAGCCACAGGCTGCAACAAATTCTATGAAGCTAACAAATTTTTTTAAGTAGCTCATCATTACCCACTTCGCCAATACAGTCGACGTCCGATTTCCCAGACCCTCAAGAGACCGCGAAAATGTCCGGAAAAACGAATGCAAGCGAAAACACACTTTTTTAATAGATATTTTTCGCTGATGGAGGGGGTCATGGCTGGAGTACAAGATTCTCATCGCAATTCAGCAAATGCATTGTTTAGACGCTCTAGAAAATGCCATTTATATTTTAAAAAGCAAAAAAATTATAAAAAGATAAGAAAAACAAACCGATGTGGCAGGCACTACTGCATTTGTAAACACTTAGGCGCAACAAAAAAAAAGAGACTATCTCCCCAATGAGAACCCTGATAGGATGTGAAGCAGCAGCAGTGCGCATGGCGTTGACCCGGTTGAAACGGGCGTCGACGCTGGTGCAAAAAGAACGGTTTGAAGTGAAACTTGGTGTAGCGTTTACTCGAGGAAATGCCTGTTTGCAATGCAAAGACACGAGCGGGGGGTTGAGTTTCGTGTAAGTTTTTCGCAGAAAAATGAGCCAAAAGAGTAGACAGATTTAGTCATGCGTCTGTAGCAGCCATACAGACGCAGCCTGCTAGCCATTTGCAATAGCAGGCCGCGACCATACGGCTACTGCAGGCATGCAACTAAACCTGTGTAATGTTTCACTCGACGACGATGGAGAGGGTGAAGCGAGAGAGAAGTGTGTTGCAAGAGGACGGAAGAGCCAGCAGTTGCTGCTGATGAGGAAGAGAGTGACGTCAACGCACAGCCGCGACTTGCCCTACTTGGCGACGCTCCAACACCTGCGGCGAGGGGGTTTTTGCAAAAAAGCGGGACAGCGTTACACAGGCTAGTCAAAGAGCTGCTTCGCATCTAAAAAAAGTAGCTTATTTTCATTTGCACAGCGTTCTACTCACCCGGGATGATGTCTCCCTTAATTTCAGTAATTTCAGCTAACATCATGTTGTTGCTGTACACTGATAGTGAACGCCCCGAAGACAGTGTCAGTGCTCGAGTTGACTCCGAGCTCATTGGCTGTGTAGGCGCTGCCTCTTAGATATCAGAGCCAGAGTCGTCGGAATCTTCCGTAACTTGAATGATTTCGCCATTGGTCAATTATGCACACAGCTCAAGGTATTTGTCAACGTGGGCAAAGCCCTCGAAGGTTATCCCGGATGGAATCTAAACTCCAACAGCATGCAGATCGTCGAAGGCAACGTCCGCGGGTGGAAGTTCGTCGCACACACTGTCCCCTCCGGTTAAGGTAGCCGTCTCAGCGTCCAATAGGAAGCTCGCGTGGTGAAAACAGTTTGGGAGGGTCTGTTGCATAACCACCTTCCACGAGTCTGGAAGCATGCCGACGGCAGACCAAAAGACAACAGCGTAGCTTTTCCCGCTGTCAGAAAACAGGAGCACAGGCTGCACAGCATCATGCGGATGCGGCATGGCTGTGGCCACACGTTTGACAAAGCTATGGCTAGCAACGGATTGGCGTGCGCTAGATTACGGCATTTACGGTTTCAAAAGTACAGCAGCCACGACGCGGAGGATTCGAGGGTACGAAAACAATATAAATGACAGCATCGATAGTGATTTCGAGTCTGCGGTTAGCGATAAGATGTCCGGAAAATGGGATAGAAAAAGCTATGCACGTCCACAATATTAGACTTTTTAATACATTGACTGTATGGCGAACTTGACGTGGCCACAGATGAGTCAAGAAATCAGTGATGTCCGGAATTTCGGACATCCGAGAAATCGAACATTGACTATACCAGCTCTGTAAAATTATATTTTCTCTGTAATAAAACTGAGTTACAAGACTTTTGCTAAACCAATGATCCCACTGGGGACTGCCGATTTGGAGCAATTTTTGAAGCAGTCAAATTTTAGTTTTGGAGCACTTTGGAGCAGTAAAATATTAGTTTTGGGGCATTTTAGAACAGTAAAATTTTAGTTTTGGAGCATTTTGGAGCAAGTGATCTTGCAATTGAGAGCACCTTGGGGCACTAAAATTTGAGTTCTGAAGCATTTTGTAGCAGGTAATCTTGCAATTAGGAGCACTTTGGAGCAGTAAAATTTGTTTTGGAGCATTTTGGAACAGGTAATCTTGCTATTAGAACCATTTTACAATAGCAAAATTTTAGTTTTGGAGCATTTTGGAACAGGTAATCTTGCTATTAGAAGCATTTACAGCAGTAAAATTTTAGTTTTGGAGCAGGTAATCTTACTATTAGGAGCACATTGGCATAGGTATATATTCATAACGGAGCACTTCAGAGAAGGAAGTACCTCACACACTTTAATATTGTTACGTAAGAGAAGAGACGCTGTATCGATGAGGCTGTGCATGAAATATATATAAAACCAGCAGCAGCGGGGTGACCGGTTGACCAGACACCGAGCGGAGACCACTCTTCGTCCTCTTCGTCAGGCCCACACGCGCATCGTCCCACAAAATGTCAACATGCATGTAGCATTATCCCCAGCGGCAAATGGGCCGTCTTGGCACATCTAGATGTCAACGTCAGCGGGAGAGTAGTAAGGCTTCAAACGTGCCACATGTACGATACGGGCAGCTGGATGCGATGAGGCAGCAGGGGCGATTTCGTATGTCACAGGAGTAACCTCACGAAGGACTCGATATAGACCTGTGTAGCGGGAAAGAAGTTTTTCCGACAAGCCTACTTGACGGGTCGGTGACCGCAGCCGGACCAATGAACCGGGTTAAAAAGTGCACGTCGCGGTGTTGTTGATCATACAAACGCCGACGGTTCTCTTGAGAGGCCAGAAAGCGAATGCCGGCGATTTCGCGTGCGCGTGGCAGCCCGAGTGACAGGGTCAAGGGAATATTCGCTGGTCGGTGTCACGGTAGACGGAATGACTGTATCTAGGGGTAAAGTAGGTTCTCGGCTGAGCTACAAAAAAAATGGAAAGTAACCCGCAGTGTCAAGGCGCAGCCCCGCCACGGTGGTCTAGTGGCTAAGGTACTCGGCTGCTGACCCGCAGGTCGCGGGATCAAATCCCGGCTGTGGCGGCTGCATTTCCGATGGAGGCGGAAATGTTGTAGGCCCGTGTACTCAGATTTGGGTGCACGTTAAAGAACCCCAGGTGGTCAAAATTTCCGGAGCCCTCCACTACGGCGTCTCTCATAATCAAATAGTGGTTTTGGGACGTTAAACCCCACAAATCAATCAATCAGTGTCAAGGCGCAAAGAATTATAGGCAAATGTGACGTACGGCAACGCAAGATCCCAGTCGGTGTGGTTGGTAGAAACATACTTAGCAAGCATGTCTGTAAGAGTTCGATTTAGACGCTCCGCGAGTCCTTTGGTTTGCGGATGGTAGGACGTAGTCAGCTTGTGTCTCGTTTGACAGGACTGCAAGATGTCCACTATGACCTTCGACAAAAAGGTGTGGCCATGGTTGCAAAATCACGTCCTTGAGGAGGAAGTCGGCGACACCTGTGGCCACAGCTATCCACCTGTTGCCAGAAAAAGACAAGGGAAAAGGGCCCAGGAGGTCTAAGCCAAGGCGGAAGATAGGTTCTGACGAAATGTCAAGTGGTTGAAGGTGTCCGGCGGGAAGCCTCGATGGTGTTTAGCGGCGCTGACATTTATCACAAGCCGCAACATATCTTCTGACTGAGCGTGAAAGCCCTGGGGAAAAAAAGCGTTGGCGAATAAGGTCGTACGTGCGTGACACACCAAGGTGACCGGCAGTTGGAAGGTCATGGAGTTTGTGGAGAACTGCCGAGCGGAGGTGTTTTGGAATGCCGAGCAGCTGGGCTGGTCCATCTGGGTAGAAGTTCTGGTGGTATAGGACGCCATCGTGAAGGACGAATGAGTGATTGGACCTGTCGGAAAATGGTGATTCGAGATGTTCGATTATAGCACGCAAGGATGCATCACGGCATTGCTCGTCACCGATGCGGGTCAGTTGCAAAACGGACAAGAAGCAAGTATCGGTGTCGGTGTAAGTAATGGTGCTCAATTCATCGTCCGGGTACAGGAGAGGCAGTATGCGTCCTGATGTAGGCGTCCCGACTTGTATGTGACTGTAGAGGTATTCTTGCAGTCGCAGAGCCCAGCGCCCAAGCCGGCCAGTAGGATCCTTCAGTAACGAAAGCCAACATAGCGCATGGTGGTCCATTATTACAGAGAAATTGGTGCCATATAAATATGGGCGGAACTTTGTGACTCCCCAAACAAGAGCGAGACATTCACACTCTGTTATTGAATAGTTGCGCTTGGCAGCTGTCAGAAGGCGGCTAGCGTAGGCGATAACTCGGTTGTGTCCCCGCTGGCATTGGGCTAGAACGGCTCCAATCCCGTGACCACTCACATCTGTTCGGACTTCTGTCGGAGCAGACGGGTCAAAGTGGGCCAATATAGGTGGAGTCGTGAGGAGGGTGATGACGTGAGAAAAAGCGACAGCTTGAGCGGAACCCCACGTAAAAGTCACATCTTTCTTCAGAAGGTCAGTGAGTGGTCAAGCGATTGTTGCAAAACCTTTCACGAACCTTTTAAAATAGGAACAAAGTCCCACAAAGCTCCGGATATTCTTGACAGACTGGGGTACAGGAAGTTCGTGACGGCACGAATTTTCTCCAGGTCAGACTGCACACCTGATGCGTCGACAAGATGGCCCAACACCGTAATCTGCTGGCGGCCGAAGTGACATTTCGACGAGTTTAGTTGAAGGCCAGCAGTGCGGAAGATGTCGAGAACCGCTGACAAACACTGAAGGTGTGTCTCAAGTGTAGGTGAATGAACAACGACATCGTCCAGGTATCACAGGCATGTTGACCACTTGAACCCTTGTAATAGCGAGTCCATCATATGCTCAAACGTGGCTGGGGCGTTGCATAGCCCAAATGGCATCACCGTGAATTCGTATAGGCCGTCCGGAATTACAAACGCAGTCTTTTCTTGGTCTTTCTCGTCCACCGCAATCTGCCAATAGCCAGAACGTAGGTCAATTGAAGAAAAGTACCGTGTGCCGTGAAGACAATCGACGGCGTCATGAATTCGCGGCAAAGGATAAATGTCCTTTTTCATGATTTAATTAATTATGACGGTTATCAACACAGAAGCGCCACGTGTTATCTTCCTTTTTAACGAGCACAACAGGAGATGCCCAAGGGCTCTAGGAGGGTTCGAAAATTCCTTTGGCTAGCATCTTCTTGACTTCTTCTTGAATTACCTTACGCTCTGTGGCAGACAACCGGTAAAGTCGGCGGTGAATAGGAGGAAAATCAGCAGTATTAATGCGGTGCTTCAAAGGGAAGTCTGACCGAGTGGACTGCTGTTGATGTCAAATATGTCGCGGTAGGAAGCCAGAAGGTGGCATAGGGCGTCGGATTGCTCAGGTTTGAGTTTCGAGTCGATCATGGGGCGCAAGGCCGCATCGAGGGATGTGGCATCCCGTGGGCGACATGAAAGATCGGAGCATGTGTCTGCCGCAAAAGCAGTGACGTGAGCGCCTATTAAGGGTCGAAGCGTGGCAACTGGAATTCCGTGTGGTAGTACTTGCTGCATGAATCCGAAATTGATAATGGGCAGACATGTTTGGTTAGAAGTTATGGTTACGATGGAGTGTGGTGGTAGTACTTGCTGCGTGAAACTGAAATTGATAATGGGCAGACATGCTTAGTTACAGGCTATGGTTACGATACGAGTGTGGCACAGTTATGTCGCGCTCCAGGAGAGCACCAGGAATAGGCGTGACAACATAATCATCATCAATGGCTGAACTTGTTGCCAATTCAATGAATTTGAGGGCTTTGGGCGGTATCCGACTGAAGTCTGTGGTACAGAGGCTTTTCGGCAGCTCGGGGCGAGAATTTGGAAGAAGAGGAAGTTCTAAACAAAGAGTGCCAGGAGAACAGTCGATCAGGGCAGAATGTGTTAATAAGAAGTCCATCCCGAAGATGAGTTCATGAAGGCAATTGTCAAGCACGGTAAATAAAACAGGCCCATAGCGGCCGGCAAGGCCGCCATGGGCCTGTTGTATTTAATACAAGCAGTACACATTCCAATGATGGCCACAGTTCCACCATCGGCGACACGGATGGCTTGTGTTGGGGCAGGCGTGAATACTTTTTTGAGGCGGCAACAAAGACGAGCACTCATGATAGACCCCTGAGCTCCAGTGTCAACTAAAGCCATTGATATGTGGGGTTTAACGTCCCAAAACCACCATATGATTATGAGAGACGCGGTAGTGGAGGGCTCCGGAAATTTCGACCACCTGGGGTTCTTTAACGTGTACCCAAATCCGAGTACACAGGCCTACAACATTTCCCCCTCCATCGGAAATGCAGCCGCCGCAGCCGGGATTCGAACCCGCGACGTGCAGGTCAGTAGCCGAAACTAAAGCCGTCAAAAAGACTGTCAATTTGCACTTCCAGCAAGTTCTTAGTAGTAGGGAGCGTAAACGAAGGATTTAGGTCAGTTGCACTTGATGCAGCACTACCTCCAGGAGCTGCACAATCTAGTTTTTCGTTTGGAAAGATTCATAGTTAATCGGCGATGGATAGCGGCGGAGTTGCGGCGACGGAGAACAGCAGCGTTGCACTGACGGTGAACGAGCGGTAGAGCGGTTGTTAGGTGTGTCGGAAGCAGGACACTCACGGCTGGGCGAATACCGACGGGGGTCCGCGTATGGACGTGGAGAAGAAGAAAATTGGCTCCAACAGGGGGGCGTCCAAGTGCTGCTGCATTAGCGGGAGACGTGACCACCTCGATGACAGCGGAAGCAGGTTGGCTTGTCATCTGCTGTTCTCCATTTCATCGGATTGTGGTATTTGGGCAGAAAATATGAGTCATGCGTGGTGCATTCATTGGCATCGGTCTGTAGTCCAGTCGGGAGACAAAGCAGGTGACAGAAAAACCAAGGTTAGCAATTTTTGCTTGCCGCACGACTGCCTGAATAAGTGACACCGCCGGAGGTGTTTGCACGGTGCCCTGGTCAAGTGGAAGTGAATGAAACGGCGCCGGACGGAACGCCTCAAGCTCGCACCGAACGATGCGTGTAACATTCTCGTGCAAGGGTGGTGTGGCACCGAGATCAGTGCAGGTTGACGTGACAGTCGTGTTTGGGAGCCGCAAAAATTGAGACAGAACTCGGCGGTTTTCTGTCATTTCAAAGCCACAGCATTTATTAATTATAAAATCAACGGTCGTGACGTTGTTGTACACAAGCCAGTTGAAAGCGTCGTCCGTGATGCCCTTGAGTATGTGGCACACCTTGTTGCTCTCGGTCATTTGCTCGGCCACTTTGCGGCACAATGCGAGTACGCCCTGTATGTACAAGACATACGACTCGGTTGATGACTGTACACGGGTGGCGAGTTCTTGTCGCGCGGCCATTTGTCGACCGAACAGGTCCCCAAAGATGTCGTGTAGTCGTTCCTTGAAGATGTCCCAGCTGGTGAGCTCGGCCTAATGAGCGTCGAACCATACACAAGGGGCGTCATCCAAGTAAAAGATTACGTTGGCGAGCATCATGATAGGGTCCTATCGATGAGTCAGGCTAACGCGCTCGTACATGCGGAGCCAGTAGTCGACGTCTAGGCCAGACTGGGCGGAGAACGTACCGGGATCACGAGGGTGGGACATCGCAAGGTACGTAGTAGCTGGCGCTCCAGCTGAAAACAGTGATGGGTTATCATTGGAAGCCATGGCCGGAGGCTGGACAGTGCGGCCACTGCGAAGCTTCGTGGTGAGGACGGGGAATGTACCACCTTCACCAAATGTGTTATGGAAGAAATGAGACGCCGCATTGATGAGGCTGTGGATGAAATATATTTCAAACCAGCAGCAGCAGCGTGACCGGTTGACGGGACACCGAGCGGGGACCACTACTCGTCCTCTTCGTCTGGCCCACACGCGCATCGTCCCACAAAATGTCAACATGCACATAGGAATATTAAATGGACGCTGACCTAGAACAAAGGATCTTTTAAGATTGAAAAAGGCTTCGAGAACTTTCATGTCATTCTTTCCACTATCTCATGTTTATTGGGAGAAAATATAGGTAAAATATTTATCTCTGAATTTCGCGCTCAAATCTCGGCAAGTGATATCACTAATTTCAATGTGTATTTTTTCTACTTTAGCGACATTCGCTCAAAGTAATTCTCAAACGCCGATCTTGGACGCGCCTGTGTGCCCCCGCGATCTCTGGCGACAGCGCAGCTCTGGCCGACTAGCTCGCCCTACGCCATCTGCTGACGCCGACAAGAGCTCTCACTGAGTGGTGCCCCGTCCTCGGACTTTTGCGACTGTGTCCATCTTTCCTATCTTCTCCCCTCATTACTTCCGTATGTGGTCTCCCAGTCCCTGCCACTATTTCTATCCCTATATTTTTTAATCCTCCCTATCCTTTTAATCCCTCCTTGAGCCACCGTTGAGGTGTCACACTATGATGCAGACAGTTACGGGGCTCACTTTTTTCTTCTTTTCTCTCTTTTAAGGATCACTCCCCCCCCCACGCTTCTCCCTTTTCTGCCCCTGCCACGTAGAGACCCTTCTCCTTTTAACGCCGCACGTGGAGAGAGAGGAAAAAAAAGTCGCGGAGTGGTGGTGGTGGTGCTGGTGGTTAGAAGAAAAAAGAGGGCAAAAAGCGCCTAATTTCTATAGCCCGGTGGGGAGTACGGCGCAGCGTCTCCGCGGAGTGTTCGCACTCTCTCAAATGCCGATCTGCGACATGCCAATGCCATGCCTCCCCCTTTCTCGTCACTGACACGTAGAGACCCATCTCCTGTCAACGCAGTGCGCGAAAGAAGAAAAAAAATAAGGTGCAATGGAGTGTTGGTTATCTCTCATATGCCGATATGCTTCGCCACGTGGAGACGCTCCTCCTTTCTCGTCACGTGCTGGCCACACTGCGGCTGCAGCACAGAGGGTAGCAGCGGAGACGCAGTCGTTGTCGTCGCTGTGATGTTCGCGCGCGCTACTTCTCTTGCCAGGAGAATGCTGTAGCCAAAGTGGAAATGCTTTGCAAGCTGCGTGCGAAATTGATTGACTCGCTGCAAGGCAAACGTTTGCATACGCGCATCACCAATTACTTCAATCGCTGAGGAATGTCCTGTGATTTCTGAGTAAATGCAATACTTCTGAAACTTCTTCCTCGTGTGTTAGCTCAATGCATATGTGCCACTGCATGGTGAGCCCTCCGTTCATTTAGCTTTCATTAAATCGAACATATTCGGGCCCCTTTGAGTTCGAATTATCGAGATTCGACTATGCGAGAAAAATCATCTTTCTTTTTAGTGTCCCTTCAATATGGACCTCTTAAAAAGAGCTATACAAGTGCACTTCACATTCAACTGGGTGTGTTTGTGTGCGTCCTCGCCAGTTGAAAATTTTGACACGACAGCGTTAAAAAGCTCGTTTCGCAGAAAGGCCGGCACTGTTGGTTTTGAAAAAAATTCTGTGTTGTCCATGACCATGAAATTGAGAAAGGTGCAAATGTCTTACGCATTCGCCGTGGCATGCACCTGTTCTACCTACAACACTGCTGGAAGCCACTTAGAAAAAAAAAAAACTACATGAATGTCATGCAGTGTCATGTAACATGAGAACTAAAAGAGACCCACGCACATGCTGAACTTTCAATTAATTTTTAATGTACACATGAGGTTGCATCAAAAAGGTTTTCTACATCTGATTCACAATCTTTGCACAATGAGAAACAACAACAACAACAAAAAAAATGTTGCTTTTATCGAAACCATTATTTCTCAAAAGTCGGTCTTTTGATAGCTTTGACAGCAGCTTCTTTTCCTGGGCCCCTTTCAGCTTGTTTCGTGCTTCGTTTGCGCAGTGTTGTTTCATGTGCATTCCCACGTTGTAGTGAAGAATTTTGGCGACAGTGTCATTTTTGTGTTCGTGGCATGAAAACCTGAGGTGGTAGTTTTGAAGAATATGATATACAGTTCACCAAAAAACGTCGTAGTGGTCATGTTCTTGGAGAAGAAATCTTCGGCGCAGCGAATAATCTCATACAGCCGTGTCTTTAGATGAGCTAACCCACCTCTTGATTTGCAGATTGTCAGAGATGCTTGTGGAAACGTTGGTGTCGCAGCAGAAAGTGACTTTCTGCAGAGTTCACACGGCAGCATTGTTTTCATCTTTCTTGCCAGAAATCCTGTGATGTAATACAAGATCGCATCGACAACTTCAGAGCTTGTTTGACTATCCTGGACAATATTGTCCAAGTCCCAATCACCTGTTTCGACAAGTCCGTCTAACTTGGCCTTTAGCTGTTCAAAGTGCGACGGGTCACCGTAAGCTTTTTGGAAGATCTTGCAGAACTCTGAAAAGTCAAGGCCAGGCTTTTCTTCAATAACTTCGCAGTTCCCAAACCTCGGTGGTTTGAGCAAGCTGTAGACGGAAAGTATGGGGTACAATTGCAGGAAAGTTGGCATGTCTGGATGGTCATTGTCACAGGCTGCCTGTCTTGCCTTGCCAAAGAATCTCTCAAGGGGATCCTGGTTGAATTTCGCCGTTAGGATGTATTTGTAAGTGTACCTGCTTAACAGGTACTCGGTTAGTGCAAGCGTAGAAAGCACCCGCAGGGGCATCTGCGTAAGCAGGCATATAGTGTGTAGCGACACCACGGACCCGAGCAAACGAGGCGAGGGGACGGGGGGGGGGGTTCACCAGAGAAGGATTGGCCACCCTGGTGCAGTACCTGGCCACTACCTCCCACATGCATACGTCAATTAACTCACGGCCCTCAGTCCCCAGCAGCTTCGAAGCAACTGACCATGGCGGCGGTAAGATCTGCAACGCAGCAGAGGGTGCTAAGAATCTCTGGGTCCGGACAGGCTGCCATTGGAACCTGAACTTGGCAACATTTAATGCTAGAACCTTATCTAGCGAGGAAAGTCTAGATGTGCTATTCAGGGAGCTAAGGGGTGTTAAATGGGATATAATAGGGCCCAGTGAGGTTAGGAGGACAGATGAGGCCTATACGGTGCTACAGAATGGGCACATTCTTTGCTATCGGGGCTTGGCTGACAGAAGAGAACAGGGAGTGGGGTTCCTAATTCACAGAAACATAGCTGGCAACATAGAGAAATACTATAGCACTAGTGAAAGGGTAGTAGGTATCGTAATTAAACTCAATAAGAGATACAAGATGAAGGTGATACAGGCTTACACGCCTACATCCAGCCATGCTGACGCTTCAGTTGAAAGCTTCTAGGAAGACGTGGAATCAGCAATGAGTAAGGTAAAATCACAGTATACTATACTGATGGGAGACTTTAACGCAAAAGTAGGGAAAAGGCAGGCTGGAGACTAGGCAGTAGGAGATTATGGCATCAGTACTAGAAATGCCAGAGGAAAGCTACTAGTAGAATTTCCAGAACACAATATTTTCGGATTTTGAATACCTTCTACCAAAAACGAGGAAACCGTAAGTGGACATGGAGGAGCCCTAATGGCAAAAATAAGAACAAAATAGACTTTATAATGAGTGCACACCCAGGCATCGTGCAGGATGTGGAAATGGTTGGCGGGGTACAATGCAGTGACCATAGCACGGTACGGTCTCAAATTTGCCAAGACTTGAAGAAGGAACGACAGAAACTGATACGCAAGAAGCCAATCAATGAACTAGCACTGAGAGAGAAAGTTCAGGAATTCAGAGTCTCGCTTCAGAACAGGTACTCCACTCTTATTGAGGAAACCAGCCTTAGCATAGATACAATGAATGATAATCTGATGAGTATAATTACGGAGTGTGCAGTGGAAGTTGGAGGCAGGATATTTAGACAGGACACTGGCAAGCTTTTCTAGGAAACGAAGAATCTCATTAAGAAGCATCAAAGCATGAAAGTCTCAAGTAAAACAGATAAAATAGAACTGTCAGAGCTTTTGAAGTTGATTAATAAGCATAAGGTATCCGATGTAAGAAGGTATAACGTGGAGAGAATGAAACACGCTCTGAAAAACAAAGGAAGTGTCAAAACAGTGAAGAGGAAACTTGGCATAGAGAAAAATCGGATGTATGCACAGGGGACAAAGAAGGCAAAATAACTACCAATATAGATAGCATAGTTAAAATAGCAGAGGAGTTTTACAGAGATCTGTACAGTAGCCGGGACAACCACGACCTTAATACTATAAGATCTAGCAGTAACCCAGATGACACCCCACCAGTGATGATAGAAGTCAGAAAAGCCTTGGAGAGCTTGGAAATAGGCAAAGCTGCGCGTGAGGATCAAGTAACATCAGATCTGCTGAAACATGGAGGACAGATTGTATTAGAAAAACTAGCCACCCTGTTTACGAGGTGTCTCCTGACGGGAAGAGTACCAGAGTCTTGGAAGAATGCTAACATCATCTTAATAGATAAAAAAGAAGATGACAAGGACTGACACGAATTACAGGTTGATCAGCTTGCTTTCCATAGTATACAAGCTATTTACAAAGGTAATTACTAACAGAGTAAAGAAAACATTAGAATTCAATCAACCAAAGGAACAAGCAGGATTTCGAACAGGCTGCTCAACAATCGACCACATTCATACTATCAATCAGATAATAGAGAAATGCTCAGAATATAACCAACCACTATACATAGCCTTCATAGACTACGAAAAGGCATTTGATTCAGTAGAAATATCAGCAGTCATGCATACTGCGGAATCAGGGCATCGATGAAGCATATATAAACATCCTGGAAGAAATCTACAGGGGATCAACTGCTACCACAATGCTTCATAAAAAAGCAACCGAATGCTAATCAAGAAGGGTGTAAAGCAGGGGGATACAATCTCCCCAATGCTATTTATCGCGTGCTTACAGGAGGTTTTCAGAGGCCTAGAATGGGAACAGTTAGGGATAAGAGTTATTGGAGAGTACTTTAGTAACCTGCGCTTTGCCAATGACATTGCATTGCTGAGTAACTCAGGGGACAAATTGCAACTCATGATTACTGAGTTAGACAAGGAGAGCAGAAAGGTGGGCCTTAAAATTAATCTGCAGAAAACGAAAGTAATGTACAACAACCTCGGAAGAGAGCAGCACTTTGAGATAGGTAATAGTCCACTTCAAGTTCTAAAAGACTATGTCTACTTAGGGCAGGTAAAAACTGCGAAGCGGACCCACGAGATCGAAGTATATAGAAGAATAAGAATGGGATGGAGCACATTTGGCAAGAACTCTCAAATTTTGACAGGTAGATTGCCACTATCCCTCAAGAGAAAGTTATATAACAGCTGTATCTTGCCGGTACTTAGCTACGGAGCAGAAACCTGGAGACTTACAAAGATGGTTCAGCTTAAATTGAGGATGACGCAGCGAGCAATGGACAGAAAAATTGTAGGTGTAACCTTAAGAGGCAAGAAGAGAGCAGAGTGGATTAGGAACAAACGGGAGTTAAAGATATCATAGTTGAAATCAAGAAGAAGAAATGGACATGGGCCGGGCATGTAGCGCGTAGACAGGACAACCGCTGGTCATTAAGGGTAACTAACTGGATTCCCAGAGAAGGCAAGAGAGTTAGGGGGAGACAGAAGATTAGGTGGGCAGATGAGATTAAGAAGCTTGCGGGTATAAATTGGCAGCAGCAAGCACAGGATCGAGTTAACTGGCAGAACATGGGAGAGGCCTTTGTCTTGCAGTGGACATAGTGATGATGATGATGATGATGAGATATCATTGTAACACGGAGGCCTTCCGCAGTTGTTGGTGTGAGAAACATTTCCTTTATGATTGCGCCCGACTGGAGCTCCCGTTTTTAGTCATCCAGCCCCTGAATTGAGTCTCTGATCACAGTGAGATCGCAGCTACCGCATCACACCTTCTGTTAGATGCCGTCTATTCATGGAGTCAAAAAAATATTTAATTCTTCCAGTGAACGCAATTGTTCCTGCAGCTTCTTGGGTATTCAAAACTTTTTGGTCAGCGTAAAACTTGATTCCAGAGCACATAGACCGGCTGAAGACTTGCGATGCCAGCTTAACGTGCATGAGCTCCATTTTTGACGGGTATATATGGTGCTCAGTTATATTTGGGCAAACCTTCAGGCCTCCTGCATTCTTACAGTCTTCCTAGTACACGGCCGTGTACAGATTGCATTTCACCCACTGTTCGTTCCCCTTGAGAAGATGCTGTTTAAGCAATCTGTTCCTGCTGCATTTGAATAGATGAGACACATCGGAAAAGGCAAACACCTTGCGCTCCTCATTTACAGGATGCTAAAAAAAATTCTTCGCCTGACCAAGCTTCCCGCTGATGAGCAAGTGCATACACATCTTTCCGTTTGTCGCCGCTTCGTCACAGATAACTCCATCAACTAGAGCATGACGATCACCTGGAGGACCAACTGGGTAACTGTCGCTCTAGTACTTCCCTTTGTTGCAAATACACCAATCGGTTGCGCGTAACTGTCTCCAAAAGGGCAAAACATGAACACCAGCGCATTATTTGCGAACTCGGAACAATGCTCATCTCCTTCGCCACAGTCCACGAGACCTGTGTAGATTAAGAGTTTTGGAGTTTACACTCTTCCGCGCTCTTATCGAAATTTCGTCAAAGAGAAACATGCCATGTCTCTCAAATCAGTTTTGGAAGCCAGCTTTCCTTTTAACGCTTTGAAAAACTCGGCATTAAAGCCACATTGCATTCCAACCATCGCAAGATACTTCCGGATGGTTTTCACACTGGGCAGAGGTAGAATGTTGTTTTCACGAAGAAACCGGTAGCCTGATGACGACCAAAAGTGCAAAAGAAGACAAAGCAATCTTGATGGTAACAGACTCCTCGCTTCGACACAGCCTTTGCAGCTTTTACACATTCTTTTAGCAGCATACAATGCGTCTTTGGAAAAGATAATTTTCGCATCAAGTCATCCAAGCTGTTCTCACTTCTCTCAACTGCCCTTTGCATTTCTCTAGGTCAGCTTCCAGAGCTTCTTTTCTTGCTAGACATCTTTTTTCTTTAGAGCGATAGCAGGCAATATACCGATTTCTCAGTTTTGCCTTTTTAGATGGACTCACGGGCAGTCGTATTCATATCATCCACCGACACTTTTCTTTCCAAATTCAGTTGACCCATAGTGTGTTAGAACGTCCTCGCCGGCTGCAAATTTTGACACGACAGCGTTCAAAAGCTTGTTTCGCAGAAAGGCCAGCGCCTTTCAGTGCACGCACCGCACTGATCTTTTGGACTATCGAGAAGAATGGCACACCTTCTATGATGGCAAAATCCAGTCACGTCCACGGAGCCACACTCTACTTTTATCCCAGGAAACTTCTCCTGTGTCGGACCACCACGACAGTACAGGTATCTTGTAGAAAAAACTCGGAACATATGCGTGACGTCAATTGCATGCTCGGTTGCTGTGCGAAAGTTCACTACTGTGCTGCTAACTTCTCGCTGAAGCACGCTTTATGTCACCTTCACACACTCTTTGCAGATTGCGAATTCGAGGCTCTTGGATATAAAAATCAGTGTTTCCGGTGATGCCTTTTTCAGCTGTATGAAACCGATGCTCGCAGCTCCCTCCACTACGTCTTGTCAGATCCAAGAAGCGCTTGGCATGACGATGTCTTTTTGTCCTACGAAGTTATTCAAGAGACACATCTGAGATAAATTAGGTTGTGAAGACTCCATTTGCATGCCTGTCATTAGCACGTCAGTGTCACTAGAACTAGTGGCACAGAGTCTTTTATCATCGCAGGTACCAGTGCTTGTTTCTTCATAGTTCGGTGCAGTACACTCATAAGAAGAGGAGGCTACAAGACACGCATTCTCAATCTTTTCACTTTTGCGAGCAGCGGGCGTGTTTGTACCTTGAACCACCGAAGCACCTGTCCTTGCATGCTTTTCATAATTCATGTCAGGTGCAGTTCGTTTTCTCTTTTCTTTTTTTTTTTTTGCGAACAATAGACAAGTACCTAGAACAGCGCAGAAAGATAGAAGGCACAGTGGCCGGTAACAACACTGGTCGTTTCGGTTTGTGAAGGAGAACATCGCCACCAAGCTCGCCATAATAGCAGCACCGGTCAATGTCACTGTCCGAGAAGTGCTTCTCACAAACATAGTCATGAGGTGTCAGCGCACGATCTTTGCTTGGTATAGTGTGAGCCCACACTTCCAACCTCGCCGGGTAACTAGGAACTTTGCAGGTAATTATCCTCTCCTTGAAGGATAGGTAACCACTGCTTCAATTCGGTAGAACACATTTCTGCCCCATCCTGATGAAGCATTTGTCAAATTCAACAAAGCACTATCCTCTGTCATGGTGCGCAAAGCGTGTAAATGGTCGTGAAAAGCACGCGCATATGGTCAGCGCCGCTGGCGCAACTGCAGCCACTGAGGGCACTAAAGAAAAAAAAAGCCATGACAGCTTGGGAGAACTTTCACTTCCAAGGCCACCCACGCATGTGCGGCCACAACGTGCGAGCGAGCAGCGAGAAGCGCGTGCATGCGGCAGACGTCGTCTGCTTTAGGCCATTTCTAGCAGCTCGTTTCTTTCAGATGCTTTACAGCCGTAATTGTGGCCATATCAGTAGGTAACTGCCGCTGAAACATTTGTCAAACCTAGTTATTCGTGTTACACACAAAAATTCCAAAAATTTTGCACTTTACGATGGGCTATCACAATTTTTATGCATCGCATCCATAGAAGCACATGTAAAACATGGCAACAGGCTGAAAGCGTCATCCACTGAGCGTTGGCATAAACCACATCACTCCGTGACACTATCACGTCGCCCTCGCCCTCTAGCGCGGGCTAGGAGTTTCTCTTCCTCAAATACTTTTTTTCTCCGTGGGCGCCAGTTTAGCAACTAGTTTTTCATTGAAATTCCGCTCTTCATATATACATCCTTGGCCACGTGAAATTTTCAGTGCATTGACGAATTCAAAAACAGCATTTCTTTCTTTGATAACATTAACGACGGTGAGCTGACACACTTATCCCCTTCGATAATTATGGTCTTTGCTTCGATGATTTCGCAAGTACACTTATCTTTATGCCAGCTGATTATGATACATCTTGAATACATTGGTGAACAACCACAATCATTGCAATGTGTGAACAGGTGCCCATCTCTGTATCGAGCTACGTTTTGTTTGTGCTCGCGTAATCAATCATTGATACAACGGTCCGTTTGGCCGATGCATTTCTTGCCACATGTCAGTAGCAACATGTACACCACGCCTACGACGCGTGCGACGAAAGGATGGCGGTGTTATTTCTGGAGTCCTGCTGGCTTTCTAGAGGCTGGGTCGGTAAGCTTACACAAGTGGCTTAGCTTAACTGGTGCTGAAAAATCCACCTTTTCGCCAACCTGTCCTGCTACTTTCTTCAGCCGGTGTGAGACCTTGTGTATGTAGGGGATTACCGCCACCTTCTACTTTCTCCTAGATGTGGAAGCTATTTCACCATTCGGGTGGCGAACTTTGGTGAGCACCTTGCCCGCCACACAGATGAGCACCTGCGTAGGGTATCCTGCCAAACCCAGCCTTGCTGCTTGTTTATGCAGGCTGGTTTCCATTGTGTGAATACAAGGTTTCCGAACGGCATTTGTGAAGCAGAGGTTGACTATACTGCGCTTCACCAACTTCGAATGGGATGAATTATACCTCGAAAGTAGCTATTGGCTCGGGGTTGATAGGCCCAGCTTGCGTGTCCCTAACGGGACTCGGTTAAATTTTTGCCACAGCAAGCGCGCAATGTCACAACACAGTTAACCTGGCCACCTAAAAAAAGGTGCTGAACTTAGGTTACTGCTTTGCTTCAATGAAATCTTAAAGACGCCCTTTCATTTTTATGGTGCGCAACAGTTTGTAGTGTTGTGAATTTATTGGACTGAGATGAGAACAAGTGGTTGGGATAGCATTCCCAACCTGGGCACACCCGACGTTTTCATGGCGAGCCGCAGCTGCAGAATAATAATTTAATAATATGTGGGGTCTTACGCATCAAAACCATGACATGGTTATGAAGAACACCAAAGTAGAGGGCTTTCAAAATTTTGACCATCTGGTGTTCTTTATTGTGCACTGACCTTGCACTGTACGTGAGCCTCTAGTATTTAGTCTCCATCGAAATGTGACCACCGCAACCACCAGAATTGAACCATGACCTTTGGGTCAGTAGCAGAGTCCTGTAACCACTGTACCAGCACAGTGAATGCAGTGGCAGGACCGACACACTAGCCTTGCTTTGACTTCGCTTTCTAGTGCCTTTGAAAGTCATTTCTTTTGGCCATATGTGTGACGCACACATGCTGTGAAGATTTTGCTGATGTGGCACAAAGTTACGGTGGCCAAATCCTGGTTTCATCAAAACGGATCGTTAAATGTTATGGAAATTGACTGTATATAGTAAGTTTCTCTGTGCCGTGCTCCACTTCACACCCCATTCTAACGATGGCACTTCGATCAAAAAAGAGACATGGGTAGCTCAACAAGAAATTTTAAAAAAAAAAGTTTGCCTGAGTTAGCTCAGAAATCAAAACTTCTAGTCCGCAGCTTTTAAACATAGAAGCCCGACACGCTGACTGCAAGTGCCTGACATAAAAAGGCTTCTTGGTGCAAAGGCATCATATGTGGAATTTTTTTTATAAAAGAACCAAATCCAGAAATTGAAACTAGGCAGCATTTGATGGAAGCATAAAGCACCCCTAAGTATCTTTAACTTTTGAAACAATTGTAATCAAAATGGGGCAATTATTTCTTGTAATGCAAACTCAAAGAGGCAGTTACAAAAAAAAATGAACCAAATCCTTCACCTACTTGAATCAAACTGAGCCAGATTCATTAAACAAGCAAGCATCAGCAATCGTACCAACATGGCTGCATCCCATCAGTTTCATCTGTATCCTAGTAGCTTTCCTATCATGCTTTCCTTTTACAATTAGTTTTTCTTGAGCAAGCTGGTACTTACTGAAGGTCATGATGTTTTTGGGCGAAGCTCGAATATAAGAAATAAGAGGCCTACTTTCTCACTTCTTTCTGCCAAAAAGTGTACAGTCGAATCTCATTAATTCAAACTTCCAACACCACGCGCGAAGAGATGAAGGAAGAAAAAAAAAAGCTATTGCTGGGTTGAATGAATGAGTGGTTAAAGGAAAGAAAGAAGGCACTATCTTCTGCAGCCCTTGCCCCTTGCGGGAGCACAGCTCTGCGCCTTGAGGGGGGGGTCTCTCACGCGCCGGTGCCACGCTCCCCCTTTCCCATCCCTGCCACGTAACCCATCTCCTTTCAACAACGTGCGCTAAGAAAGCAAAAAAAAAAAAAGCTGACACAGAGTGTTGGCTCTTTCTCAAATGCCGATCTGCTTCTCTCCGCATGGAGACGCTCCTCCTTTCTCGTCACGTGCTGGCCATGCTGCGACGCAGTCGTTGTTGTCGTCGTCTTCAGAAAGTGTCGGCGCTGGACATTACCGCGCACAACTTCTCTTGCCAGGATAATGCTGAAGCCGAAGTAAAAATGCTTTACAAGCTGCGTGCGAAATTGATTGATTCGCTGCAAGGCGAACGTGCGTAGACGCGCATCACTGATTACTTCAATTAATAACAGATGTCCTGCGATTTGTGCATAAATGTAAGTTTTCTGTGTGAGGAAGAAGATAGACACATGCGGAAGCGCATTGCCATCGCCTGCCTCGGTCGGCTGTTCGCTCTCTGGCTACGCTTTGCCTGCTGCTGCTGCTATCTTCCCGGTCACTGTGTACCTCAATAAACCCCCGTAACAAGTGGTGGAGCTGCTGAGTAGCGACAACTTGGAACTTCGCAGCCGGAAACTCAAGCCAGCTTCTGCAATGCCGGATGAAGTACCAAATCAACCGCAGCAACAACCTGCTGTCCTGGTGCCCACATTGGTCTGCCCTGGCCCATCGCTTCAATGCGATCCACCAATCTTGAGAGAAACAGAAGAGGAGGATGTTGAAGACTGGCTCGCCGAATACGAACAGGTAAGCGTGATCAACTGCTGGGATGATGCTGCGAAGCTCAGCTACGTGTAATTTTATTTGAGTGGCATCACCAGCGTGTGACATCGAAACCACCTACGTGACTTCCCGACGTGGGCTGCTTTCAAAACGCAAGTGACAGAAGTATTCGGGCGCCCCGCTGTTCACAAGCTTCGAGCCGAGCAACGGTTGCGTGACCGAGCGCAGCAGAATGGTGAAACATTCACCAGCTACATTGAAAACGTTGTCGACCTGTGTAACCGCGTTGATGTCGCAATGGCCAATGCTGATAAGATCAGGCATATCTTGAAAGGGATTGAAGACGACACCTTTCTGATGATGCTGGTAAATAACCCGTAAACAGTGTTTGAACTTGTCAGTCTTAGCCAAAGTTTTGATGAGCTCCGCAAACAACGCACAATCACGCGTTGCTCTCATCCACAGGCGACTTCAGTGTCGGGATTGGCTGTTGCTCCTGACAACTCATCTCTGCTGCTACAGATTAAGGATTTCGTTCCTGAAGGGCTCGCTCGCTAGCTTTCGCTGATGCCGTCTGTTCACGACCAGTCGAATTCCCCATTGGCGCCGAATCTCGAAAACATCATCAGGGATCAGGTCGCCGAAGAGGTCTCGCCTTCGCTCCATCAGGCTCCGACTGCTGCTCCCCTGACGTACGCCACAGTCGCTTCCAGGCCTGTGATGCAATATTACAGCTCACGTAGTCCGCCTATTCACCCGCCAGTATCGCCGCCCGCAGGCCCAGTCGTACAGTAACGCACGAGCCGACAACCCTTGGCGCACGCAAGACAACCGTCCCATTTGTTTTCATTGTGGCCTTGTTGGACATGTGGCCCGTTACAGTCGCTTTCGTGCACTACCTATCTCCAACAGTGTACGTCCACCATGGGTCACGTATGTGCCACATCAACCCCGCCACAGTTATTCAGACGACTACGAATCTGATCCTACCTCCCGGACCCCACCCTCCTCTCGCCACTCGCCTTCTCCTCGCCGCCGCTCCCTTTCCCCCATGCACCGACGGCACAGCCCAGTGCGCCAGGAAAACTAAGTAGTGCAGTTCAGGAGGCGAGAACTGCGGTTCCAGCAAAATGCATAAGGCCTCAAATTTCTCCCCGAAATTTTATTGAAGTCGCTATAGAAGGAACATGGACGCTAGCCCTTGTCAACACCGGCACTGCCCTTTCAGCGATTGATGCCCGCATTTGCCGCCATATCGGCATATCAGAAAAGCCACGACGCCTGTTTCTGGACTATTCCTTCGTACAGTCAATGTGCAGCACGTCGAGCCATCCGGTGCCTGCACAGCCCGTGTCGTCATCCAGGATGTTCTTTATGTGATCGAATTCATTGTGCTGCCATCTTGTTCTCACGACGTCATATTAAAGTGGGATTTCCTCTCTACACATCATGCGATCATCAATTGCGCCCACGATGAACTCGAGTTGTTCCCATTTTCGACAGACGTCACCAATGACAAGGATACATGTCGCAAAATCAGAGTTTGTACGAGACCATTGTACCTGCCCAGTCTACTGTTCTTGTCTCCATCTCTTGTGATTCTGAAGACGGCGGCTCAGTGCTTTTCGCACTGTCTGCACTTCTAGTTCGCCGCCAATCACTGTCATAGCCATTTGCTGTTCTTGAGTTCCATCCAGGCGCCTCTGTGATGTACATCACCAATCCATTGCCCGAGTCAATCACTTTGAGACGCCAAGAAACCCTCGGCAAAGCCGAGCCGCTGGCGTCATCTTCGATATTCGACACCATGGACGATCCCCACTGATATGGGCACCCTCAAGACATCAACTCCTCGACCACTACCGCGATATTTCACACCAGCTATAGCCAGCGACCTTACGACGACACGAGACTAACTTCTTCGCTTGCTCGACGATTTCTCTTCTTCTTTTGACTGCCAAGCAAGGGCACCCAGCCGCACAATGACTGTTTCGCATACTATCGACACTGGAAGCCATGCGCCCATTCGACAGCGTCTTTACCGAGTATCGGCAAGTGAAAAGCGCCTTATCGATGACCAGGTAAATGACATACTTAAACGCGGTGCATTCAACCTTCCAACAGTCCTTGGGCATCACCTGTCGTCCCTGTTCGGAAGAAAGATGGCACAATAAGATTTTGCGTCGATTATCGCCGGCTTAACAAGACTACCCGAAAGGATGTGTACCCGTTGTCACGAATTGATGACGCACTCGACTGCTTGCAAGGAGCGGAGTTCTTTTCTTCCTTGGATCTCCGCTCTGGCTACTGGCAAGTGCCCATGGCTCGGACTGACCACTCGAAAACCACATTTGTAACACCAGATGAATTGTATGAATTCACTGTAATGCCATTCGGTCTCTGTAATGCACCCGCCACTTTTGAACGCATGATGGGCGGCATCTTACGCGGCTTGAAGTGGCACACTTGCCTCTGCTATTTAGAAGATATTGTCATCTTTGCGCCAGATTTCCCGACCAATCTACAATAGTTGCATCAAGTTTTGACCTGTGTCCAAAATGCCGGTCTTCAGCTTAACTTGATAAAGTGCCTATTCGCCACTACAAAACTAACTATACTAAGCCACGTCGTCTCCAAAGAAGGCATTCTTCCCAATTCTGCTAAACTTCGAGCAGTACCCGAGTTCCCGAAGCCTACTAACCTGAAAGCACTGCGCACCTTCATCGGTCTATGCTCTTATTTTCGGCGCTTCGTTAGAAATTTTGCTACTGTAATAGCACCTCTCAATGCACTTCTCCAAGGCAACAACGAACTATCTACCTGGTCAGAAGCTTGTGAAGATGCGTTTACGACACTCCGACGTCTGCTTACGTCTCCACCAATTTCGCGTCACTTCGCTCCGAGTGCACGCACAGAAATTCACACTGATGCTAGTGGTGTCGGCCTTGGTGCTGTGCTCGCACAACGTGACGATGCCAACGCCGAATACGTGGTTGCATATGCCAGTCGTGCACTCACAAAACCCGAGACCAATGACACCGTAACTGAAAAAGAGTGCCTGGCCATCATATGGGCTCTACAGAAATTTCGCCCCTATTTTTACGGTCGTCCTTTTGACGTCGTAACAATCACCACGCTCTGTATTGGTTGTCAAACCTCAGGAACCAGTCAGGTCGCCTTGCTCGGTGAGCCCTCCGACTCCAGGAATACGACAACCGTGTCGTATATTGTTCTGGCCAACAACACTCTGATGCTGACGCCCTGTCATGCTTCCCACTCATTTCAGACGCCAGCGCATCTAGTCACAATCAGGATATTTCGCCACTTGACATCTTGGACATGGACTCGGGGCAACAGAATGACCCACGGATTGCTACAATTCTAAACTTTTTGTCAAGCCCCCTGACCATACCGGCTCAACGAGCACTATGCCGCCAAGTGCAGCATTACGCTATCCGCGATGGTCTTTTGTACCGCCGTAACTACCACAACGATGGCCGCACATGGTTATTGGTCATGCCCCGCCATCTTCGTCGCGATCTGTGCTCTGCTTTCCACAATGACCCTCAGTGTGGCCACGGCGGCGTCTGCAAGACATACACGTGCTTTCGCCTACGCTATTATTGGCGCGGAATGTACAGCTTCGTCTGCAAATACATACACTCATGCCTCGCCTGCCAACGACACAAACCAGTCTTGCACCTCTCCACAGCACCTCTCCAGCCGCTTCCCTGCTCAGCCCACCCACTTGATCGCGTTGGCACTGACTTGTACGGGCCTCTCCCATGCACTGGCGCTGGCAACCGCTGGATTGTCATCGCCGTGGATCACTAGACAGGATACGCCGAAACCGCTGCATTACCTGTCGCAACAGCCAAGGACGTTTCCTCATTTATTCTACGCAGCTTTGTTCTCCGCCACGGCACCTCTGTGAACTGCTCCGTGATCGCGGCTGTGTATTTCTCTCAGACGTGTTGCAATCACGCCTATCCGAATGCAGAATTATACACCGCACCACTACGGCATATCACCCACAGACAAACGGATTAACGGAACATTTTAACCGAACTCTGGGTAACATGTTGTCGATGTATGTTGCGTCAGACCACTGCAGTTAGGATCTTGTTCTTCCGTTAGTCACATTCACCTACAACACCGCCTCCCAAGCCACCACCGGATTCTCAACATTCTTCTTGCTATACGGCCGTGAACCCACAGCCCTATTGACACGATTCTACCATATCATCCAGATGTTGACTACCTGCCTGTGTCTGCGGTGACTCACCAGGCCAAGAAATGCCAACAACTGGCCCGTTCTTTCACCTACGACCAGCAGTGTCGCCAAATACAGCGTCACAACTCCGACATCCCTCCTGACCCTTTCACTGACGACTCTCTCGTGTGGCTTTGGGTCTCGCCAGTTGCTGTTCCCGGCCTTTCGTCTAAGCTTCCTCTGAAGTATCACGGACCTTACCACATGGTTGCACAGACCTCTCCTGTTAATTATATGGTTGAACCCGTTACGCCATCTTCCGACCTTCGTCGTCGGGGGCGAGAAACAGTCCCCATTAACCACCTCAAGCCGTATTATGGCCCTCTGACCTCTCTCTAGGTCACCAGGATGGCTACCTCTCGATACCGGGGGTAATTGTGAGGAAGAAGATGGACACATGCGGAAGCGCATTGCCATCGCCTGGCTCGCTCGGCTGTTCGCTCCCTGACGCTTTGCCTGCTACTGCTGCTATCTTCCCGGTCCCTGTGTACCTCAATAAACCCTCGTAACATCTGAAGCTTCCTCCTCATGTGTTAGATGAATGCACACACGCCACTGCATGGAGAGCCCTCCGTTTATTTAGCTTTCATTAATTCAAACTTCTTTTAATTCGAACAAATTTTCGGACCCCTTCGTGTTCGAATTATTGAGATTCAACTGTATTTTATCAACCTTTACGCTACAGTATCATACATTTTTTTCCTCTCCAATGATGATTGGTATGTGGGGTTTAACGTACCAAAACCAATATATGATTATGAGAGAGGTTTTTTCCCTCCAAGGTGCTATCTTTATAAGAGAGGACAACTAAAATGAAGATATTGTGCACCAATGTATTCCTCGAAAAAATTATCTAAAATAGCATGGCATAAACCGAGCTAAGAGAAACAAAAGCTGAATAGTTTTTTTAGAACCTTCAATTGATGCCAAAAACAAGAAAACGCTGCCAACAGTTCAGAATGGTGCATGGTGCAGCTTTTGAACAAAGAATGGCACTGTCAGATGCACAAGGATGGCATTAACTTTCTTTACCCAAGATATCGCTACATCATTCATTTGTTGTGATTTAGCCTTCTTTTATGCACTAATTCAAGCCCAAATAAAATGTTGCAATCCAGAAGTGCCAAATCTAAATTTTACTCCGGAATATCAATGAGAGGGGGCTATCTAGATTTTAGCTGCAATACAGGTTTGAGGTGGTAGTTTGGTGACATGAGCACACTGGCAACAAATCGTTGGAACAGGACCAATCATATTGTCAGTAGCCAAAAAATGCATTTTTTTCAGCTTCAGTTAGAATGTACTTGGCTTTTTCAGGTAAAAAAACACACCTATGTTTGGCAGGGATGGTGCTACCATCTAGGAGCAGTGCAGCAAAGTACACTCAAGCCTCAATATAACGAACCCGAGTATAATGAATAATCAGTTGTAACGAAGTGAAGAATAGCATTGTTACAGATATAGTGTTAAGAATATATGTTTATAACGAATTTTCGGAAACCAAGTAATTTGGTGGCAGATGTGACTTTATTGTAATGAGGTTTGAGTGTAAACGGTGTGAAACAGCAATTCGTGATTGCAATGAAACAGCGAGACACACGCAAGCGGGAATCATAAAGCTTGCATGCAGTCGACGCACAAACTACGAACTCTGTCTTCCCCATTCATAAATCTGAGTGTGTCACAACATTCTCGGCAGGCAAAGACCGGACACAAATGCTAGGCAGGGACATGTAAAACATAGGTGCATCTCCATTGAATTGTACTGTGCCAAATGAATCGCAATACATGTCTAAATGTCTCACATGGACTTTCGTGACACGAAAAACCCTTATGAGATAACCAATCTTTTTTTCTTCTTTTCCACCCTAGTGCTTGAACATTTCTGCAGAACCTTTCATATAAACAAGAATTCATTGACAATTATTAACTTTAGACAAAAACTCAAATTTCAATGTAAAGTGAAGTTTCAATATATTAAAAAATAGACAATTTTACAACGTCACAATACTAAGGTTTAATGTTTATACTGCTTGTTGCATGCTTGATTGCACTCAAACCCTGTTTTTTTTTTTTTTTCACAGTATGGCTGTGTTTAAGTTAATCTTTTTAAAATCAATCTGTCGTTATCTTCAAAAATGTTGCTACACAAGCATTGGATATTTTGAGACATGCACCATCCCATTTCTTCTACTGCACGCAATTCCCTTCAGATACAATGGCTCGCTTAGTGGCATTTGCTGAAATTCTGCTGTTTTGCCTATATTACTATTTCCAAATGTTTTGCCTGTATTAATATTACCAAGAAGCTCAGGAGTAATGATGGAACATAGCATAGAAGCAAAAATGCAAGGGTGCAGTGCATTATTCAATACACCTTAAGTGGCACCGAATATTTACAATACATGCCTACCTAGCAGAGTAATATACCCTTTCACGAGATTTCCAGGGAGATGGCTACAGCTGCTAAATACAGACGATTTAATATGTGTGAGCTCGATATGTTCAGATTCAATAATTACGAACATTAAATCAATTCCAGTATCACAATCTTCTTGTGGAGAACTTGAGAGGTGTTATACATATAAACATGCAATAGTTCACAGTATAAAATATGCTTTATGACCAATGAAGGCATGCTCACCGTGACATGCCTGGTTAGGTGGACAATTATCCTATGAGTTTCCCTTGAAATGTAAAGCAAGAGAAAGTCCAGAGCAGGTCTTTCTACAAAAGACACAAAAATTAGTTTTAATTAATATGTTCACACTGTCAAATCCTCACTTGAGAACCATTCTGATTGCAGCCATTAGCGAAGTAAAAAGAACATGAATAAAGAAAATAGTAATCAAGCACAGAGCATAAAAACTTTCTAAAAGTTGAAAATAAACAATAATAACTCTAGTAAAGTTTAAAAACAAAATCAGTTGGTCCCTGCTGTAATCATCATTGCAGGGGACAAATTCGTCTTTTATGATCTGTAGGTCCAACTATTAACCCTATGCTATTCGAATAGATCAATGAGGCCAAACAAAAAGTTCTGAGCAGGTCTCGTGCAGAGAGACAGAAAGCGCCAAGGTGCAGTGATTATGGTAGCATCTTAGAGACAATTACATGGCTACAATTAAACCCCTTTATAAGAGGCATGCTCTGGGCAGCAATCCTTTTCTTTTATACGAGACATTTCTTATAAGCATGGTACCACGTACGCGTTTTCCTATCAACTCGTATTTTACTGCAGCCACAATGGTGTCTCTTATATCAGTGTCTCTTATAAAGGGGTTCAACTATTATGTTTGGCAATGGATGAAAATACAGCATACGGCCACGATGTCGGCACGACTCTTTCTTGCTAGGGTGGACAGCACATTACCGCTGCACTAAATCAATACATAGCTCAATCGCATGCTTATCAGCATGTGCGTTGTAAGCTGGCCTACCTTTTTTTGTGGCATAACAACTTGAGAGCATAGTTTTCTGCATAATCACATACACTTAAGCCTGAACATAACGAAACTGACCTATTTCCCCCCAAAATTTGTAATAAACAGGTTTTCGTTCAATGCAGCCTCAGCACGAAAATTCAAAAAAGAGAAACATAAATTAAACAAAAAGGTAAGTGACAGCAGAGCTCAAGCAAAACATTTATTTAGCAGTAAGAGAGAGAGAAAGGAAAGGCCCGGAGGTTAACCAGATATTGGTATCTGGTTTGCTACCCAGCACTGGGGGCGGGGAAATAGGGGCAAGAAAGAGGGGGTAGATAGAGAAATAAAAGAAAAAAAACACGCGCACTCATGTGAAAACGAAAACACACACAGGATGGGCGTCCTAGCTACAACCGTTCAGTAAGGCCGGTCGATCGCAAAAAGTGTAGTAGCGCTTTCAGGGCCTTCTTCTGTGAAGTTGTATTTTGTCGATATTGTAGGATTCCTTGCTCCGACAGAGATTGATTATCTAATTCGCCGAGATCCTTGCGAAGGCATAGTTGTTGTTTACTATGCTCTAGGCAGTCACAAAAAATATGTTGGATCGTTTCTTCTTTGCCACAGTGGCCACAGGCTGCAGTGTCGGCCATCCCAATGCAGAAAGCGTAGGCGTTGGTAAACGCAACGCCCAACCACAGCCTACATAACAGGGTCTGGTCTGCTCGGCAAAGCCTCGACGGGACTTGAAGACTTAGTGTAGGGTCAAGCGAGTACAGTCGGGCACGCTTGAAGTGTGGCTGATTCCATTGTGATGTGGTTTGCTGGCGAGCAAGCCTGTGGAGCTTTCGTGCAGCATCTGTCCTAGAAAGTGATAGTCGTAGTTTATGATCTTCTGTGTGATTCCGCAGTGACTCCGCAGTGACTGGGTAACCAGTCACTGCGGAATCCCGATGATTCTGCAGTGACTGGGTAATTACTGAAATGTAATTTGGTGCCCTTTCTCAGTCAGGTGGTGTATAACCTCTGCTATCTCTAGTACCAGCTGCTCGTGTGGTCCACGGCGTAAGGCTGATAGTAGAAACTCTAGTGCCGCCTTCGAGTCGCAAAAAATAGTCCACTTGCGTGTAGGTTGATGAACGACAAATTGCAACGCGGCACGAATTGCTGCCAATTTTGCTGCCGTTGATGTTGTTGCATGAGATGTCTTGAATTTAATTGTCGTGGCCAACCTTGGTATCACTACTGCTCCTGTAGAGCTGTCCGACTGAACCGATCCGTCAGTGTATATATGTGTGGAGTCTTGGTATTTCTCATACAAGAGAGGTAGTGTGAGCTGTTTAAGAGCCGGTGACGACAAATTGGCCTTTTTCTGGACGCCAGGTATGTTAATATTAATCATTGGTTGAGCGAGGCACCATGGCAGAGTCACAGGTCTAGCGGTAGGAGAGAACGAAGTTGGGATCGACTCGCCATGTGCGGTCACTGTTTTGCAGTAAGATGTGCATGGTCGGTCCACTGGTAGAGAGGCTAGGTGATGTCGAGGAGTTCGAGCAAGGTGTCGTACATGTGTCTTCAGCACTTCCAACATTAATGTGGGTCTTGATGAGGTGGTCCCTTGTGATGGAGATAGTTGCCGCTGTTGATGCACTTTGGGGCAAGCCTAAACAAATCCGGAGTGCTTGAGCCTGGACACTTTTTCGCATGCTTGTTTTACTTGCGTTGGTTAATGCAGGTAGGCTGTACCGAAGGAATGCAAGGAAAAGAATCCTGTATAGTCGCAAAATAGCAGCTGTGGACATTCCCCAGTTCTTTCCAGCGAAGAGCTTGAACAAATGATAGATGCCTGTCGATTGCCTTTTCATGTATGATACATGTGGGCTCCATGAGAGGTCTCTGTCAATTATAACACCTAGGAACTTGTATGATTGGAGGTGACAGTAAAAAAACTGTCATTACAGCTATGGCGACTACGGTACATGGAAACTCCCGACTCCCACACACCTGGTGCACAAATGAGCGCTAACTCTCGCATCGCAGTCACCGGGACTTCAAGCACGCTGAGCATGAGGCCACCACTCCGCACTTTGTAGTTGTTGGGGCAACCACAAAAGATGCATCGTCGAGCCAAAATGACATAATTCGGGGCAAAATTTAAAGGTTGTTTAGGGCGAAACTTCATCATATCAAGGGTGTTTCCCGCTGTCACTTTGTTGCATAGAGGTGCCAAACACATGTGCTTCTATGGAGTAACGGGGGGAAATAGAAAAATGTTGTTATATCGAGGAATTCATTGTATGGAGGTTCATTTAGGCAGTTTAACTATATTTGAGTGGCTTTTTTTTTTTGTCACAGTAGCACTGCCATAGGTTGCCCAACACACGCATCAGTTCTATTCACTCAGACCCAGACTGACCAGCGAGTATGACAAGTCGGGCAAAGAACTTTTGTGAAATTGATTCCAAATGAGCCTGGCAGGGTAGACATTTAGCCAATCTGAATCCTAGCGAGTGTGACCGAGCATAATCTTTGCAACTTTGAGCGAACAAGGTTAGAAAGATTATTTGTGATTTCCAGTCAGGGTGAGCACGGCAAATTAAAATTAAAAGAGCCCTCTGCAGAAAGATAAATAGAGAGTTTAAAAAGTTGCATTTATATCGCCAACTGATGCTGCCAGCTCAGTTAACTGACATAGAGGAGAAGGAAGAACACTAGCTATTGTTAAAATTCTGGCAATAATTTGGATCTGCCACAGCTGAATCAGATTAGCGTTTTATAATTACCTGTGCCTTGAAGTTTTATAATGGTACAAATGCCACCTGACAGTATTACTAAACTCTACCAGGTATACAGTCACACTGGCTGCATCAGAGCTCATGTTCATTGACACTGAAACTCGAGTTCATTCTCACAAGCACATACTTGTGTGTAGAAAAAAGGGAGGGGGGGAGAGGCTTGGTTAAACATGCGGCCACGGCAGCAATGTGAGGCAGCAAACTGTGCAATATGCAAGTGAATTTTTTTTTTAATTTGATAGACAGCTCAATAACTGAAGTTAGACTGAATGAAGACAACGTTGCTGTCGCAACAGTGGACAAGCAACATTAGCCCAACATCAGTCAGTGCTGCTATGTACTATGTAAGTATGCAAGATAGCTAGCAAAGGCCTCTACATGAGACAAGGCGAATTTGGTCAGAAATCACACTGGCATCATATACATCATGACACATTGCAGGAAGTGGTTGGAAAACACACAGGTAGACAGTTTCTTCAAAAGACCAAGCATGGGTCTACACAGCTATCAATCATGTGTTTGTCCAACTCCACAAAACTATGAAAGTTTTTCCACTTCACCTCCCCTCCCAGAATACACATGCACCAGCAGTGTAAATAAAAGCCACATTCACAATTCCAAGTACCATATACTTGCTCTTACCGCCTCCCTTTTTGTTCCTTCTCTGCTTCTCCAGGCTCTCATTTTTATACTTTGAGTATAAACTTAAACTCGAAACTAAATGAAACCAAGTCTCCACAGGCCAGTGGAGGTAGCTTTGGAACGGAACTGGGGAGAAAGCTTGTTGCCTAGTACAAAACACCTGAATACATGAGAGTAGTGTGAAATCCTTCTCGTTCACTAATGTGAGCCGAGACATGGTCCATTGATACGCGGCATGCAGTAGCACTGTATTGAACTGTGTGAGATCAATGCCAGGAGTTCCTTATGTTTTCACCCTAGCTCAAGCCTTCTCTTCTTTTCCCAGGATTCAGCATCAGCATTCTTGCTTTTGTGGGAAGCAGTGCTGATCGGCCTTCAACCCAACTGATGACCAAACGACACTGTGGCTTTGGTCCTCTGATGGTCATGATGTGCACCTATGCTTCTGGCAAAGATGCACAGTGGTACTATTCATGACACATAATCTGCAGCAACCACACCATCCTATTCAGCATCCTGCTCTGCCTTAAAATGAAGTGTAAATTTAAAGGCTCGTTTGCTTTTGTTACACACAATGTTAATGAGATGCCAAGAAAAGCACAGGGGATTTTATTAGCAGTACAGATGAGAACCGTTGTAAGAGACATGCACCATGGAGAAATTTTTGTCTTTTATTTGAGGTGCATGCACTTCATTATCAACCCCGATTTCATTGTAAGCACTCGGGTGTTTCTTATACCCATTTGTCTCTTACATCGGTGCCTGTTATAAAGGGTCTCGACATTTAGTTGTAATGTAAATATGAATCTTCACGTTTACATTACAATTCAAAACCAAGCGATAAGAATTCTCACATCAAGCCCTTATCTCTCTAACGCTAAGTCACTGCTTCACGAAAACAATATATTAACTGTATCTGAGCTAGTTAAATATAACCTTGGTATTTACATGTATAGAACTATAAATAACCAACTTCCACATTTCACTACCATTCTCTCTAATAACAATGTCACAAGGTTTGCCCTTAACAATAACTTTCTACTGCCAAAAGTTCGCACCAATTATGGCAAACAAACCATTCATTTTTCCGGAATTTCTTTTTGGAATAGTTTGCCTTCCGACATTAAAGTATGCCGTTCCCTGAAGGTAATTAAATCGAAGTTAAAAAATCATATCATGTCAACTAACTAGCCTGTTTTGCTGTTTCTTAATTGATTCCTGTTCATTGTGAGTTGCGTTCTGTAATCATTTGTCATTGAAGTTTGCACGATATTCTTACTTTTAAATTGTTTCTGTGAGATTACAAGGGTACATTCTTACTTTATTTGTTTCATTTGCATTTTACTGTAGCTCTGTCTCCCTGCTATGTACATCACAATCATTCTCAATTCTACATTGTACAAGAGGTCCCCCTGCAATCTCTGACTATGGGACCTCTTTCTGTATATCATGCACATGTATTCTTCTTCATTTAGCACAATAAAACCTTCTGTTCTGTTCAATTAATTTTAATAACAACCCCTATACTTTCCTTGGCATCATTGTCTGTAGTTCTTATTAATATTGCACTGCCTCGGAGAAAGACTAGGTGAGCCACAAATTCTGCAGTGTTAGGGTAGCTAGAACTGGCAGCATCTTGAAGAAACTCAGAATGAGCGAGCGAATCTGGCAGTCAAGCACCATAACCACTTGACTACCATGGTGGGTCAGTGAGCGAGAGTCCAAAAGAACACAGGTTTGACAAGCACGAGTAAGTTCGAGCAAGTACTTCAGCAAGATTGAAGGAGCCTGGTTGAGCAGAATATTGACGATTCATGTAGGCCTGAATAAGTAAGGTTTTGGCAAGTCCAAGTGCGCCCCATATAGCAAGATTGTGGCAGGTAATGCAAGATATATTTTTCAGTAAGGGAAATCAGTGTCTTTCGACAAACTATGAGCACAGCTGATCTGTTGACAACTGCAAAAAAAAAAAACTCATAGCTCCCTTTGTCAACCTCAAGAAATAAAATATGACTAGTCTGTGCAGCAAAAAAAACACATAAAATTACAGAAATTCTTACAATGTACATTTGTTCACCAGAAAAAGTGGCCATGATGAAAGATTTGAAAAAAAAAAAAGAAACACATTGCAATCAAGTGACAGAAGGTGGCGAACATAAGCAAAAGAAATATAGACGAATACTGTTACGAGGTCGGTGACTTCTGTACAAAATGCATTTACAGAGAAAAAACCACATGCAAGAGTCACAATGGCTGATTGGCACACTCGCGCGCCTGTCAGCTGATTGTGTTCTTCCTTTTCCTTTACTTCATCTCCGTAACAGGACCCCCGGGGGTTGGAGCGCCGTCTCGGCCCGAGTCTGGAGAAGTGCAAGAGAAGTAGGGTTTCATGCACAAAACATGGAAAATGTCAACAGGTGTAGAACTTGGTGACATATTGGAGTGCAATGGCACAATCTCATAGTTGACGTCGCTAACTTGACGTAAGACTAGGTAGGGTCCTGCTTATCGGGACAAAAGTTTTTCGGAGAAACCTACACGGCGACACAGTGACCAGAGGAGCACGCGGTCAACTGGGGCAAACGTTATATTACAATGCCGGTGGTCGTAGTGGGTTTTTCGCATATCCTGTGACCTGGTGAGACGAGACTGGGCAACTTGACGAGCCATGTGAGCCCGATAAATGGCTTCGCGAGCATACTCGGAAGCAAATGGCTTGAGAGGTAAGGTGGTTTCGAATGGCAATATGGGGTCGCGACCACACAAAAGATAAAAAGATGGGAATCCCGTCATGTCACGTCCAGAGAAATTATATGCGAAAGTTACATAGGCCAACGTGGTGTCCCAGTCACGATCTTCGGAGACGTACATCGAAAGCATCTCTGTGAGCGTGCGGTTGAGACGTTCAGTTAGGCCATTAGTTTGTGGGTGGTAAGCGGTAGATAGCTTATGCGCTGTAGCACACGATCGAAGGAGGTCGTCGACAACTTTGGACAAGAAAGAGCGGCCGTGGTCCGTAGGCAGCTGTCGGGGTGCACTGTGGTGTAAGATGACGTCATGAAGAAAAAAATCCGCGACGTCAGTGGCGCAACTGGTTGGCATGGCCTTTGTTATCGCGTAACGGGTCGCATAATCTGTGGCGACGACGATCCATTTATTTCCCAGTGTTGTCGTCGGAAAAGGGCCAAGAAGGTAGAGTCCCACACGATGAAATGCTTCAAAGGGGACTTCGATTAGGTGAAAATATCCAGCTGGCAGCAAAGAAGGTCTTTTCCGGCGCTGGCAGAGGTCGCAAGTGGCAATATATCAACGCACGCTGTGGTGCTGAGTCCTGGTCCTGTTACGGAGATGAAGTAAAGGAAGAGGAAGGACACTATCAGCTGACAGGCGCGGCAAGGCAGTGTGGGGTTCAGCGACTATCTGAGGCAGCTCAAGCTGAAGGATGCAGGTAGCACAATCAATAAGAGCAGAATGATTCGACAAGAAGTCCAGGCCTAGGATAACATCATAAGGGCAGTGTGCAATCACGGCTAAAATGACAGAAGTAGTGTGGTCCTTCATACTTAAGCGGGCAGTGCACAAACCGAGAACCATCAGCGTGCTGCTATCGGCCACACGGAGCATTTGTGCAGCCGCTGGTGTCAAAACTTTTTTTAAACGTGAGCGTAGGCTTCAACTCATGACCGAAATGCTTCCGCCGGTGTCTACAAGTGCTTGTACAGGTACGCCGTCTACTTCAACATCCATTACCTTTCGTCTGGTGGGAACTGAGAGAGGATTTGCTGCGGAAGTCGTCAATGCAGCACCACCTCCGGGGGCTGCATTTCTCAGTTTTTTGAGACGATGCGGCCGGAAGCCATGGGCGAGGAGAAGCGCCGTGGATGCAGTGCTTCTCGTCGCCTGTCAGCCGATTGTGTCCTTCCTCTTCCTTTACTTCATCTCCGCAACAATATATTGCAAGGCATAATATAAATATGTACTTGTGATAAGTGAAGTGCACATTTGAAAAGTTCGCCTCTCGGTCAGCATGACTCAGAGAGGAGGAATACGAGGGCACGCAGCAGCACGAGTAAGCATGACCAAGCAGATCCAATGAGAATCCTTCATGGGGTTTCTGAAGCGAAAAGCACTGTGGCAGAACGGCAGACATGGCTGAGACGTGATTTGGACGTTGCAGAGGCGAGCAGGCTACCTGGGCGTGGGTTGGCGGCTGTGTTCTTGTGGCAGGGCCGCTGCGGGCTTCCACCTGGTCGTGTTCCTGAGCGTCAACAGTCCGGACTGCTGGTCACTTGTCGCTGACCAGGCATTTCGTCTGGGGTTGGCCGGGCTGCTGATCGTCTGACGTTGGTCAGGCATTTCGTTCAGTGTTGGTCGGGCACTGCCTGTCCGTCTCCAGTTCCACGCCCAAGCGCCGGAGGAGAAACGCCGAC
>WOVY01009952.1:720000-957500 GCA_013436015.1 Rhipicephalus annulatus
GTGGACATCATTACATTTGATGTGCGCTTTACTCGCGTCATTTAGAACTTGGGGACTATGGAACGCTTTGTACTTTCAATATCGTTGCGTACTTGTCACTTTGCAGTGTTTTGATTTGTCACGTGCATTTCACGTTCTGTTTTATGTACACTGGTAGTCATAAGCATTTGCCACACGTTTTCATCGGCTCTGTAGCCGTTTTAATTAGGACTGCTGTGTCGATGTGCTGGTATAAACGTCACCGCTTCTCTTGCGGTGACTGGACTTCAAACCGCTTTGAATGCAGCGCATTTCAAACGCGCCTGTGTGTGTTTGTGCTGCCTTGGCACCGCCTAAAGAGAGCGCGTTCGAAACGTGGTTGTGCTGCATTGAAGTCGGTGGCAAGTCAAGTTCAAGTGAAGCAGCGTTTATGAATATGGGAGTTACTGGGATAGAATTGTCAAGTAGGAATGGGTGCTTCGAGCCGAAAAAACGTTCCTTGATCCGAAATGGCGGGGGCCGAACCCGCAAATTTCGAAGGTTGTGGGTTCGGTCCCTTGCTCTTTTGACAGGTTGATGTGTGGAGGGCAGAATCTGCTTTTAAGCACATTGTACAAGTGAAGCTTTCTTTCGAAGGGGCTTTGCATAATTGTTATTTTATTATTTTTTTGAAGTCTTTTGGAACAAGTGAAGTGCCTCACAGATGTGTTACCAACAGAATTAAAAAAAAAAAAAACCAAGTACAAGTGGAAAAGGTATTACAAGGGCTGTGTACTCCGTTTCCGTTTGCCGGAACTTTCTCATTTTTAAACGAGCAGGCGAGCACCATTGGTAGCATCTCAGCATTTTGCTCTGATTAAAGGTCGTTTCATATGCCACGATTTGCAGCAAAAAAAAAAAAATGGTTCCATTCGCTATGTTCGCAACTGCCGCTAATGGCGGTTTCGTTTCACAGAGACCGCAAACGGTCGGCGATTTTTGTTCTGCGACTGGAGCAGTGAGTTCTTGCCACCGTTCTTTGTGGCAGACACTGCAGAATTTTATGAATGTAATGTAATGATTTGTGCTATACGATATTATTAAGTTTCTGTGAACGGTAACGAAGGCCCCACGTGTTTCGACATTTAAGAACACTTAACATTCTAAATTAATTTTGAAGTGCATAGCATCGGTCATTACTAAAACAAACACGTCGACGCTATTTTGACGGCTTGGCCGACCCAGCCCTATTTCGACGGGTCCCGACCAAAAATCGCTCCCGCTGCTGCGATTAGAGCAAAAATTTACAACATGTAGTAAGCTCGCTGCGGACCGCTGCGAACTGGTCTTTTTTTCGCTGCGAGCGAATTCACGATCTGAAAATCGCTACTTTTTGTGTCATGTCAAACGGCCTGTGAAATGGAGGACAAAATCAACTGAAAATCAGATTTTTCAGTTCTTATACCACCATGTTCTAGCATTACTGGCAAGTGCTTCCACGAAGTGGCACGTTTTCATGCGTAGTGGAAAGCATATAAAAATGGCCCCAAACACGCCTGGTCCCATGACTGCACTACAGCAACTTGAATGTTTAATGGCATTTCCTTGAAACAATACTTTTTTGGCAGAGAGGGAACATTTTCTCTATAACCACTGTAGCTATCAAGTGCGAACTGTTGTGGCTTCTTTCTAGATAACGTGTGCCTTTACTAAAGCAAAATAATGGTGTTGCCACCAGAATTGTATTCTGTATGTGATTTTTTTTTTGGGAAAAAGAACAGCACTAAAATTCTAGTCATCACACATCTATATTTTTAACTGATGAATGGTCATGCCTATAAGTATTATTTTGGTTCGGAAGGATGTCTGGGGCACATGTACTAGCTAGAAGAGAGTTCACTATTCTACAAGCAAAATCTTTTTCGCAAATGTTTCTTCAAACAATGAAATAATATTTTAGAATGGCTTTGTATCTTCTTGCCAAAATCACTGAACATAATAGTAAAATTTTCATTCGAACAACCTGCAAAATTTTGTAGAGTTTGCTTGAAAAATAACAGAGCGAATGACACCTGTCTTTGCTGTCCATCCCATCTTAAGCAAGTGTGCTCATGGGCAGACAGCTGACTCATAAGTGCACGAGTTTAGCAAAGTTGTAAAGGAATTTTTTTATATATCCTGTTTAATTAATACTGCAATTTTATGCACACAGCAACCCTTAAAAGGATGCCACTGATCTACTATTCCTGCATTGTGGTTAGCTCAATGGCAGCCCTCAGAGCATCTGCTCAGTAATGCTTGTGGCTACTCGAAAAGTGGCTGTTGCATATTTCAAAAGTTTATTTTTTTCTTTTAAATAGGCCAAAATCAAAACTAGCTCAAATAAGGCTCTATTGACACTGATGTACTCTCAACTTTCCTCTAAAAATAATAATAATAAATTAATAATAGTTACTAATTTACTATTACTGTTTTATGCAAAAGTGTGAGAGTATGTGAACTAGTTTTGGTATTGCGTTTGGCTCATTTCGAAGCAAGAAATACCCTGTAATTTGTGTTCTTTATGCACTGACTGCAAAATCTGGCTGACTTGTAGTTCAGCTCTGTCTTCACTATGTGGAGCATTTTTTTTTGTTTTTTCTCATTAAGCTGGAGGTGTTTTTCATGGTCCCTATCAACTTAAAGAAGAATCATGCAGCATGTGACATGCTTGAAACAGGGAAAAATTGATGTTTTTGTTGTAATTATTATACTTGGGGGAGGGGGGCAAAATCTGCACAAAATTGATACAATTTCTTATTCTTGTGCAGAGCTAAGCTAAAACCTAGATTTTTTTTTTTGTAATTGTGCCGCACTGCACGAAATGCCTGACCAGCCTAAAATGTTTTTTTTTGTTGCGCTAATTTTAGCAAGAAATAAAGGCTGCATTGGTCACCTGCAGCTAAGGCATAATCATCCAATCTAATCGAGATTCACAGCAAAGGGTGTAGGTGGCCAACTCTTCTTATTTGCCCAGGAGACTCCTGAAGTCAGAGCAAACCTTCCAATTGCATGGATATGGCCATAAATCTCATAAACAATGCTAAATTCACTCCGAAAAAAAAAAAATAACGATGAGAGGACAGCGGTTTTAAAATTTCTTATCCTTGTTCTATTTTGCGTGCAGAATCTTGTCTAAGTATTTTAGACGCAGTATGTTGTCACGTGGGAAAGGTACTAATATTTTGAAGGGGCTTTAGTATAATTGCAAATAGTAGTATGAGTGCTGATGCCCAAAAATGGCACTGGCAATTATTTAGAGCTCTGTATGATGTTTCTGCAGCCCTGACAAATAGTAAACAAAAATGTGAGTTGGGTATCTTTTTTCTGCCTCATGTGTTCTTGCTTTATGACACTCTATCAATATCAATCAATATCACTCTATCAATATCAAGGTTGCCAGTGTGGCAAGTCCACATTAGCATTTGCATACCTTTCACTGTCACTTTTATTCCTTAAAGACCCCACCAGGGGGTATTACATAAGGGGTGGGTTACAATATATACAACAGGTTGAACACTTTATTGTATGGTATATTGTGATGTGATTGCTTCAATGAAGGCAGTAGGGCTTGAGTTAGCGATTTTTTGTGCAAGGTCGTTCCAGTCCTTGGCTGCTCGAGGAAAAAAAGAAGATGCAAAGGTGACCCTGCGAGCATGAGGACGGGCAACATTTAAGGGGTGACCAATGCGATTGGATAGGCGTGACGGTTGCAAAATATACGGTGCTTGATTTAGCGCGCTGGAGTAGAATTTATGAAATAATGATAAACTAGCAATGTGGCGTCGATTAGAAAGTGTTTGTAAACCGGATTCCAATTTCAAAGATGTTACGCTGATATCGTATGAAAAGGCGGAATGAATTAAATGAATGGCACGATTCTGAAAAGCCTCTAGGGCGTTTGTGAGGAATATCTGGTGAGGATCCCAAATGGCTGATGCGTACTCTAGTTTGAGCCGTATTAGTGTTTTGTAAGCTAGTAACTTGACATGCTGTGGAGCGCTTCGTAAATGACGTCGTAAAAACCCAAATGTTTTGTTAGATGATGCAATAACATTGTTCACATGCGCACACCAGTCGAGATTATTCAATATCGTCTCACCCAAGTATTTTATATCGGCATACGGTCTCTAGTTGCTGGTTTGCTATTTCATATTTGAATTTTAATGCATTAGTACTGCGAGAAAACATTGTTTTGCATTTACCAGTACTTAAAATCATTAACCAGCATTGACACCAGTCTTTAATGTTGTGCAAGTCCTGTTGAAAAGCAGACTGGTCAGTAATGTTAACTGAACGATAAGTAACGCAATCATCGGCAAACATGCGGATTTTGCTAGTAACATGCAATGGTAGGTCATTAATATATATTAGAAAGAGTAGGGGATCTAATACCGATCCCTGAGGGACGCCGGATTCTACTGAAAGCGGCTCAGAGTTTTTATTGACGCACACTGACTGCAGGCGGTTAATGAGGAACTGCTCAATCCACGTTAGAACTGCAGGGTTTAGATTCAGTCGGGAGAGTTTTAGTAGTAAGCGTTGATGAGAAACTTTGTTGAATGCTTTCGCGAAATCAAGAAAAATTGCATCAGTTTGAGTTTTAGCGTCTAGATTGAGGTGCAGGTCATGGAGAAAGGCCGCTGATTGCGTTTCGCAGGATAGTCCCTTGCGAAACCCATGCTGAGAATGGTGAAAAAAATTTTTAGAATCAAGGAAGCTAATTATATGAGTGTATATGACATACTCCATGATCTTACAAGGCACTGATATGATGGAAATGGGGCGGTAGTTTAGGGGTGAATTCTTGTTGCCTGATTTGTAGACTTGAACAACCTTAGCCTTTTTCCACTCTTCTTAGATTTCCAGATGACAGTGACTGGGAAAACAACAGCGTTAGATCAGCCGCGGAAATGAATTTGGTGTTCTTCAAAAACTTCGATGTGATTTCATCGAAAGCAGCGGATGATGACAGTTTAATGTTGGCAATTACGTTTGAAATGCCGTCTATCGAGAAGGTGATAGGAGGCATTGTAGCTTCAAAAGGTGCAAGAAACGTAGGTAATGGTTCATCAGGGTCTTTGGTGAAAACAGAAGAAAACGCTGTATTAAACATGTTAGCGGTGTCTTTATCCGATAGCATTTCACCCTGTTCGTTGGGTAAAGATATAGTGCGGGTTTACTGCGGGTTGATGGTTTGCCAAAATTTCTTAGCGTTTTCACTGATCATCTTTGCCAGGTTGTAGTGAAAGAAGGTGTACTTGCTTTGCCAGATAGCGGTAAGATATGTACGTTCAGCTTTGTAGTACTTTTCCCATGAATCGTGCTGTGGGTTTTGTTTAGCCTGGTGAAAAAGTAGCTTTTTCTTGTTTTCAAGTTTTTTAAGGTTTTTTGTGAACCATGGTTTATGCCGGTTAGCGTTGATCTGTAATGTTGGAATGTATTTATCTGTTAAATAGGCTATTTTTTCTTTGAAAAGAGACCACTTTTCATGAAAGTCGCGCTCTTGAAATGTTGCTTCGTATTCCTCGTAAAATTGTTAGAATTCATTATTGATCGCTAAGTAATTCCCTTTAATATTCCCCACCCTCTTCATCTGACCAAGAGGTGACGTGTGCATGACGTGCCCGAACAAGCCCAGCCCCCATGCACGCGAGCGACGTTGCTTTGTTGACTAGCGTTATTATGTGCTCTTCTGCATGTTTCTGCGGAATTGTTTGGAAACGCTGGCTTAGACGCGGTAAAGTAGATGAGCACATTGAGGGCGCGAACGCGTAGGAGCGTTCAACGACGGTCGTCTGCTCAATACGCTGACCGCGGGGACACGAACGCATGCGAAACGCTGGCACATTAGCCCCGCATCTCATAGCATTTCACGGGAAAAAAATGCGAGAAAACGTGCACAATTTTTTTATTGTCTCATTAATTTTTCAAGTTTTATTCATCTCTTAAAGCAACAAATACATAAACTACGCATGTTGTGTTAAATAAATTTTGCCATGTCACATAGTATACTTTTGACGTCAGAGCAGAGTCGTCTACGTAGAGGACCAACGTCACTGCATTGCTGTGTACGTAGGGCCATTCCTACGCCTACGTTATGCCCTCATTCTCTACGCGGGAGCCGGTAGAGGGGAGGGGGAGCAGCTTTCATTTTGAAATTTGACCCATTTCTTTGGACGTAGCGTTGCAAATTTTGGCAGACGTGATCATGAACGCCTCGTCTACGCATTGCGCTTGTTAGCTCAAAATTGTCAAACCTGGTGAGTGGCCCTTTAAGGTAGGTGATGTGAGATATTGTTTCAGGGCTTAAAGACAATACTAGATCAAGGATGTTAGCACTATCTAGCGTGACACTTGTTGGCTCGGTTACCATTTGAATGAGGTTGAAGTTTAAGCAGACGTTTACGCATTCTTTAGATTCCAGACGTCCAGTACTTACTGGAGGGTTTGACCAAACAATCATGGGGTAATTAAAATCTCCGAAGAGTAGAAGGAGCGCGTTCGGGTCTTTTTGACTAGCTGGCTTAAGATGTTGTTTAATTTCGTAGATAAATTTGAAGAACTGTTTGGGGAGCGATAGCACACACCAACGAGAGCAAGTTGTAGCTTGGAACGACATAGGATCCATAGAATTTCCAGGTCGGAACGTATATCAATGGTGCAAAATGAAAGTTCTTTTTTAATGGCAATGAGGACGCCACCACCTCTGCTTCCCTGCCGATCTTTGCGGATTAGTTCGAAATTTGGCAGGCCTTCTAGTATTTCCGCGTTGGGAACATCAGCCTTGAGCCACGTTTCTATTAATATGAGCAGGTTACTCGCAGACAATAAAAAAAGGTTTGATATAGCGTTTCGTTTTGAAAGAATGCTTCGTATGTTAGTGTAGATAACCGAAAAAGACGAATGCACACGAGCAGCACGCGTAGCGTGGCAGGGCGTTTTAGTACGCCGTGATAGCTATGTTAGTTCCTCGACACTTTGAGATGACTCGTTAAAGACGTATCGCTTCGAGTTGACGTGCAGAGTTTTATAATGGAGCGAGTAAAGAACGGATTTGTTTTTTGCAAAAGCAGCGAGGTCTTTCGCACGTTTTGCACTTGCCGAGAGAAGTCTTCGCTAATGCCGAAAGGAGTGCCCTTTAATTACGGCCGTTGGATAGTATCGCTTCCTTGGTTTTGTAAAGATTGAATTTTATAATAATTAGTCGGTTTCGACCTTGAGTGTGTCTACCCAGTCGATGTGCTCGCTCAATTATTTGATGGTCTAATGTGAAGTTGAGGTGTTCAGCGCACTGGCGAATAATTATTTCTTCGGAGCGCGCGAATGATTCTGTTAAGTAATTTGATAGGCTTTGCGAATGCTAATGTCGACTTTGTCATCGTTTACACTGTGGGATGGATGAACACGTTGCTTTAATTCAAATAAGAGGTCTTATGTGCACTGAGGCACTTAACCGATTTTGAATGATTTATAAATTTTTGTTATCATTTCTAAAAGTAACCTTCTGTTATACTGCTTCAATTTGGGATTTCAAGATAAACGAATTTTTTTCCCAGTGACCTGTTCCTAATTTGGTTTTTTTTTTGTGCTTCAAAAGCAACTGGCTGCTCCAAATATTGCTGGAAGTCATACTCCGGCTGTTTTGCACCTGTTTTGGCAATACATAAAAAATTTTTTTTGCTGTTTCCTGTGCTAACCTGTATGCTTATGCTAGCTTGTGAAGGTGAAATAGCGTTCCAAGTTTTAGGGTGAGTTTTGGCAAAGAATGGAAACTTTGGAAAAGGCCCATCAGCACTATGATTTTGTGCCTATTTCATCTTCAGAAATATCGTTTTCCAAATGTTGCTCGTGAAGCAGGTGGCTTTGTGGCCAACATTTCTTCGAGTTACGCCGACTTGAAGCAAGTTTTGTATTGGGATACTCGGCTTCAGTTCATTTTGCAATATTATAATTTTGTTGTAACAATTAGGATTATTTTGTTTAACAATTCCTATAAAATGTTGTCTGTTAGGATTTTGCATGTTTGACATGAATCTATTGTAAATGTACAATGTTTAGCATATTTTCAGAAAACTTGATGGACTCGCACATGAGCAACGACACCTCAGATCCAGCAAGAGCATCATCACGTATTTATGTAGGCAATATCAAGAAACACATCGAGCGTGAAGACTTGCAGAAGCTGTTTTCAAAGTACGGTGGAATACAAGGTACTGGATGCTTTTTAATGTTTTTTTTTTTGGTAATGAGAGTGAGGTGGCTTGCTGAATGTAAAGCTCTTCATGCTACACTTGTGCAACAGGCCCATTGTAAAAATCATCCTGAATTCGGACATGGAATTAGCAGCAGTATGATGTAAAACTATTTCATTTTGTTTCTGTTTTGTATTCACCAACAGTATGGTTCAACCCAGGGCTGGGCAGTATCGAAGATACATGCATCTGAAATACTATCTTAGATACTCTTTGGGTATATGTATCGCGATACGTCTTGATACGTCTTGCAAGACGACTATCTGTATTTCCGTTACATACGATAATGTATGTAACCATAATGTATCGGGTATCTTAAGATACAAGATACAGTGGCCGCAACGCTATACCACATATAAAACATTAATCACTGACAGAACTCCAGTACCAGTTGCACTATGCCACCTGAATAAAACTGTGACATAATTTTATCTTTTCGCTAGACTCCACCAGTCAGGGCAAGTGTTGTGGGGAGCGCCTTCCTTTCGGTGAAGCAGAGCAACACGACAGAGCTCGCACAGTCTTGACAGAAACTGCATTTGCGTGCTTGCCCAAGTGCTTTTTGGTTTCGAGATTTTTTGCCATTTTAGTTTTTCAGAACAATGACACTCTTAGCCATTTGCAAGCCCCGTGTACCACAATGCGTGCGGCGATGATTGCACAAATTCTGATGCTGCTCTCCAGCATGGTACTATACTATAGGACCGCCGATACTGATGATGTAGCTAATATAACAGACGCTTACCAATCAGACCATATCTCGACGTACCATGCCACTTTCTTCCTACTATTTCTATTCAAAGAGAAATTATTATATGATTGTTAGCACAAGTGCTTTCTCAGTTCTTCTCTTGCATCCCATACATCACCTAGCGCTCTCAACAGTTGTTTTTTCGGTCTTGTGAGTGCAATATACTTTCTGTAAAGTGCAGCCAAAATAAGCGGACTGTTTTATGCTTACCTTCAATTGTCTGCTTTATTTTTGCTACTATTCACTCATATATATTCACTTGAGTTTACTTTTCTGCCAAGGCATTTTGAAAAACAAAAATGTCGTTATGTTGAGTATACAGTACTAAAAATGCTGCTTACTCCTTGGCGAAATCACCAGATAATTAATTACATTTAATTGGCACTATAATAATTAGAATATGTAAGGATCTTAGAGGATTTGAGAAACAGTGTTATGCCAAATGGTTTGTTTTTTATGAAGTTCCCAGCCATTTCTGAACCAGCCATTTCAGACAATTTTCTACATGCTCATATTTTTTCATTGTCTTATCAAAACAGGTAAGTTGACCATACTTCATGCTAAACTTTCATAGCTCTTAAGGCGTGACACTTGTATCGTGCATTTTAACTTATTCCGCTTGAATGCTTCAAACAGGATGGCTTTTTATTTTAGTTATAATTGCTTTACTTTTTAAAGAGCTTCCTATGTTTTCTCTATTACTAATTGACAGGTAATTGCAGCTGTAGGTGGCAACAGCATGAATAGCAGCGTTATCTTGCTACAATGTGTGCACATTTGCTGCCACGTACTCTTATAATTTTTTTTTTTCATTTTGTTGTGATCCGGTGTAAATAAAAAAAAATTGTGACCGCTCAGCTTAGGCAGGCAGGCAGGCAAATTACTTTATTAGTATCCGGAGGCGGGGTTCAAGCCCCCTTAGGAGGCGATAGCGGTGGACCACTCCCACGACGGGACGGTGAGGTTAAACTTCACGGCTATGTCGCGAGCCCTCTGGATGGCCTTAAGCTGGTCTCCTTTGTCGTGGCTTGTGAGGAGACAATTCCAGTCCACCTCTATAGAGGGAGACTCGCTGCTCTCGCGCAATGCAGGGCATTGCCACAGCATGTGTACATTTGGGGCGACAGCGCGGGCATCCTGGATCTATGCCATCCATGTATTCAGAGCGATTTGGAGGCAATGCATATGCCTCCATCTGTAAGAGTCGTAGAGTGATGGACTGAGGTCTTGTTTAGTGTGGGTGCGGGAGTGAGTACTTCAGCCACTCTAACTGGTAATGTTCGCAAATTTCATTAAAAGTTAACAACGGGTCTCTGAAATTACAGCCTTCGAATCACATTCTCCCTGGCGTGGAATGTGAGACCTCGCGCCTGGGAGTGAGTCAACTGGTTAGTAATAAAGATGGTTTCATGTACGTGTTGGCCAACGTGTGCCAAGAACCAGATTATGTGCTTTTTGTCTGACCATTTGGCAGCAAGCCTCCCGCAGTGTTTTGTAAACTTCGAGATTGTCTCAGATTGTGCTGTTTAGATTACGTGCAAATCCTGCTGTCGTGGCTGCATGTCGATGGAGGCGAAGTGCTAGAGGCGCATTTACTTAGATTTAAATCTATATTAGAGAACACCACATGGTCAAAATTTTAGGAGTCCTCCACTTCTGGGTTCCTTATTCTTATATCGTAGTTTTAGAACCGTAAAAACTCAATTATTATTCAGTATGGTTGAGAGCTGAGCTAGTTGGTGAGATACCATTTTAACATATGGTGTAGTTGTGCAAATTCAGGCTGCCCTGTGAATAAGCCACAACAAACCGTAACATGTTCTTCGGAAGTAAACTAGCCTATTTTGGGACAAAACTTTGGAGATACCCTCAAACAATACGTTAATACAAAATTGGGCACATTTCAAAAGTTTTCAGGTAGTCCTCTTTGTGCATACACGTTCGCTAGTAGATTGTGAGAGTCTATAACAGCAACAGCGACACTATTCAGCGACACTCTGAATTCCTGTACTTTCCCTCTCAGTGCTAGCTGATTGACGCAAGAAGCCAATCAATGAGCTAGCACTGAGAGGGAAAGTACAGGAATTCAGAGTGTCGCTGCAGAACAGGTACTCGGCTCTTAGTGAGGAAACCAACCTTAGCGTAGATACAATGAATGATAATCTGACGAGTATCATTACGGAGTGTGCAGTGGAAGTTGGAGGCAGGGTAGTTAGACAGGACACTGGCAAGCTTTCCCAGGAAACGAAGAACCTAATTAAGAAGCATCAAAGTATGAAAGTGTCAAGTACAACAGACAAAATAGAACTGGCAGAGCTTTCGAAGTTGATTAATAGACGTAAGGTATGCGATGTAAGAAGGTATAACATGGAGAGAATTGAACACGCTCTGAAAAACGGAGGAAGCGTCAAAGCAGCGAAGAGAAAACTTGGGATAGGCAAAAGTCAGATGTATGCACTAAGGGACAAAGAAGGCAAAATAACTACCAATATGGATAGGATAGTTAAAATAGCGGAGGAGTTTTACAGAGATCTGTACAGTAGCCGAGACAACCAAGACCTTAATACTATAAGAACTAGCAGTAACCCAGACGACACCCCATCAGTAATGATAGAAGAAGTCAGAAAAGCTTTGGAGAGCATGCAAAGAGGCAAAGCTGCTGGTGAGGATCAGGTAACATCAGATCTGCTGAAAGATGGAGGACAGATTGTGTTAGAAAAACTAGCTACCCTGTTTACGAGGTGTCTCCTGACGGGAAGAGTACCAGAGTCTTGGAAGAACGCTAACATCATTTTAATACATAAGAAAGGAGATGACAAGGACTTGAAGAATTACAGGCCGATCAGCTTGCTCTTAGTAGTATACAAGCTATTTACAAAGGTAATTGCTAACAGACCCCGCAGGGGCGCCTGCGCAATTAGGCGTTTGGTGTGTAGCGACACCACGGACCCGAGCTAACGGGGGAGTTTCTACTCCCTCCCACGCCTAGCCGTGCGTGGCTTTGCCGTGTCCGGGGAAAAGGGGATCCTGGGGGTTGAGCCGACGCTGGGTGATTGGACCGTTAAGGCCCCCCAGCAGAGGCAACACACCCTTTTGGCCCCGGCTTCACGTAGACGGCACCCCTGGGCTGACCCACCCAGGGGAAACGGCAGTCGCCTTTTCCTATCTCTCTTTCCCTACATCTTCGTCTTTATCTCTTACTATTTATCTGTCCTGTCTTCTACTCTCTTCCGTTTACTTCCGATATTCATGGCGGCAAGGGTTAACCTTGTGTAGGTATCCCACCTTGGATAATTACATTGGGTTATAGTGACAGCGTATGGCTGGCGTCGGGAGGGCTTGTTTCAACAAGTCCAACCGCGTCCCCTTGTTGGGCTCCGTGGTGGGTGGTCGCCGCTGTTACCGAACACATTCATACTTGTATGGCTTTACAAGCATCTGCCGACCCTGATCGGTCTCGCAAGAGAGGCCGCACCGAAGCAGGTTATCACGTCTCGAAAGAAACTAAATTCACTTTCGCGAAGTACCACATTATCCACAGTGACAGCACACCTCTAAAAAAATTATCCCCATTTTTGGTGGCCAAGTGCCTAAAAGAAAAAATGGGACCCACATACAAAGCATCCAAAATGTCAAGCGGTGACCTCCTTTTGGAGCTAACCGAAAAAGACCAAGTGCCTAAGCTATCCCAACTAACCAGCATTGGAGAAACAGCTGTCACCGTTTCGGTCCATCGTTCTCTAAACACCAGCAGGGGAGTAATCTCTGAGGAAGACTTCTTAGGCCTTAGTGACGAAGAGCTCCTCGAAGGATTCCAACACCAAAATGTCATAAAAGTCCAAAGAATAGTAATCCGTCGCAATTATCAGGAAGTGCCCACCAAACACGTAATACTAACCTTTGGAACACGTGAAATGCCCACCTCTCTTAAGGCTGGGTACTTAAAAATAAATGTCAGACCCTACATTCCCAACCCCAGACGCTGTTTCAAATGTCAGAGATTCAGACACGCCTCGCACTCTTGCAGAGGCAAAAAAACATGCGCAAAATGCAGCGCAAACGACCACAAATCAGAAAACTGCTCATCCTCACCCCACTGTGTTAACTGTGACGGGGAACACCCAGCGTATTCCCGGTCATGCCCATGTTGGAAAAAAAAAAAAAAAAGAAGTGATCGCTCTGACTGTCAAAGAAAAAATATCATTCAGCGAAGCGCGAACACGGCTATCATACCTTTTCCACAGAAGTTACGCCGATGTGACGCAGTCGGGGGCAGCGTCACAAAGGCCTCAGGAGTCGACCGCTACCACACCCAGTGTTTCTATGGTGACTCAAACCGCCCCCGTAAAAGAAGCAGCGCCAGCTGCTCCATGCACATCAAAGGGCCCGCAGACTCCGGTCTCCCTGGGCCCTAAACTCAATAGAGTGCCAAGGCCTGAGATCCGTTTCTCAGCGCCTCACTCTCGATCTTCCAGCGCCTCAGACAAGGCAATGGAGATCGACCACCAAACTCCGGTGTCATCGACACCGAAAGACAAGCGCTCTCTCGAGCGTACCAAACAGGACAAGGACAAAGTCTCAGTAACCACAATAAGTAAGCGATAACCGTAATGGTTATCGTATTTCTTTCTATTTCTATTTCTTAATATTGTCACCTATCATCTTTTATACCGATCAATCCCCAGAAGTATATTTACTTAACTTTATTCTGCCATGGCTTTTATCGTACATTGAAACTGTAGAGGCTTAATTCATAACATAGGTGACATAAAGGACATCATTAACAAATTCTCACCAGTAGCCTTTTGCCTCCGAGAGACAAATCTTGGTGCAAAACACAGCCATTTCCTAAAAGGCTTCAAAGTTGCCCGAAAGGACCGCGAACATTGCAACCATCTTTCAGGAGGAGTAGCCATAGTGGTGCAGGGCAGCACTCCTACGCGAGATGTCCAAATAAACACATCTTTCGAGGCCGTAGCCGTCACCATCCTATCATACAAAACCATCACCATCTGCTCACTGTATATCCCACCTCACACCCTTTTCACCACCAAAAACCTAGAAAATCTAGTGGAACAGTTGCCAAAACCATTTATCTTAGTTGGGGATTTCAATGCTCATTTAACCCTTTGGGGTAGCGACAAAACTGACGCAAGAGGGCAAGCCGTGGAAGATTTCATTTTATCAAATGGCATCTGCCTTCTTAATTCCGGTGCTTTTACCTACTTTTCACCAACCTCGCGCACTTTTAGTTGCTTAGATCTCGCCATGTGTTCATCGTGTATTTTTAATGATTTTAAATGGGACGTCGTCAACACGTCTTATGGTAGTGATCATCAACCCGGCATCATAAAACTCATACCATCTTACCCAACTCTAACAAGCAGGCCACGCCGGTGGAAACTACAGCTCGCGAACTGGCCAGTTTTCACAGAAAACGCTAAGCTCGATGAAGTTTTCTCATCGGAGCTTTCTGTTGAGGAACTATACGAAGAGTTCGTCAAAGTTTTAATCTTAGCAGCAGAAAAAGCAATACCGCAATCATCCGGCATCGTACGCAAGAAATTCAACCCTTGGTGGACAAACGAGTGGACTGATGCCAAAAAACTACAAAATAAGGCCTGGGGAATTCTACGAAGATACCCCACCTACGCCAACCTCATCAACTTCAAACAGGCAAAAGCCAGAGCCCGATTTATTCGAAGACAGGCAGAAAAGGATTCATGGCAAAAATACATATCATCAATTAACAGTTCAGTCACATCTAAACACATCTGGGACCAGGTGAGGAAGTTCAAGGGAGAGTACTCCTCCTACACAATACCACTGCTTACAAGTCCAGACACACAATCAACACTAGAAGACCAGGCCAACCTATTAGGAGAACACTTTTATAAGGTATCATGCCCAGCAAATTACACCAATACATTCCTGAAATATAAAGAAAATGCAGAAAGACAAAGATTGCCTACTAGCAGTACCTCAAATGAAAGTTATAACCTTCCGCTTACGCTGCACGAATTGAACAGGGTACTTTCTGCCGGTAAAAAAACGGCAACAGGGTCTGACCAGATACACTACTCAATGTTGGCACACCTATCCCAAGCATCCGCGAGGGCACTTCTCAAGTTCTTCTACAAAATATGGGACTCTGGCATAATGCCTGAAGATTGGAAAAAAGCCATAGTCATACCATTCCTAAAACCTGGTAAACCCCCAACGACCCCAAGTAGCTATAGACCCATTGCATTAACAAGTCGCCTTGCAAAAACTTACGAAAGCATCATAAATATTAGACTTACCTTCACTCTGGAATCGGAGCACCTAATAGACGCACACCAGTGCAAATACAAAAAGGGCTGTTCCACCACTGATCACATTGTTAGGCTGGAACAATAAATACGACAAGCATTTCTACACAAACAGTTCTGTCTCTCGGTCTTCTTTGACTTAGAGAAAGCATATGACACAACTTGGAGATACGGAATTCTCAGAGATCTAGCTAACTTAGGGATTCGCGGAAGAATGCTGAACTGCTTACACGATTTTTTATCGAATAGAACTTTTCAAGTACATTTGGGTACGGTACTGTCACGAATATTTGTCCAAGAAAATGGTGTACCACAGGGCTGCGTTTTGAGCACCACCCTGTTTATAGTAAAAATGAACTCCATCAACAGGGCTATACCCCGTACAGTCATGCACTCCATCTATGTTGATGATCTGCAAATTGCATGCCGAGCCTCCAGCCTATCATCCTGCGAAAGGCAACTCCAAATTACAATAAATCGGCTTACGAAATGGGCCGACCTAAATGGTTTCCGCTTTTCAGCCCAAAAAACCACAGCTGTTCTCTTTACGCAAAAGAGAGGATTGTTCCCTGAACCCGCACTCAAACTATACAACATCAACATGCCGGTAAAACAAGAACACAAATTTCTAGGAATCACATTCGACCGAAAACTAAACTTTCTGCCACACATAAATGCACTGAAAACTAAGGCAAACAGAGCACTCAATGTGCTCAAAGTACTCTCCCATAAACACTGGGGTTCCGATCGACTCTGCCTTATACGTATTTACCGATCTCTTGTACGTAGCATTTCAGACTACCGATGCATAGTCTGCGGCTCGGCGCGAAACTCATACATCCGCCGTCTTGACCCTATACACAACCTCGGTCTCCGTCTGTCAAGTGGTGCTTACAGAACATCACCTGTACAAAGTCTATACGTAGAATGCAATGAGCCCCCTCTATGTGATCGAAAAGCATTACTAACCTTGTCATATGTTTTAAGAATAAGGTCGTCACCTGAACACATCTGCTATGAAATTGCCGCAAAATGTGACTCGCGCTCACACTACCTCAACAAACCGAACCTAATCAAACCACTTGTCCTACGTTTCGAGGAATACTGCCGCTTTTATACCATCCCTGTTGGATCACTAGATGTCGCTATTAAACCACCAAGACTGCCGCCATGGTTTGACCTGTCACAGCTATGCGAATTTTCACTAAGCCGTTTCAACAAAAAAAAGCACCCCACCAGAACACATAATCCAAGAATTTTATACACTTCAGCACGAATATAGGGATTACGAAGAATTTTACACAGATGGCTCAAAAACGGAGGACCACGTGGGTATTGGGATTGTGACGACGAAAAGCGCAATTTCTGTGAAAGTACCTCGTAGTTTTTCTATTTTTTCAGCTGAAGCTTATGCCTTGAATGAAGCAGTTCGGAAAATCATCGCTGAAAAATACAAGAAAGCAATCATATACACCGACTCACTAAGCACACTAAAAGCACTACATATAAAATCCGAATGTGAGCCTATAGTAGGCGACATTCTAAACATGGTATACTTAAACAGCCAGGCAACCTGCATCCGTTTCTGCTGGGTCCCAAGTCATGTTGGGATACCTGGAAACGAAAAAGCAGATAAGTATGCTTCCCAGGCAGCCCATAAAACAGTAACAAAAGTAAAAATTCCCCTTAAAGATATCCAGAGAACAATTCGCCTGGCCCTACTAGCAAAATGGCAAAAGCAATGGGACACCTGCACGAACAATAAGCTCCACCTGGTGAAACCCACACTCGGGGAATGGAAGACCTGCCGTTACCAGCAATGGTTTATTGAAGTTGTATTATGCCGACTTCGCATTGGACACACACACTTGACACACAACTTCTTACTCGCAAAGGAAGAACAACCAACGTGTGAAAAATGCCAAGAAGCGTTAACACTTATGCACATCCTAATCGCATGTCCTACCATTGAAACACAGAGACAAAAACATTTCAGCAAGCTATACAAACAACACGTACCTTTACACCCTGCCTTGTTCCTAGGAGATGACCCTCTAGTACCTCTGTCTGACTTGCTAAACTTTCTGAAAGAATGTAACCTGTTAAATAAGCTTTAAAATCTCATCTTTTTAGCGTCCATTCCTGAAAGTCTTGTGTCTGGCGCAGCATAGCCTTAGCTGCTTTTGCGCCATAAAAAACCAAATTAACCAAATTAACCTAACCTAATTGCTAACAGAGTAAAAAAAAAAAAACAGAATTCAATCAACCATAGGAACAAGCAGGATTTCGAACAGGCTACTCAACAATTGACCACATTCTGTAAGAGTTGGAAGAAAGGAAGGTCGTTGGCTGATGGCATCCCACCACTGCCACCAGTTGTAAAGGTCGACGAAGGAAGGATGTTGCAAGTGATGGCATCCGGATGGAGGAACTGAACGCTGACAAGAGGATACGGAAAACAAAACAAGGGTTTATGGGACTATTTACACATATTTACAGAAAAGAAGGGATTAGTGGTTTCACAAACCACGAGCGTGGTGGTTGAACGTTACGCTCAATTAGCGGGGTGATTTGCAGTGGCCGTGATGCTGTCTTTGTTGGCCTCTCTCGAATGGTTAACGGCGTCTTGGCGACACGACGTCTCGTCCTCCGGCTAGCACGTACAATGCCTGACGAGCATAGGCAGTCGGCCGGTCGGCTTGGTGATTGGGGATCAAAAGGGAGCGCCGCTCCTCTGTCAGCTCCGGCGCCGGCCACGCCAGCCCTCCTGTCGCCCGACGAGTCGACGAGGCCATCAGTCACGCTGCTGCTCGAAGGGACTACCAAAGGGTCCGCACTTGAAGGACGGGACTCGCCTCTGCCCGCCGCCTGGTCTGGACAATCACTCAAATACTTGACAGCGTCCGTCAGACTGGGCGCCGAAGGGATTTAGAGACGAATCCCCAGGCCAAACCTAACAATTCATACTATCAATCAGGTAATAGAGAAATGCTCAGAGTATAACCAACCACTATACATAGCCTTCATAGATTACGAGAAGGCGTTTGATTCAGTAGAAATATCAGCCGTCATGCAGACACTGCGGAATCAGGGCGTAGATGAAGTATATATAAACATTCTGGAAGAAATCTACAGGAGGTCAACTGCTACCATAGTGCTTCATAAAGAAAGCAACAGAATACCAATCAAGAAGGGTGTAAGGCAGGGGGACACAATCTCCCCAATGCTATTTACCGCGTGCTTACAGGAGGTTTTCCTAAGCCTAGAATGGGAACAGTTAGGGATAAGAGTTAATGGAGAATACCTTAGTAACCTGCGCTTCGCCGATGCCATTGCATTGCTGAGTAACTCAGGGGACGAATTGCAACTCATGATTACGGAGTTAGACAAGGAGAGCAGAAAGGTGGGTCTTAAAATTAATCTGCAGAAAACGAAAGTAATGTACAACAACCTCGGAAAGGAGCAGCGCTTCGAGATAGGTAATAGTGCACTTGAAGTTGTAAAAGACTATGTCTACTTAGGGCAGGTGATAACCGCAGAGCCGAACCACGAGATTGAAGTAACTAGAAGAATAAGAATGGGGTGGAGCACATTCGGCAAGCACTCTCAAATTATGACAGGTAGATTGCCACTATCCCTCAAGAGGAAGGTATATAACAGCTGTATCTTGCCGGTACTTAGCTACGGAGCAGAAACCTGGAGACTTACAAAGAGGGTTCAGCTTAAATTGAGGACGACGCAGCGAGCAATGGAAAGAAAAATGGTAGGTGTAACCTTAAGAGACAAGAAGAGAGCAGAGTGGATTAGGGGACAAACGGGTGTTAAGGATATCATAGTTGAAATAAAGAAGAGGAAATGGACATGGGCCGGGCATGTAGCGCGTAGACAGGATAACCGCTGGTCATTAAGGGTAACTAACTGGATTCCCAGAGAAGGGAAGCGGGTTAGGGGGAGACAGAGGTGGGCAGATGAGATTAAGAAGGTTGTGGGTATAAATTGGCAGCAGCAAGCACAGGACCGGGTTAACTGGCGGAACATGGGAGAGGCCTTTGTCCTGCAGTGGGCGTAGTGGGGCTGATGATGATGATGATGATGATGATAACAGCAAATTTGCGAATGTATTAAAGTATATTAAGATACTATTGGCAATTACCGTATCAGATACAATCTTTGTGGCAGTATCTTGTAACTGTATTTCTAATACTTTTTGTCTCAGTATCTTGTATCGTATCGCGATACAATTTCAAAGTATCTTTTCCCAGCCCGGGTTCAACCAATCTAATTAGCTGAGTTTTTTGGGGCAGTGGCCACTGCGCATGTGTGCCAATGAAAGCCATGAAAAACGTCCCATTCCATTAATATTCCACCCTAAATTAAAACTTGGAAGTAGGTTGAGAGTACTCCATTCCAAGTGGAATAAATGATGTCTGTCTAGTGATAATAACTGTGGAAGTGTCTAAGCCTAAGGTTAGGACCCGCAGAGTGAACAATATCATCATCATGACTGGCATCTATTGCCTAGCACATTGCTCAGCTGATGTGCCTTCTCCTAGTCTTCGTTTGGTTTTCTTCTTCGGTCCCAAAACATTTGTGCCGATTTGCATGGAACGGGATGCAATAACTCTACGGGGGAAGAAAACAGTACAGAGAGCAAGAGGGAGGGAGGGAGGGAGGGAGGGAAAGAAAGGGGATAGAGAGACACGGAATAAAGACGAGAGAAAGAGGGAAAGAAATAGAGAAAGGAAGCATACCATAGTCATGCATAGTAAGGAGGTCGGAAAGGGAGGGTGAGTATGGATGGTAGAGATGGTGTAGCGCAGTATATAGCCGTGTGTATATGAAAGGGTGGGAAAAAAAAAGTGAGTGTTAGAAGGAGGGGCAAAGGTTGAAACAGTGAAGCCTGACCTAGTGATTCTTTGTTAATTTAAAGGCCTTGGTAGTATGAAAAATCTCTTCATCATGTGAGGCAAACAGCACGTCGGCGATAACGTTTGCCACCCCAGATTGAGACCCCAGATTGAGAGGAGCGCTCGGCGAGAGGGCTAAGCGGCGTGGGAGAGAATACCAATGGAGGGAAGCGCAGGAGAGAGCGAAAGCTGTGGTCGTCACGGCTTGGATAATCAAACGCGTCTAACTCCGATATTACTGCACAGTTTTGAAAAATTCTCATGGCTCCGTGTTCGTCGTACACTCGTGCACAATTTCCCCACTACTACTAAATTTAGACCTCTGGGTGGTTTACGGGTGTTTGAGAAACAGGTTGCTCATTCCCAGCAGAAAAAAAGAGAGAGAGAAAAGGAATAAGAGGGGAGGGTAACGAGATACCTGCATTCTGAGATACAAATACATTTTTGAAATGCATCTCGATACAGAAATACAGATATGTAAAATTATTTGTAGGATACTATTAAAATACTGAGCAGCTCTACTGTCAAGCCATCTTTTTTCTTTTTCTGATAATTTGTTCATACTTTCTAATATCATATTTACTTGCTTAATGAACTCATTTTTTTTTTTTTTTTCAGGAAAGTTGATGCAAATCTTGGGGGGAGGGTTCATTACGTGGGAAAAAAACATTGCAGGAGTTATAGGAGTTGAAATTTTGCTTAAAAACCATTGCTGGATTGAAGTCAGTGGCAGGAATGCTCTACTGCGGAGCCTCTTGGCATATTCAAGAACTTCGCTCTCCACAAAGGGAAACTTTCTTTGTTTTGGCTCGGGAAACACACGTGGTGATCCTTCTTGTTTATTAATTTTTTTAGCTTGAAGCTTTTTCTTGCGTTTTTCCAGTAAAAAACGTGCATAGATCGACACTGGTGTGTCGTCCAGTCGTTCGATACCCACGCTACAGCACATGTCCGATCAATTTTAAGTTTAAAGCGGGCCATGTATCTAGTGTACCGATCCAACGTGTGCCGTAAGGCAGCCGGTGTCCAATGAAGTTCCCCGCGCGAACCCGTCAAAAAAAAGATGTAGCGTCGGATGGCTGCACATGCACATGTTGCGTATGCACCGGGTGCATGTCACTCCGTCAGCGCTGTTGCAGTTTGTTTTCATGTCGCTGTGCTTTTGTGGTGCTATAAGCAAGAAGTTTTTTTCTGCGTTTGAGAGATGGCGTTTGAATTTTGACCTATGTCATTCACGTTTGCACTGCTTGCAACTGTTTTGCATGGTTGTTTCAACAAATCGTCACTAAAACTTGCGCAAGAAAAAATTCGGACGAGAAAAGACAGACATTTCGAGCACAACTCGCAACTGATTTATTGAAAACAACAAATGCGCTTGTATCTTCAAAAGATAGACACCATTGCGCCCATGGTGTCTATCTCTTTTTTTAAGGATCGAAGTTCGTTACGGTTTATGATGTGAGTGGGTTCATTACTGGAATAAAAAGTACAGTATTTTTGAAAGTGAGGCACTGGCCAGCTATTCTGCACTTTTTTGCATAGTTGTTTTAGTCTTGTTATTTTGAAATGGGATTGTCATTTCCCGTTTCTGCTAAAGAGGCAGAGTAAGTGCTGTTGGGAGTTAAAAAATTGAGAATATTTGATGATGAATTGGGAATAAAAACAAAATGGTATAGAGCAACATTATACCACTACACGGTAAATATTCGGCGAATTTTAATTGTTGAGAGATTGGTAGTTTTTTGTAGTTTCATGCTGCAAATGGATGCATGACAATTTTTCACTCAGCCCTGGGGGCTTTTCCCGAGTTTTGGTCATTTCTACGTGCCTATGCCATCATTTGCTGCATGATTTCTTTTTGCACTGCATTCTGCTAACCTCTTCTTTAACTTGGACAGAGTGACAGCTCCGTAAAGGGATTGTTCCAGGGTTTCATTGTTGTACTTGACCAAATGTTTGCTAACCGAGAATGTTTGTTCTGAATAATTCACATGGCTTATCTTTGTAGCTTTATGCTTGAAGTAGGGCGATTTCTTTTTTCATGATCCTTCTAACAACTTGTGGGCTTCTGTAAAGCTGATTTAACATAGCTGCTGTATGGATGGTCCGGCATTGCAAGGTGCTGCAAATGTTCTGTGACACTTGGTGCTGAAAACACAAATATCTAAAGTGACAAGTTTTATAGTTGTACTACTAGCTTTTTTTATTCATCGGAAGGCACCTTAGGTGTACTTATTGGGTATTTGAAATAATACTTCTCACCTAGGTATTTCAGTAAGTAAAATTGAAAAATTTGGATGGAACCTAATGTGTTTTGTGTAGCTTTGTTTTACACAGATGTTTGGAATTTTTTGCTAGTACTTTTTATTTTTATGTGTGCTGGCATTGTAGTCACTGTAAAAAGTAGGTATGGTATTTTGCTTGAGGAGCTATGCCACATGGTCCTGCATCAGGCAGCATGTTTTTGCATCCACAAAGTGCAATTGCAAATCCATTTGCAATCACATATGGGACTCTCCTGAATCTGCCTTTCTCCCTTGCCATTAGGTCCTCGATTCACCTGCACCAATCGGAACCGGTTCACAGCTGTGCATGCGAAGTTCAGAAATTGTGCAGTGCGAGTTCAGTGGTGCAGGCACAGCGCAACACCCGAAACAAATGATGATGTGCCGACAAGGTGCAGGCCTTATTTCTGTTTGCTTAGTTTACATCATTCAGCTAACACTGACAAATGGAAAACCACACATGCGTACAGTTTATGGGGCGCAAGCATCTTAGCAAAACACGTCACATTAGTGGAGGCGGGTACGGTGCTTACGCCAAAGTGCTGTGTCGTCTGCTCAGCTGCACACGCGACTGCACCAAGCTGGCACTGTCAGCATAGGAGGTGCAGGAAATTTATGAACCAGCGCTGCAACTCTTCTGCACCTTTTGAAACGAATGGCAGGGTTCAGAGGTCCCCATTGCTGCATTATTGAAACGAATGGCAAGTTGTAGCACCTCGTGAACTGCTTCATGTGGTGCAGGCGAATCGAACGGACCTATTGGTTCACTATATTAAATACTAATTGTGAAATTACACTGTAAAATGTATGTCAGTGCTTGGCCTATGGCATTAGAGGGCGAGTAACATAGATCTGCTTCTTTGTGATGAAAGTTCGGCGCTCTTACTTTTTTGCTGGCATCACTAGTGCCAAAGTGAGGCTTGTCAGCAATAGCTTTAGCGTGCCACCACTGGCACCATGATGAGAGAAATGTGCACTCTTTTTGCAATGTGAACCTGCTGCCGCAAGAAGTTTGGGAATACGTGCTATAATAAGGAAGTTACAGGAGTTAGAATGACCGTTCAAGCTGGTTTCAAATTTTCGTGTGGTCTCGCCACCTTTCTCTGCATAGGGAGGAAGAAGGCATAACCGGCCATTGTGACTCCATCTACTTTGGCAGCGGGACATGCCGTTAGTGATACGTCATTGGCACGCAGCCAACGACTGAGCAGGGCTTCCCCCCACATGAGCACATGTCATAGTGGTGCAAGGAAGAGGCATGCCACGAGGAACACTCTTCCCCTTTCGGTAAATTAGTGAGGCGCCTCCTTATCTAGGAGGTTTTTGTTCTAGCAATACCGCTTTTACCGGTAGTTTAGGGCTTTATAAAATGGCAGAATGTAGAACAGGAAAATTAAAATGTGAACAGCGTGGTCAGAACTTCATCACTGCGAAGCCAATTTGCAGTTTTGTAGTGCTGAGGACCAATTGATGAGCTCAGTGGTATGTTGCCCATGGGCAAGTTTACATCACTGCGCGTATAAGGGGAATCATTCATAAGAAAAGAGGTGTGGGAATGGTTTTTCGAAGTGGAGGGTGTGCGGCAGGCAGTGACTCGGGAAAATGTGATCGCTTCAGTCTACTGTAAGAATTGGTGAACTTGTTTGGGGGGTGTAAAAAAAAAGTTGGAGCCTGTTTATTGGCCTTTTGAAGCCACAACCACTGCCATGTAAATCATCTTGCAGGCATAAAAGTGTTTTTGTGAGCCAATGCGCTTGCAGCTGTAGGGGATTTCAGAAGTCAGCTTTACTGCAATGCTGCAATGTTATGGGCTGAAGCATAACAGGAATCCTAAGGGTCATCGTCGCGACAGAATGTGCACATGCCTTTACACTTAAGCTGTGGACATGCACGTAGCTGCGATGAGGGCAGGTGGCACTGGCACCACTACAATTTAATCACTGATAATCATATTATGCTGAGCATCTTAACTAACTGCTTGGTAGTGCGTGTGGCCTGGCACAGTTGCGTGCATACTGCACATTTTGATTAGTGACAACACAAACGTGTTGTGTTGGTGTCCACTGCATAGATGTGTTGTTTTCAAGAAAAAAAAGCATCTATTCGTCACTGTGCTTGTGTACAGACAGAAATGGAGTTGCAATGGTCACAGACTGCAAACGTGTGTGTACGATACAAAGTGTACCCTGGCCGTGACGGTGTGAGCTTAGTGTGGGACATGGTGGATGTAACTTGGAAAGATTGGCTGCACGGTGGTAGCAAAGGCTTTGTTTCAATAAAATTGCGAAGGTTTTTATACATTAGCACGTTAATGTGTGCACATGCATTGGGGAAAGTCACGTTAGTCACCTACTTTTTCATCACAAGCCTTGTTTTTGCATCAGTATTTTGAAATGCTAAGCATGCGAGACAGCTGAAATTTGTTCTGCATTTTACTGACAATGGCAACACTTGTCACAAGACGACAATTTGCAACTTTTGGCATGTAGGGCTCATGGCAAGTACCAAAGATAGTTGTAAGAGCTTGTACAAGTGCTGAAATGCCTGATAACTATTGGTAAGCTTTCAGAGCTTATTCGGATGTGGGTGGGTGATTTCACTTTTGAGCATATTAAAATGTCAAGAATTCATTTATTCTTCAAATGATTTCGCTGTTTCTAGGGAGTCTGAAAAATTGGACCCTGACTATAACTTGTTAGGATTTGGTAACTCGGTCTGTCAGAATGATGGAAAGCAAAGAACAATATCTCTAAATCTTTTTTTGAGCCTCTGAAATGTATCCAGTGGTGGTGGTGCTGCTCCAAAAGAGAAAAGCTGTTCCAAAATGCAATATTTGTTAATGACTGCTCTGACCCTGCTCCGAAATGGCGTCAGGGAAACTAAAAACAAGAAAGTTCAACCATGTGACCATCCAGTGAGCCTATATAAAAACAAAAACAAGCGGCATGCCATACAGCGAGCATATATGTAAACATAAACAAACTTTATACTGTTTAGTGTACAACTTGTATAGTAGCTACTGTTTAGTGTACAACTTGTATAGTAGCTGTATACTAGAACATGGACAATGCTATACATACTAGCATTTTTTATATGGGACGCATAAATAATGCTCACAATATATATAGTTGACTCTCGTTAATTCAAACTCGAAGGGACCTCTGAATTTTGTTTGAATTATCAAGAAGTTTGAATTATTAGAAGTTCTGAGATTTTGTCGCACAAACTGTGGTACAGTGCAATAAATAGCGCATGCGCACTCAGGGCCATCATGGACCACTACCGATTCACACCAGATCTCTAGTATCATTATTTACTAACATCCTAAGTCTTGCTTCAAAGCAGGATAAACTTTCTTCCTTTCTTGAAGATGCCGATTCTGATATTGTTGTTCTTACCGAAACCTGGCTACATCCTGATATTTCTAATAATGAACTGTTTTTCTTCGCGAGCACTTACAATATGTATCGATGCGACCGCCTTAACAGACGAGGTGGTGGTGTCTTAGTTGCTATTAAAAAGATCTTTACTTCCCATTGTATTTCCTCAGGCTCAAATCTCAAGACTATTTGGACCGTCTCTAAAACCTGTTCCATGAAAGTGCTAGTTGGCGCTTGCTACTGTCCTCTCGATTCACACGAACACTTTATCATCGATCTTCGTGACAGTATTTCTAATGCACTTAAGGCCTGCCAAGCATACATGGTTTATCCTTTGGGCGATTTTAATTTATCGCACATCGACTGGGCAAAGTGAACCTGACCTTGTCAAATCGCATCAGATTTTGTTAATTTAATCCTGGACTTCAACAGTTTGTCAACCAACTCACTCGCAGATGTAATATAGTACTTGACTTAGTATTTACAGGCCACCCGGAAAAAGAGCAAATAACTTATAGATGGTTTTGGCGACCATTATCTGCTCCAATTAAGCATTAATATTTTGTTGTCTTTATGGGCATGGTAAATAAAACTATTTGTAATTGTAGCTGAACTGCAATGAATACTGAAAACTAGAACTGTTTTTCCATAATGAATTTCTTCCTACTCTGCACAGTCGAATGGTTGAGAACTGGGTGGTGATTTGGGTTGAATTATGCTCGTTAGTAAACCAGTACATCCCATTAATTAAAATAAGTAATGATAAATTGAACCCCTGGTTCACAAATTCTCTTAAGCTATTTAGAAACAAAAAGAACCTAATTAAAATAAGTAATGATAAATTGAACCCCTGGTTCACAAATTCTCTTAAGCTATTTAGAAACAAAAAGAAACTTGTTTACAGGAGTGCCAAAAAATTAGATACCCCGGCGGCTTGGGCAAGATGCAGTGAGTGTCTAAATAATTGTAACTTGGCTTTGAGCACTCCAAAAGATAAGTAATTTTAATTTTCCATGGTCTTTCATCTCTGCTCAATTCGAACCATAAAAAATTTTGGCAAGGGATATCCCCGAACTGTGACACTGACAACATTTCATTACACGACGGTGGCCACGTACGTGCCTATTCCTGATAGTGAGTGTCCTTCAAGCTTCAGTACATATTTTTTATCTATTTTTTGTGAAGAAGATTGCTCCACCATTTCTGAAGTTTGAGTATTAGTATATGGGTCCCATCAAAATCTCTATTGACAGCATTATTAAACTCATAATCTTTAAGTTATCAAATTCTTGTGGTGTTGATAAAATCAACACTGTCACTAAGTCAAGCAAAATACTATATCACATTTTCAGGCTGTGACTAACTTCAGGAGAGCTCCCATCTGATTGGAAGATTGGGAAAGTTGTCTTGATATTCAAAAGTTGTCTTGATATTCAAAAGATATTCAAACACTCACCAGATAACTATAGACTAATTTCACTAACTTACATTTGTTGTAAAATATTTGAGCACATTATAGCATTGCACATATACAATCATCTAGAATCAAATAAATTTCTTAGCAATCAACATGGGTTCAGGAGGGATTTTTCGTGTGAGACACAACTCCTAGAATTAACAGCAGACTTGCATTTGGACATGGACAGTAAGTTACAGATTGATAGTATGTTTCTTGATTTTTCGAAGGCATTTGACCATGTAGCCCACTGCTGCCTGATTTCAATGTTAACTGCTCTTAAATTGGATTCACAGTCACTAACATGGCTTCGAAATTTTTTTTGAAATCACAAGCAGTTCACGGTTGTTAACAATCTCCTGCGTCCCTTATGCCATGTTACCTCCGGCGTACCACAAGGTAGCGTTCTATGGTCGCTACTATTCCTAGTATATATCAATGACCTCCCTAATAACTTAATGACTGTTCGAAGATGATTGCATATTATACCGCCTCATAATCAGCCCGGTGACCACCACATTATACAGAGCGATCTTCAGCTTATTTTCCAATGGTATAAAACATGGTTAATGACCCTCAATTCATCTAAATGCAAGGTAATCTCTTTTACCCCAAAACATCCAGTTTCTAATTTTCCTTATCATATAAATAACAACTTAATTTCTCCTGCCACTCAGGGGTGGAAGTACTGCGCCAATCTGACCTCCTGCGCCAGACTGCGCATAAACGGCAATTTCTGTGATAACTGTCAAGAGTGTAAACCGCGATATCTAGCTGATGATTGTTGACTGAGAAACACTTAGCGTTGGCTACACAAAGAACGCGGCTGCATCCATATCCAGTGTAGTTCAATCATGTTGGAATTCGGTAAATTCATAGGGCTTGCTAGTGCTCGTCTCATCGCTGTTATCGCCGTGATTTTCCCCGCAAAAGTGGTTGCACCAACATGAGTAACTGTCAGTTCAGTTTATAGAGATGCACTGAATGGCAGTGCGTGTTTACAAGGACAAATGTGATTCTCCGACGTGTGCCATCCCCACCAATAAGCAAACACAGTATCTCAGCAGATGTTGCCCTAAGTACTCCCCAGGATGTCTTTTCCTCATTTTTACCAAATTGTGCAAAAGATGCTCGGCTGGCACTCTCACACTATCCTTTCATAGCGTGCCGTAACGAAGCCAAGGGTCATTTTGAAACTATTACAGGGTTCGGGATATGCAGCTATTGAGATTGCGACAGCACGAACACTTATCAGTTTTCGCAATAAATGTGCGTGCTTCTCTACCGTGATTGGATACAAAGTGACAACTGACAGTTTTATTGAACACGGAACGGTCATGTGCACATACTCCTATTTATTTGCATAAAGCACAGCACCTATGCTGCCCACGCCGTCACTGCATGACGGCTCGCTGTACCGACTGCGCGGATTTGCTGTGTGAATCGCTCATCCTTGCTTTGCTTCAGACCGATGAGCAGAGTAGTGCTTTTGATTAGTGTTGGGAGCGAAGTGCGCCGTGATATCATTTGCGGTTATGAAAACAAGAGGTAAGCATCGCTTCTCTTGTTTTCTCTAAAAATTCTCCGTCAGCTGTGATGTTCACTGTCGGCTGTGATGCACGCACGTACACATCTGTCGGTGGTAAGTCTCGTAAGCTCATTGGTACTGAATGCTCAGTTAAAAGCATTAGAAGTTTTTTACCAGAAATAATTTCGATTGACGATGATGTTTGACCCTAGAAAGCTGCTCCAAAACACACCTTTTGGTGCTCCCAACGTGCTTCAAAACTCTCCTTTTACTGCGCCAAAGCTGCTCCAAAGCAGCATTATTCCTGCTCCCCAAGCTGCTCCAAAACGCCCAAGTCTACTTCCACCACGGCTGCCACAAGAGGAATTCATCTCTTGTCAAACCTCTCCTGGAACCTTCACATCACAACCGTATGTGTTAACGCTTCGAAGTCACTGGGGTACCTACGTCGACTAGCTTTCCAGACATTTGGTTTCCATTCCTTTTTGTTTAAACGTGTTTAGAATGTGCTAACTTCTTTGTACAGTGTGTGATTTGTGAAATAAAATAATCTCTGTTCTTGAATACTGTAAAACCTCTCTGCAGTTTGGCTACACCCCATCACGGACAATTAATTGTTCAACTTGGTAAATCGTTGGATAATTATGAATTCAATGTTCCAGCTTCCATTGCTCAGGATGGCACGTTCTGACTTCATGTATCGGCACGTCATCATTTATTCGCATGCTGCTTAACTGCTACATCCTGTACGTCCGCTTGGTTATAGCGACACTGACTGCATCATTCCTTTCGTATTTCATGCGTAGATTTACATGCAGATGTGTTCACACATGTATAGTATTTTAAATGGAGTAATAGTCAACACGTGGGGATGCCTGGATGCCTTTCATTTTTTTTTTTTCGTTTGGTGCTCCCATGGTGCCAAACAGCAGCGAGCGACGGAAAACAGCTAGCGCGTTTGACCGGTTTCGACGTACACACTTCTCCTATAGTGCTTTGCACGTCCGCAGGGGGCGCTGGCTTTGCTGGAAAATTATCTATTGTGTTTGTAATGAAAACGGGGGCAAGAACAAGTAATGTGTGCTTGCGAAATGAAATGATTGGTACCGTTAAGGGCAAAATATCGGTCTTTTTGGACATTTCTGCAATGGCACTTTTTTTTTCTGTCCCCCCCACATACATTTCATAGGCTGTGCAGGTCTTTCGGCATTTTAAGATTATAACATTGAGAATTTTGAAGAGTTGTAAGTGTCCCACATCACATGCTTCGATTCCCAGACATGCGAGGTGGCATGTTTAAGGGCGGACTCGCGTCTTAGAACAGCCAAAATGCTAAAAAAAGTTGATTTTTTGCAAAGCCCATTTTCGGGGTTTTGCTACTTCTGAGGACCTACTCTGAAGTTGCTAACGCTGAATTCGGTCGGAAAACGCTTTAAAATCCGGCCTTCGATTCACACCGGTCGCACTAAAACGCCCCCAAAAAGACAAAATTTGTTCAAATTCCCGTGCGCGCCATGCGCATTGCGGCAGGCTGAGCGCCGCCATCTTGGTCTTCATTTGAAGCTGTTTTCTTTGTGCACATTTTGCGCCATCTTAAAATGGCGTCGCTTAAGCGGAATGGCTGCTGTCGCGGGTTTTATGAAGGTCGTTTCCAGATCACCAATTGGCCTTCACGTGGTGCGCTTTTCCGAGTCTCCCATTGGCTGGGGTGACCGACGCGTCTTTTTTTTCTGTGTTGCGTTCCCCGTAGTGGCCATCAGTTCGTGTGTGTCTGCTCTTGTGATCGTGCGTGTTTCTCGACGCACCGTGTTCCCGCTTTGCGCCGGTACTTTTTCACCGCGATCGATATGCCTGGAGACTCTTGTCTGGAACTATCGACGTGACGAGCTTTTGGAAGCCGTAAGAAATGGCCTTAACGGCAAAATTCTGTTTGGTGTTCTCATACCCCAGTTGCCAGACTTTGGGGTGGTTGTTGCCAGACTGCCACCAGATTTGGCGTAGAAATGTGCTCCTGTAGTTGTGGCTTCTCTGTGAGGGTTTGGTGTCGCCCGCAGTGCATTTCGCGAGTGCGTGCGTGAGCTACGTTTTAATTAATGGAATGAACGTAACACGCGCATTTCAGAAGTCGGGGCCCGTTCTCTTGCTGTGTGCGCTGCTGTGCAATCAACGACGCGCCGTCTGCCGTGTATTTCGCGAGTGCGTGTGTGATGAACTTGTTTGCGAGTGCGTGTGCGACAAAATTAACAGAATGAACCGCGCGTTGCAGAAGTGGAGGCAAGTTTTCTTGCTGTATGCGCAGCTGTGCAATTAAGAGATCACGTCTCAGTATTAGGGACGGCGGGGAAACTGAATAGAGCCGCAGCAGGCGGTGTGCTGCCCCCCCTCCCCCCCTTTTTTTCACAGCTGGTCATGCCGCGTCGACCACGCGCCACGTCGGGGACACTAGGCTTCCCCTGGCGTGTCAGCACAAGACATATCATTCGGAATTGTGTACATATGAAGAATAAACGTGCCAAGGCTGGAAATCGGAGTAAGTCGGATATACACACTCCCGAACAAGTTCATCGCACACGCACTCGCGAAATGCACGGCCGACGACGCCCTAACTCTGCGACACGATTTCTTTATTGCACACCAGTGCACACAGCAAGAGAACGAGCCCCGACTTCTGCAATGCATACTTTAAGTTCATTTGGTTAATTAAAACGTAGCTCACGCACTCGCGAAATGCACTTCAGACGACACCAAACCCTCACGAAGAAGCCACAACTACAAGGGCAAAGTTCTCTGCCAAATCTGGCGGCAGTTTGGCAACAACCACCCTAATATCTAGCAACTGTGGTATGAGACGCCAGACAGAACCTTGCCCTTTGAACAAGAAGGCGCCGGACCTGTTGGATCCACCAGAAACTTTTACGACGCTGTCTACTGACGACTCCGTGGGACCAAGTTTGACGAACGATACACTTCGGATTGATGCTGTGTACTACTCAACGGCGGAGCAGGCACAGTGAGTTGAGAAATCAGCGTAAACGAAGACAGTTTTGTCGGGAAAGTTGGCTACCCGAAAGTTCGACCTCCTTGGAGTCGGCGCTTATAGCCTTCGCTATCCGATTTTCGGCAGTACCTACACAGCCAACGAGCTCGTAGTTGTTGCTAGCATGGATGACACTGTCATCGGTGAACAGCGACAGCATGACGTGTAGCTGAAATTGAGGCAGACATCGCGGGCAAGCGGAGTGCCATGCAAAAGAAAATAGGAGACTTTTTGGGCCAATATGTTGACCACTGAGGTAGCACCGGTAACATCATTTTTTTTATAAATGGCTCTTTTCAAAGCCACCTAAACGATACGTTTACAAGATTGCAACGATAATTTTTTACTACAGCCGTAACCCTCTGTGTCAGCGAAAAATACCTATTAAAAAGGGGCATTTTCGTGGGCATTTGTTTTTCTGGGCAAATGCCCTATCTTCCGGACATTTTCATGATCTCTTGAGGGACCGGAACACTGCAACTTATTACCCAGGCCAGCATGCTGCCTAACAGCTAGTCGTTTGAGCCTCATACCCCGCAGCTTTTTCAGAAACCCTTAACAGCTTGTCGTGGTGGAGTTCTGATAATCCTTTCCACATTGGAAAAAGTTTTTAGAAATAATTCCAAGGGTGGAATAAAGCATCTTTTGTTTTGTTTTGTAGGGGAATAGATGGGGAACATGTGTATAAAATTTGTGGTAAAAATTTCTTATAGAAAATTTGGCAGTGCATGTTGAAACTTCAAATGCGATTTTCTCAGCTTCACATTTATTGCCAACCTGACCAGCCTTATGGAACTTCTCATCGTGTTTTTGTGAAGCAATTTTTTTCAAATTTTGTAGCGTTGAACTCCTCAAAGCAATACTGTGGAGTTATGCTATTTGTGGCTAAGAGGGACATATAAAGTGTTACGAACAATAATCTGAAGTGTTACGAACAATAATTAAATTTCAAAATTGTGGAGCATCAATGCAAATGAGAATTTTTATATGGTGATGTATCTCAGTGACAATAATAAATAGCATAGCTCTACATGACGGGTCTTTGGCTACAGCTGCATCGTAAACAGAACCTAAAAATATTGAGGGAAAGTACCCTAACACCCCGTAAGAAATTACACAATTAGACTTCACCTGTGCTCTCACAATTTGATAACTAAATAAAACTAATTGTATTTTTGGAAAGAGGAGGAAGCAATACATACACACTTAATTTCATTACAGTATCTCCAATAATAAAAATTTTCATTTAAAGACCAGCGTCTCACCTTAAAACGTTTTTGTGCAAGTGCAGTCTACACACACGCATGCACGCACGCGCGCGCGCCATGGTGGTTTAGTGGCTAAGGTACTCGGCTGCTGACCCGCAGGTCGCGGGATCAAATCCCGGCTGCGGCGGCCGCATTTCCGATGGAGGCGGAAATGTTGTAGGCCCGTGTGCTCAGATTTGGGTGCACGTTAAAGAACACCAGGTGGTCAAAATTTTCGGAGCCCTCCACTACGGCGTCTCTCATAATCATATGGTGGTTTTGGGACGTTACACCTCCCCCCCCCCACACACACGCACGCACGCACGCACACGCGCGCGACAGCGTTAAGAACGTTTTCTGGTCTTGATTAATTGAGTGCTGAGCGTTTGTTACTTTTGCCACAGTGCATTGCCATGCAAAGAAGTACAATGACATTTACCAGGCCTTCTGGTAGTCGCGATACTGGTACACAGCACATTTTGTCCCATAAATATGCAGGTGTGCCAGCACTAATGCCAATGTCTGAAAATGTGCTGTATCAAGTCACAGCTACAATCGCTTCTTGTTAATCTGAGTGTGGTTTTTGCATCACATTGATGTACTGTGGTGAAACTTACTTGTTTTTTAAAAGATCAATTAGACTTAAAAATTTTAGAAGCCCTAGTCTTTTGTTTTTATTATCCCCTTCTAGTGGTAGCGTTGGCACTGCTTTTTTTTTTAGAATTATGATTGTGCCTGTACATCAGAAGGATTTACTCGAAATTTGAGTCTTCCATGCAACTCTTGACTTTTTTGCATGACAGAAATGTACTGTAGTTAAAGTGACTTCAAGTGTCTCGCATGTCAGAGCGCGAAAATTTTAAATGATCCTTAGTTTGTTATTATTTGCCCAATTTCTTGTCCTCCATCAGGTCACAACTGCAGGTTTCTTCACTGCTGATAGAATAATAGTGTCTGTCTGGGTAACACTCGAAAGGTGGAATTCACCTTCGGGTTTCGAACCTTTCATGCATACGCCTCTTCAATCTTGTATTGCTGTACACCGGTGCTTATGTGCACGAACATAACCTCCTTCGTCCGGACCGTTGGTCGAGACCCTGAACGGCGAGCTAATCTTGTATGTGTGAGTGAAGCCATCGAAAAAGGGTGGAAGGTGCAGTGGCTTTTCTGTGGATGGTGACCACAGAAAAAACCACCGCAATCATGCCATTCGTGAGAAAGACTGCTGTTCTGACTACAGCCAGCATGTGGTCGACAAATAAAATTAAAAGTGATTTTGTGGTCTGGTTCACAGAAAAGATCGGGACTGCATTCTGTAGTTCAATGCACAGGAAGCATTGTCAAGAAAGGCGGGCTGCTTGGGCTACAGCGCATTCTGCATGGCCTACAGCGCTCAAGTATATCTTGTGGTTCACAAAATGAAGTTGCAGGTTATTTTGGGGTCTGGTCCACAGAATAAAGCTGGTATTTAACCTGTGCTCTGGACCACAGAATAAGCACATTGCAAAGTATTGCTTCCTATAGAGGACTACTGCAGGTGTCATGTTAATAAATCTCCAAATTTTTAGGGAACATTCCCAACCATGTCATGGGGGAAAGTCATGTTTAGAGTGCCTGCAGTGTACATGGTGAATTAGTTAAAAGGGTTAAGGCATCTTTAAGTCCTTAAACATTTGATATTCTAGGCTATTCATGAGATATAGAAGCTTGTCCATGTATATGTAGTCAGCATTTTTAAATTTGTGCTCATCTGGGCATGCAATTATAGCTTTCATTGCAGGAAGCTTGCAGTCGTAGAAAGCTTGTAATAAAAAGTTATGAAGCTGTATGGATACATCTGAATATAGTAAAATAAAGCAATACAAAATTTAGGTCAAGCCCTATGTACTGCAGATAGCATGAAGCCCTGTCAAACATGCGACTGCGCTTTGTACAGATTGTTTTTGTTTAGGCTTGATATAAAACTAAATCTTAACATCTAGGTAGCTTTTTCATGTTTGGCATGTGCACTGTTCTTATTGGCCATGAATTCTTTTATTGCCAGGCATCTCTCTTCACAAAGGGGGATTTGGTTTTGTACAGTTTAAGGAAGAAAAGGAAGCTGAAGCTGCCGTCGAAGGTGAAGGTGGTGTCTTCTTTAAAGGGTGCCTGCTGCGTAAGTAGTTTTTTCTAAGCTATTTATTGTCGACCGGACTTCGGGCTGATAAATTGAAAGATTTTTACAGCACTTCACTTGGCTGTTAAACAGTGGAAATGAAGTATGGCTTCTAGCTCTCCAGCCATGTTAAAAAAAAAAGTTTCGGTTTATTGTTTTAATGGTAGTTTTTTTTTTTAGTAAAGGAGTCTTGCCTCTCAGTTACGGTATTTTCTGGCGAGCCAACAGAATTGTAGCCCTAAATAAGTTTAGCTTTAGTTTTTAAATAATTGCCTCTTTTTATCAACTGTAGTTGCTGTGCCACTCACAAAAATATTAGAAAACGCGCACTTCATTTTGTTTTACATACAGTCGCCAACTGTTTATTCGGACTTGGTGGGAACTGTCGAAAAGTTTGAATAATTGAGAGTCCGGGGGGGGGGGGGGGGGGGAATACAGAAAGATTCACCAAAGAAGCACCTGTTTTGGCTCAATGGCCAGAAAAACTTGTTCATGCATGTCTGCATAATCGTGCGCTACTTCGAGTACTTGACTATCTCATTGTCCAGCTTCGCGAAAACTCCTGAGCATCATCGGATTGAGGTTGGCCACCTTCGGCCTGGCGAAGAATGCTTGAGTCACTTGTTGTGTTCAACAGTACATAATCCGTGGTGCTTTTGAGGGGATTGCTTATGCAGCACTTCAAAGAGTACACACATTACCATTTCTTTGGGTAGTTACGGCACTGCTTGGACAGCAATGCACACACCGTGCAGAGTGGCAGCCTGCGCAGCTAGTTGGTTGTGGCTCACGGGATTTTGCTGGCTATTCAATCGTATAATGTTTACACACGCAGTCCTTGAAAGGCTTGTTGAGCACAATGTCGAGCTGCTGCCAAGTTGATGTCACGCTTTTTGTAGTGACGACAAAGCCCATCCTTCTATCACAGAGTGCTTGTTTTATAGATGCCCTCACCTGTCCGCAAAATTGTTTAGGCGTGGACAGGAATAGATCTTAAAGCTTCTGCTTTTGGGGACTGTATGCCTCAGTGCATCAACAGCCGTAGGAATGTGCACATTGTGTTAAGGCTTCTGGTGCGGACTGCCTCTGTGGAGTTGCAGTTTTTTTGTATTTGCCTAACCTAGTGTCTCTGGCTGTTGCCGTTGCTGTAAAACATTGCCGTACTTTGTAGCTATACATATGTAGGAGACGAGCAAGCAGGCTCGCTAATGTTGCGAAACTTACCTGAGTGACATAAAGACACGAGCCTTTTCCCATTTTGACGTTTAAAAAAGTACTGACACAAAAATATTACATCTTACTTCTTCTGTTGCAATTAGTAGCAAACAACCCACTTATCAAGGCTAATATCGTTTCAGTCTGTTCTAAAGTGAGTGCATAAAACCTAAGTACTGTTACATCATTACGAACACTGAATTGGCATGTTATAACTGAAGAGAACTACAAGTCACTAACACTTTCCAAGAAGGATTTATTCTTAATAGGGGATGTGGCGTTCATATCATGAACAATTAAATTATTTTTTTTTTTTGAATTTCAGTTTTCGTAGCCCTTTTTCTGATTGCAAAATATCGTAGAAGTACAGCAAAAATTTGTTGCACCTGCTAATTGTGCAATTGGGTCCCATCATTTTGGGCTCGGAACAAATTTCCTACTTCAGCCCTTTATTCAGGAACAAGCGTATGAAAAGCAAATATTTTAAGTTCGTTTCGAGGCCTTTTATAGGCCGCGTCCAGCATGTTGCTCCAGCATAACTCGCCGTTGTCTCCCAAAGTAAGCATATCAGGCTCAAGCATATCTCGCCGTTGGTATGCTGGAGCCTGAAATACTTACTCTGGGAGAGAGTAGTCTGCTGCTTGCATGTTGCAAGGTCACTGCTGTCTACTGTTGTGCTACTAAGTGATGCATTTGCACTTGTTCTGAGGTCTTAGGTCAACTATAATTTCAGTTATAAATATGCTTCAGTTAGGCAGCTACAAGTGGAAGCTCAATCATCATATTACGATAGGGCACCACGCTTGTCATGAACATCATAGATGCTTGTCTTGGCCAGCCCGGAGGTTCTGCTTATCAGCGCTTTGAACCTCGTGACTAAGTCCTTCATTGGATGACTCTTTGTACTCATGGTCAATTTTGACATACTTCAAAACATAGGGCACTGCGGCCACACATGCCATGATCGAGCCAACGCATTCTCTAGAAAAATGCCTGCCACGTGAGTCAAAAACCTCCTGCCCTTCCCCTTTCCTTCTTCCATGTTTCTAATGGAGGCGGTGGATGGCGATCCTTGCAGTGGTCGCTGTGCGCATGTGCACACTACCATTGACGACACCACACCACCCCATCTCCATTGAAAAAGGGAAAGATGTGGCACCATCCCTCAGGAAGCGACAACTCAAAGCATTATGGCTACAATGGGATAAGGAGTGATGCCGCAGGCATCTTTCTAGAGGAAGCATTGAACAGAGGTTACTGCTTGGAGTCGTGGCTAGGTCTAACTCCATATATGGCTTTGATGTGTAAGTTGAATCCGAACTTTGCAAGCCAGAACATCGCACTAGTGGACATGCGGAAGTGAAGAATCAGCAATGAGCTTAGTTGCAAGCTATGAATTAGGTCGCCCGCTGGCTCCTTGAAGCTGTGAATTCGCATTTTGCGCATTGGCAGTGAACCCCCCAGCCAAGCTTGTTGTGCCGCGACTGCTCAGAGCACTCGTGGAACCCACGAGCAGTTTTACATGTCGATGCACCAAAATGCAAGACCAAGCACGATGCATGCAAATTTTGCTCTGTATATTTACTTTTCATTATAAACCATTGTATTTATTTTTGGAAGTTTGAATATTTTGAATAGTAAAATTTTAGTGTGAAACGAATCCAATAGCAAACACCATTAGAGAAATCATTTCAAAGTTTGAATACTCACACACTTGAGTAAAAAGCATTGTATTACCATCGATCCTGGATATATCAAACTCGGATATACCGAATTATTGGCTATGTTGAACAGTTAAAAAAAAAAATCCCCTTAAATTTTCCATGCAGAAGTACAGGATCGGTGCTCCCACATATCGAACTACTACATAGCGGGACATCTGCTATATCGAACACTGTGCCACGCCGAAGCCCAGAAAGTGCACTTTTCCTAGCAAATATTGAAAAATTTTCGGCCGTGTTCTGACAATTTTTGATCCCTGTTTGCGCGCAGGTGACGAAAAGGCAGTGTTACTTTATCACGCTGATCAAGTTTGCTGCACGGCGCTTACAAGTGCACCAGTATGTTCGATCTGTGATCTGCAGGTCTTAATGCGTGGGCATAGCGTTTTTCAAAAAGATCGCATTGCCGAGAACACCAAAATGAGAATGCGAAGTGACTCGGCGATCTCGCTGCAATGACACTCCCTTCCTTGTTCGCTAGCGCACGATGGCATGCGAGCCTGAAAAGCATGGCCTTCGAGATCGTCGTGATGTATTTTTAGTGTTTTTGGTTTTAAAATGAATGTCTCTAAGTTTATTCAACTTTTTTTGCTTTTTCTTTCTTCCTTTTTTTCTCCCATGCGTAACCACAAAAGGGAATGTATGCCAAAAGAAGCATAGAAACCTATTTGTTGAATGCATCATGTGTGTTACCTATCTACCTGATTCCACTTACTTGTGGAAAGTGCAATGTCAAACGGACCAGTAGATGCATAAATGATCGCTTGCACGAGCACAATAACAAAGTAAATAGTGTTGTTCTTGGCGGTTTTCTTTCCCATCATTGCCAGAGGTGTAATTGCATACCCAAATTCAAGGAAATGGTTATTATGAATAGAAGTAGGTGCGAGATGACGTAATTGATAATGGAGGCTGGCAGAATTTCAGCGCTTGGTGAAGCATGTGTGAGCAGTTCATCAGTGATGTTGACAAATAAGAAACTTGATTACATGTATTTGCGATAAGCGTTTTTTTTTTTTCGGTTATGCATGGAAAAAAAAGGAAGAAAGAAAAAGCAAGAAAAGTGGGGAAAATATTTTGTTGTAATGTGCTGATGCATGCGCATTGGTTATAATTCATGGTTGCGACAGCTATGCACATGTGACGTATGGTGTGGTGGAGTACATACACCAAGGGGATCTGCATGTAACAAACTGTTGTTGAAAGTTAGCGCTGTGTTGTCTTGAATGTGCCTTTTCTTGTTCGTGTTCTTTGTCTGCGCTACCATATATAATCATGATACATGAGATATTTTGACAAGAATAGATTATGCTAGTTGTTCAGATGTTACAAAATTTCGGGAGATATGCATATTTGTGCACCCCCTCGAAGACTCTCAGCTTCTATTGTAGTTGGGTAAACACTATCATCGTGTGTTCGGCCACTCCAAGCCATCATATAAGACATGAATGTTTACATCTGCAAAGTTGTCCTCCCCCCCACCCCCCTTTTTATTTTATTCAGCAATGTTTTTTTTGTTTTCGTTCTGCACATAGCCAGCGGCGCTGACGATGTGCAGAAGACAGCCAGCCGCAGGTTACATCACTCCTGCTGCGTACATTAAAAACACTCGAAAGAACAATGCACTAGGGCAAAGGTAAGGGAGCTTCGGGCTCTTCGCCCACGTTGTACGGTGGTCAGTACTGCTAGCTAATACATCGGCGGCAGCCGAGATGCCCAGCTAAAATAAAACAAAGGTTGCTTTTCTTGACTCGTGCATCACAAGATAAAATAAAGCGAGGGAAGCAGAGTGCAACACCTCAATGCAACGATCCTAGTTGTGCCACGCGCGCCGGGTGGCTTCGCATAGCCTTAGGCCTAATGAGTCGCTTGACAACAACCGACATCTACCACGCATTCAGCCTAGGCACAGAAGAAGCAGTAGCAAAGGGACGTCCACTCTGTAAAGTGGCCCGACTCGCTTGCCGCACACAGCAGCTTACCGAGCGATCAGCGCCTACCGTCCCAGACGATATCACGACACCCCGGCGTCGAGCCGCATGACAAGGCAGCAACGACACCCGGCTCCCTGAGCCCAAAGAAATAGAACAAGCTATTAACAGAAATTGACTTATGCATGTATGCATGTGGGAGGGAGTAGAAATATCAGCCCTCATGCAGACACTGCGGAATCGGGGCGTCAATGAAGTATATATAAACATCCTGGAAGAAATCTACAGGGGCTCAACTGCTACCATAGTGCTTCATAAAGAAAGCAACAGAATACCAATCAAGAAGGGTGTAAAGCAGGGGGACACAATCTCCCCAATGTTATTTACCGCGTGCTTACAGGAGGTCTTAGAAGCCTAGAATGGGAACAGTTAGGGATAAGAGTTAATGGAGAGTACCTTAGTAACCTGCGCTTCGCCGATGACATTGCATTGCTGAGTAACTCAGGGGACGAATTGCAACTCATGATTACTGAGTTAGACAAGGAGAGCAAAAAGGTGGGTCTTGAAATGAATCTGCAGAAAACGAAAGTAATGTACAACAACCTCGGAAAGGAGCAGCGCTTTGCGATAGGTAATAGTGCACTTGAAGTTGTAAAAGACTATGTCTACTTAGGGCAGGTAATAACCGCGAAGCCGAACCACGAGATTGAAGTAACTAGAAGAATAAGAATGGGGTGGAGCACATTTGACACGCAGTCTCAAATTATGACAGGTAGATTACCACTATCCCTCAAGAGGAAGGCAGCTGTATCTTGCCGGTATTTAGCTACGGAGTGGAAACCGGGAGACTTACAAAGAGGGTTCAGCTTAAATTGAGCACGACGCAGCGAGCAATGGAAAGAAAAATGATAGGTGTAACCTTAAGAGACAAGAAGAGAGCAGAGTGGATTAGGGAACAAACGGGGGTTAAGGATATCATAGCTGAAATCAAGAAGAGGAAATGGACATGGGCCGGGCATGTAGCGCGTAGACAGGATAACCGCTGGTCATTAAGGGTAACTAACTGGATTCTCAGAGAAGGCAAGCGAGTTAGGGGGAGACAGAAGGTTAGGTGGGCAGATGAGGTTAAGAAGTTTGCGGGTGTAAATTGGCAGCAGCAAGCACAGGACCTGGTTAACTGGCAGAACATGGGAGAGGCCTTTGTCCTGCAGTGGACGTTGTCAGGCTGATGATGATGATGATTAACAGAAAATATGACGCCCCACGAGGCTTCTGTACTCGCTCGCTTCGGGCGTGGCCTACAATCCATGTGCTCTAAGCTTTGCTCACCCCAGGATACAGACCGCATGGCTTTCGTCCCAAATGAGCAACGTTCTTGAAAACAAACTACAAAAAAAAAAGCACTTCCGAGCAAAAAAAAAAAAAGAAAAAGCTACTCAACGTGCTGACAAGTTCAAACACGCCTTAACCGATCTCCTCGCTCTCAAGAAAGCACACCGCCGACGCTAGCAATGGAAGTCCCCCTAAGCCTACTCTACCCTGGCTCAAACAAAGGCTTGTACCGAACTGCGAAAACTCGTCCGATGCTCCAAGAGCCCCATATTGGGCGCCAGTGTAGGGTATCGAAGTGGAGAGAGTGCCACGCTCTTTGAGTTAACGGACACAGTAGATGCTGTAGAACCGAACCAAAACAACACATTTATTTGACTGCTTTAGAACGACGATATTGTCAGCTGAATTATTATGACATCAATTGTGATCAACACGCTAAACAACCTTACACAATAAATATACATGACTCAAAACATAACAAATGTAAGAACACACACAAGGCGGCTTTGCCAACGCCCGTCTTACCACAAGGGCCCTCAGCAGACAGCCCGTGGTGTCGTTGGCGACAGCCCGCGGTGTTTGGCGCGAGCAGCAACCGCTCGCACCAACCGCCAAAAGAGACCCGCTTATCTCTCCCATGCCGCCACCAAGGCTTGCCGCCTGGCGTCACTGCTGGTGCCACCGTTCTTACCATGACGATGATGGTGGTAATAACCGCTGACGAGCACTCCGCACCCAACCGCTCGATAGTTGTCACCTCTAAATGCGGCTTATGTGCAGGACACGTGTGCTATGAAGGGCAAACTACTTTACAGGGGATGTCAGCACCCCCACAACTTGTAGCTTGCAAAGCTAAAATCGGTTTCTAATTTTCCACATTTACTATCAGAACTGCATGCTGTTTACAAATGAATGAATAAACATGAACAGTCTTTTCATCTCTTTCTTTAATGCTGTTTTCGTAATAAGGAATCCATACCAATTCGCCAAATGTCAGTCCTGCTGTTTCTCTTTCTTGGCCCAGAAATTATTAGACATGGAAACTGAACCGAAAAGGCATATGGCGAGTGTGAACATGGCATATTTTGATGTGCACTACAAGACGAAACTTCTCTTTGTTTCACAGAGCAGTCATTGTGCAGGGTGCTCGTGATGACATGCATGTGCGTGCTAAACACTTACGACGACAATGTTTGATTTCCATGCGGTATTTAGCATATGATAATCACATGTTACAGAACTACCACAGCCTTCACTCGGCACATCAGAACGTCAAGTCTCAATTATCATTGAAATTATCGTTTAATGTTGCCTGGTTGAAAACGCTTGATTTACTCAGTGATGCCTGTTATTAGGGTTGTGTAATGTAGTTTTTCCATGCCCCGCCGCAGTGGTCTAGTGGCTAAGGTACTCGGCTGCTGACCCGCAGGTCGCGGGTTCGAATCCCCACTGCGGCGGCTGCATTTCCGATGGAAGCGGAAATGTTGTAGGCCCGTGTACTCAGATTTGGGTGCACGTTAAAGAACCCCAGGTGGTTGCAATTTCCAGAGCCCTCTACTACGACGTCTCTCATAATCATATGGTGGTTTTGGGACGTTAAACCCCACATATCAATCAATCAATCAATCCATCAATCAATGTAGTATTTCCATAGCTTTACCAAAACCTCTACATTCAATAAAAAAGGATGCTGTGTCCCTGAAACCGACAGGAAACTCCCTACAGATATCCTTAGGGTTGGCATCACTGGCACGGACATCAGCCTTCGTACTCCCGAGCAAGTCGGCCCTCTCTCTTTATTGAAAAAGTCTGCTAGGAGAAAGCGCTCACAAGGATTGTCGAAGCCAACACAAACTCGTGATGCAGGTGGTGGTTGCACACAAAAACCAAAGGTGTGCTTCGTGTGCCGTGCTGCGGCACTCATTTTAAAATTGATTTTAAATATGTCCTAGGCTGTATTAACCGTTGATGTTTTATAAATGATGCAAATGCGTCCCCACAAATCTATGCCACAAGTTATCTTGCCTTAAAATTTGTGTCAGTACTACTTCCAAGGATGATGGCAGCTCATTAGAATGCTGCCAAAAGTTGGGCAATGTTTGTTAAAAAAATGCCTTTGAAACGGTACATAAGGATAGCAAAATCAATGAATGCTTGATCAATTAAAAGTGCATGAATAATTGAATAATCAAAATTAGTTTTTGTATTTCAATTAATCAATTAAGATACTTTGTGTTATTGATAACAGCAATCGTTGCCCTCACCCCCAACACCGCTCCTTGGCGGGTGAGCACGAGTGCAAGCTGAGCGATGCCGACATGCGAAAATCTTACACACTTAACCTTTTTCACTTCAACACGCATTTGTACGCTAGTAGAATGAGCCCAATGCCGCTTGCGGTATTGGGATCATTACTTAATGTATGTTTTATTCTATGCTTAATGTATATTCGTGCATGTATATGTATGTATGAGTGTATAGCAAGGCAATTGATATCCTAGCAAAATAAAATTTCGGGTGAGGGTTTCATCCCCACAACCCCTCCTTTCTCTCTGTCTTTGTGTGTCTGTGTATGCAAATATAATAATAATAATAATAATAATAATAATAATAATAATAATAATAATAATAGTTTCAAGCAGTGTGGTCGCTGAAAATGCCTCCGATATCGGTGCACTCGAGTAGGCAGACTTTGAGGAAATATGTCCTGCTGCCAAATCGTCCGTGGATGAGGGCCACATATCCCTCATTTTATCATATCCCCAATACACGACAGTTTTCCTTTACCCACTGGACGAAAGTACTAATTTTTACTAAGGCACAAATGTGCACATGTGATCTCTAGTGCGTCTGGTAAAAAGACTTCGGTCTAGATAAAACAAACGATGCTTTCATCTTTGTTGATACAGCGCACACGAGAAGATGACAAAAAATAAGAAACACATGACAGGCACTGACAGGTGCGCTGCAGCAGGCAGGCTAGGAGACCAGTATGTTTTTCTCAGTCCCCCTCTGGTGTGCTGTGTATCAACCAAGATGAACGTATACCAACTCGTTCAAGCATCCATTCTTAGACAAACAATGCTTGTCAGGCAATGGGATACCCTTTTAAAGCACTCATAAAAAAGTCAATTCATCGATTAAGATATTGCACCAAAATGGTTAATTGATTAAAAGTTTAATTGGCCACTCCTAACGGGGCAGTGTTCAGTATATATCAAACACATCACCATAAATGTGTTAAATATGCATTACACCACCCCATCTGTATTGAAAGGATTTCCAAAAGAATTTTTAATGATTGGATTGCCTAACTGTTTATAGGTGTGTGTCCAATCAGCATAAGGTATTTCATAATCATTAAATTTGAGAAGTCTTTGCTCTGTTGTTTAGTATTTAGCTCTACAATGTGAATGTGTTTTTAATTAGCTGAGAGTTAAATTTCTTTTTATGAGCATAAAAAGATTTTCCTCGTCTCGGTTTGAACAGGTTTGATACCTAAGTACAGTGTTTTGAAGGTAAAATAAAATAGAGGCTAGATCAGGTCACAATGACTTTTTGGAATAAAATTATGTCATTAAAATGTAGGAATTAAGGCAGCTTATGTAAAAGCTGTCATGGTAATTGTTGGGGGCTAGTTAGTACACACAGAGCTTCAAACAACATGTCAAGACGGGGCAGAAAACAAAAAGAAGTTGTCACAGTTCACAGCATTTGGCTGATCATGCTTGTGCACATTTTCCCATCATTCTAAGGCAACTGCCTGTCAAGTATGTTGTGTGTCAGTGCTTACTGTAGCCCCCTCTGTTTGTTGCAGAACTAAGGGTCTGTAGCAGCCAAGATTCTAGGCGATCATTTAGAGGAGGATCCAGGGAACACGACAGGTGAGCAAATCAGTTTGTGGAAGTGATCGGAGCCTGCTCTTTCATAATATGACATTTGATTGTTAAGGTACCATAGTTGCCAAACTCTAGTTCACCCCCGAATGTAATGTGCATTCAATTTTCTTAACGGATAAAATGCCCCAGTTGTAATGCACATCATGGTCTAAATTTTCGAAGCCCTCTACTATGATGTCCCTGATAATCATTGTGGGTTTGGCACGTAAAACTAAAATATTCACGCGATAGTGTCTAAGACCTCGTTTTGCGAAAAATTCAGTTTCTGTGTCAGCGTCGTTGCTTGTGAGGAAAAAATCGGTGTTATCCATGAGCTAAAATTTGAGCCAGATAAAAATATAAAAATGAGAAATATATTTGATTCGACTCGAATCAAACATTTTTTCCCTGATTCTCTCTTGAATCGAGCCCTTCAGGACTACTATGTTGTGGGAAAGTGTTCTACCACAGAGCTTTGCCCTTGCTTTAAATTACTTTAAACACAGGAGTGCAACAGCTTTGCCAATTGCACCAATTTGATACAATTCCCAACTTTTGTGCCAAGCTCTGTCATGGCCATGAAATTTACCGAAATTGTGCCACACAGCACCAAAATGCCCGACCAGCCTCGAAATTTTTTCAGTTGCTCTAATTTCAGCAACAAATGAAGGCCACGTTGGCTACTTGCAGTTCTCTTCAATTCAAGAGTCCTGGTGCGCAGACCCTAACCCTAAACTATGGTGTAAGATATTACTCGTTAGGCCAGGACATTTGCGAAGTGCAATCTGCCCGATGAAGTAAAAACGCCGTGCGCCTATTGGTCCTCTGACAAAGCCGATATTTATTAGAGGGATGACGCAAACTCAAGAAAGAAATGCGCGACTGCAGCCAGCACTACGCGGCAAATATGAATTTCCTAGTTCGCGAACCCAAATATGGCATGCTAAAAACTAAAGCTTGTGGGAATTGAGGCTAGCCCGCCACCTTTGCGCGGGCTTTGCCGCCTTTTCTGCCGTTCTCATGCCCCGACATGACTCCCCTCCTCCGCTGTCTGACACACTGGGAGAGCAAGAAGCGCCGTTTTAACCCCTCTCACTTTGTAGCGGATGTGGACTGTGGCGCCGTGTGCGAATCTCTCGAGACGTTTCGCGCGCACGCGTCGGAGAGTGAGTCGGATTCTCCGGGACAGCTTACGGTGAGCCACGCATTCACTTTTCCGTCTGTCGACTCCCGTTGCTCGGGGCTCGGCGGACTTTGCTGACGGCGCCTCGTGCCTGAGGCGAACGCTCACCTTTTGTTGCCCCTTTGCGTACGCTTGGCCGAAGGGCGGTACGGTGTCCTAGTGCGTGGCCAAGCTACGTTGACCCGTCTCACTCCGAAGCCAACGCGAGCGCCTTTGCCGTCGCTCGAGCAACGGAGCCTTGGTCCCGGTGTCTCCGTGAATCACTTTTAGCACGGAGACGTGCTCGCGGCACCCCTGTGTAGTACTTCTCACCCGTGGCGTGGATAAGCCCATTTGCTTTCCCGCCGTGCCTTTGCAACGGGCTGTACTTCGTTTTGATGTTGCCACAGACAATAAAGTGTTGGGATCTTGAGCAGTATCGTGTTCTCACCACGGCGACGGTTAACGCGTTCCCTGTGGCTCGCTAAGACCGGACCCACGCTTGTGGCCGTACTCCTTCGGTATACGTGTCACTACAAGCTGGAAGCAAATGCCGCTGTTACTGTGCGTGAACAAACTCGACGTGCTGCAAATGTTAACGGTGCCGGCAACCTCGTTAGTTGACATAGTTATGGCACATACGATACAATGCAGTGCCATCACGGGGCCAGTGGGCGCGTGCCATTGTTGCTTTATGTAGTCAAATGCGCCTTAGAAGCAAGTCGAGAAGTTGTTCCCTAAACCTAACCCCATCATGAAAGAAAAAAAAAAGGGGGGGAGAGGGTAGTTCGAAAATTTGTTGGCCTTGTACCAACCTGTGCAGAACGCCGCTTATCCCACCTTCGTAGCAATACACCGGTAGGCTGCAGAAAAAGCGTTTTAAGATTTTGGGAGGGGCTGTTTGCACTAGTCATAGACACAGTGCAATTCGTTCAATGGACACTTTGCAATTATCTGCAAGGTGGCTTTCCTGTAAGGTTTGCTTTCCAACCAAGAACTCTCGTTGACAGACTGCTTTTCTCACTCCCTGTGTTTTTGCCTTCCCCCTTTTGGACATTTTGTTTTACTCACGTGCTCGCTTGCCTTCGCTGTAATTTGGGAAGGCGACATTTTTTTTGTACTCGTGTGCCTTCGCTGCAATTCGAAGAAGTAAAAGCACAATGAGTGAGAAAAGCAGTCTGTGAATGAGAGTTTTTCGTTGGAAAACAAGCCTTACAGGAAAGCCGCCTTGCAGATTATTGCAAACTGTCCATTACTCATGCGTGTATACGTCGCATATTCGTGAGTACTAATAGGATCGTTGATGTCTGAACAAGTTGCTGGCAATTATTTAGAGCACTGCGTGACATTTATGCAGCCCTAAAAAGCTAAAAAAAAGCTGTGTATGTTTTTTTTTCTCGCCACTTCTACTCCTTAGTTTGACGAATCTCCCAAATCTCAAGGTCACCTGCCTGGCAGATCCACATCTGACTTCTCGGAGTCTTTCAAAGGATTTGATAGGTATTTGATAGGCACACTCTAGGTATGATATGCACACTCTAGGCGCACTGATAGGTATTTGAAAGGATTTCATAGGCGCACTCTTGTGCCCCCCGCTGGGGCGTCTGCGTATGAAGGCGTTTGGTGTGTAGCGACACCACGGACCCGAGCTAACGGGGGGAGGGTCTACTCCCTCCCACGCCTAGCTGTGCATGGCTGAGCCGTGTCCGGGTAAAAGGGGATCCTGGGGCTGGAGCTGACGCTGGGTGCTTGGACCTTTAAGGCCCCCCGGCAGAGGCAACACACCCCTTTGGCCCGGCTTCACGTAGACGGCACCCCTGGGCTGACCCACCCAGGGTAAATCGGCAGTCGCCTTTTCCTATCTCTCTCTCCCTACATCTTCGTCTTTATCCCTCACTTTTTATCTGTCCCGTCATCTTCTCTTTTTCATCTACTTCCAAATTTCCTGGTGGCAAGTGTTAAACTTGTGTGGATACCCAGTCTTGGCTATTCCATATTAGGTTATAGCAGCGCTGTACAGCTGGCGTTGACAGGACTTGCCCAGCATCTCCTGCCATGTCCCCTGGTTGGGCTCGGTGGTGGGCGGCTGGCACCGCTGCCGAACATTATAGTCAATTTATGGCAAATGCTTCCCCCCCCCCCCCTTCCTGATCGCTCCCTGAAAAGATGGTGCACCGAAGACACGTTTATGCTCAATACACTAAAACCAACCTAAAAGTACCATGTTATTCATAGCCAGAACATGTTATTCATAGCCAGAACAAAAAGAATACAGTACGTGCAATTTCACTTTAACTTGTGTCTCACCGAAGCAACAGGTCCAGGCTATGAAGTCACAAAGATGGGAAGTGGCGACCTCCTTTGGAGGTTCGTGACAAAGCTCAATATGAGAAACGGTCTAAACTTGTAGCGTTTGGAGAAACCCCTGTTTCAGTGGGCCCGCTCAGCTCCATGAACACTGTCCAAGGCGTTATTTCTGATGATGACCTTGAACTCTCAGAAAGTGAACTATTGGAAGGCTGGCAAGACCAAAATGTAGTCAAGGTACAGAGAATTATTATACGACGAGACAAAAAAGAAACACCCACTAAACACATAATTGTCACCTTCAGTACTAGTGACTTACCAGAATCAATTGATACCGGCTACTGTAAGCTCCGTGTAAGACCATATATCCCCAATCCTCCTCCATGTTTCAAGTGTCCACGTTTCGAGCACGAATCGCAGAGTTGCAGAGGGCGAGCCGCATGCGCAAAGTGTGCATCCACTCAACACATATCGGACGACTGTACCTCAGAAGCAACTCATTGTTCGAACTGTGAAGGAAATCACCCTGCCTACTCACGATCATGCCCCACATGGAAAAAAGAGAAACAAATAGTATAACTTAAAGTCAAACTTAATCAGTCATTCCAAGAAGCACGTCAACGGTTCGCACTACACAACCAGTCTTTTCCCTCCTTTGCCGATGTGATGCGCCAAGGCGCCACGCCATACGTTTCTGCACCTGCGAATGTCACACAGAGTGTGGCCGCGGCAGTGCCACCAGCGCCCACGGCTGGAGCAGCCTGTACTGCTCCGCCACCTGACAAACAGGGCTGGTGGAGCCCCTTGTCTGCTGAACCTCGGACCACTGCAAGCGCAGTTAGGTCCGAAAGTTCTGTGAAGGTGAGGTGATGGATACAAATCCCACTCCTCCGGCGCCTCAAACGCCGAAGGATAGGCGCAACTCCCTGGAGCGTGCCAAAAAGAAAACCCCGAATCACAGGGCCCCCAAAAAGCCCTGTAACCTAACGCAACACTTTTGTACACACAGCACCACACAACAATAAAATGACACAAATACTACAGTGGAACGTCAGAAGACTGGTGAGAAACCTCGACGATATCCAGGAACTTTTACGCAAACATACACCTAAGTTGCTATGCATACAGTAGACATACCTCAAACCTAAACACACCAACTTTTTATGTCATTACATTATTTTTTGGAATGACCGGAATGATGCCATTGTGTGATCTGGTGGTGTTGCCATTATAGTCAATCAAGGGATTGCATGCACACACCTATCACTACAAACATCCCTTGAGGCGGTGGCTCTTCAAGCAGTTCTTTTAATTAGGCGCATCACCATCTGCTCTCGATACATACCTCCACATCACTGTCTTGAAAAGCATGACTTCCAGTCCCTCATAGACGAACTTCCGGAACCCTAACTTGTCCTAGGGGACTTAAATGCACGTGGTAGCCTCTGGGGTGACTCTCGCTACGATGTACGAGGTCGCCTGATTTAACAGTTCTTTTTTTCTTCCGGTGCATGCCTTCTGATTCGGATAGAGCCTAGATATTACAAATCGGATAGAGCGAACATACTACAACATCACTAAAAATACGTACTCAACAATAGACCTCAGCATAACATCCCCATCACTCCTGCCTCTACTTAAATGGGAATTCATTAATAATCCATATGTTAGTGACCATTTTCCTATCATTATCAGCACATCAATAACAAATACATATCCTGCACAGGTTCCCAAATGGCTCACCGACAAAGCCGATTAACAAAAGTTTCAAAAAAATGGCTCTATTAACTTGGACTGCCATGGCGGCGTTAAGCATAAAGGATGGTGTTTGCTACTTTACAGCTTTCTTGGTTGATGCAGCAACGAAATGTATTCCCTAAACATGTGGACCGTCAGGCAAACAACGAGTCCCAATGTGGAATAATGAGTGCCGTGATGCGCAAAAAAACAAAAACAAAATAAGGCATGGAAGTTGCTTGGAGACTCGCCTACAGCCGAGAATCTTGTAGACATTAAGAACATCAAGTCGCAAGGAAGAAGGACGTGCCGACAGGTGAGAAGGGAAAGTTGGCACAAATTTTTATCAGGCAATAGTTCATACACAGATGAGGCGAAAGTCTGGAACATGGTTGGTAACGTGGCAGGATGAAAAGCACATTCACTTCCTCTAGTGAACACACCAGGGGAGAGTTTCGAAGACCGGGCTAACACTCTCGGAGCGCACTTCGAACAGGCCTCCAGCTCATCACAGTATAGTGAAGCTTTGCGACGATACAAAACCAGAATAGAGAAACAGAAATTAGAGCGGAAACCCGCCACACATGAGGCATACAATGAACCTTTCTGTTTGGCTCAACTACAAGCCTCACTTACCTGCTGCAATTATTATATTTACCCCAGGCCCGGACCGTGTGGCATATGGAATGTTAAAACACCTGCCCACTGAAACGCAGAAAGCTATCCTCTCCTTGTATAATGCGATATGGTCTTCCAGCGAGCTATCCTCAGCCTGGAAGGAAGCTATCGTTATCCCAATTCTAAAACAAGACAAGGACCCGGCCTCAGTTTCCAGCTACAGGCCAATAGCGTTAACCAGCCGTCTTTGCAAGGTCTTTGAGAAAATGATTAACTGGCGCCTGATGCACTTCCTTGAAATTAATGGCCTACTTGACCCATACCAGGGTGGTTTTTATGAGGCTCGGTCCACCACTGACCACCTTGTCCATATCGAGGCACAAAATCTCGACACTTTTGCTCATAAGCAATTTTTTCTTTCTGTGTTCCTCGATATGGAAAAGGCATATGACACTACATGGCGCTTTGGCATATTGCGAGACCTGTCACATTTAGGTGTGCAGGGTAGAATGCTGACAATCATCGAAAGTTACCTGTCCAACCGCACATTCCGTGTCCGAGTTGGCACCGTCTTATCTCGAATATTTGTCCAAGAAACAGGAGTGCCGCAAGGAGGTGTATTGAGCTGCACACTTTTCTTAGTTAAAATGAATTCCTTGCACCTCTCTCTCATTCGTAATATTTTTTACGTCATATATGTCGATGATGTACAGATTGGTTTCAAATCGTTCAACATCTCAATGTGCCAACGTGAAAGTCAGCTAGGGTTGAACAAGGTATCTCAATGGGCAGATGAGAATGGTTTTATACTCAACGTGCGAAAGAGCACATGCGTCTTGTTCTGCCGAAAGAGGGGCCTCCATCCTGACCCCGGCATGTTCATCCCACACATCAAGTATTTAAATGACAGGTGCCTAAAAACAATGAATATTTTGAAAGTGTTGTCACGCACTACGTGGGGCAGTGACAAGAAATGTCTTGTGCATTTATATAAAAGCTTCGTACGCACACGCCTAGATTATGCTGCTATAATCTGTCAGTCGGCAACACCATCAGCCTTGAAGATTCTCGGCCCTGTCCACCATCTAGGCATTCGCCTCTCTACGGGCTCTTTTCGAATTAGCCCTGGGGAGAGCCTGTAAGTGGATTCGAAAGAATGGTCGCTCTACCTACAAAGATGTTAGCTGTCTTTTTTGTACTTTTTGAAGGTGAAGGCAGACAAGAAACATCCCTTTCATTTCATAATAATGATTTGTCTTGTTCTGGCTTGTTTGAGAACCGTGCTTCGTTTAGGCAGCCCTACTCGCTCTGTGTAAGGCGCCTGGCCGAAGAAACAGGTGTGCCTCTTCTCGAACACAGTTTGATGGCTCCTGCAGCATATCTGCCACCGTGGCAGCTTATAGACTGTGATGTCTCTTTTGTTGAAGTCACAAAGCACGCACCACTTGCACACACACATACATACATACTTCCTAGAACTACAACATAAATACACATGCCCGGAGTTCTTTACCGATGCCTCAAAGTCTAACACTTCTGTTCCATATGCAGCGGTAGGCCAATCCTTTTCTGAGGCCAAAAATCTTCATCCTGATGCAAGCATTTTCATAGGAGAAGCTTATGCAATACTGGCGGTTGTAAAACACATCAAACAGATAAAATTACAAAAGGCGGTAATATACACAGATTTCCTTAGCGTGGTTAGAGCCCTGGAAACTCCTAAGAAACAAAAAAAACGCCGTGCTAGTGTCACTTTACTCACTTCTGTGCACACTGTACACATCAAAACAGCATGTAATTGTCTGCTGGGTGCCAGGGCACCGTGAGATACAAGGGAACGTTTTGGCCGACAAGCTGGCTGCTTCTGCCAAAGACACTACTTCCAATGGATGAATACCAACTCCTGCACGTGACCTGAAACCTTTTCTAAAGGGAAAGCTCAGGGGGTATTGGCAGGGCACGTGGCATAGACACACAGACAATAAACTCCATGCTATTGCGCCGCAACTAGGTAATTGGCAGCCACTATCAAAATCACCACACACAGAGGTAACACTCAAGGCTAAGAACAGGACATACACACTCTACACATTCATATCTTCTTTCCACCGGCAATCCACCATATTGTGAGAGATGTGGAGAACCACTTAGGGTTCTCCACATTTTAGTCCAATGCAATGAGTTGTATGTTCTAAGAAAAAAACACTTTTTACTGCCCTACCGACAGCAGCTCCCACTACACCCTGAGATGCTTATCGGTAGGGATCCACTTTTTACACTGCAATCGCTTTTCACGTTCTTAAAAAATGTTCATAGCTTTCACCCAATATTTTGAGGTGATCTGTAGCACGACCTCTGTGCCGTGGTCGTGGCTGCGGTGACTACATCTCCATCATGGCTTTATTATCATGACATTGTGCCATCCACTTTCACTGCACACATCTCACGCCACTGTCATGATTTTTTTACTTCTATGTTTTTACCCGTGTTTGCGTGAGGAATTTCAAGGCCCCTTTACAGCCACGCATCATATCATTGTTTATATCTCTAATGTTTTGAAATGGTGCTCTTTGGCCATCAATTGGCCCTGGCACCATTAAAAACCACTCATCATCATCTCCAGTGTCTGCGAAATGCACCACTTATGGTGCTCATGCACGGACGACGGGACAGTTTGCGCAGTTTGTGCTGCGTGTATATATTTGTGCTGCGTGTTTGTGCTGCGTGTGGCTGTTGTGTATCATAACCCCCCGGTGGTAGAAGCACCGTCTCGGTGCTTGAGCAACTCGGATGCGGTAAAAGGAGGGTGATAAGGCTTGAGTCGAGCTATGTGCACAATGTCACTCGAAGGTGACGATGATGACGCATCGGCTGGAAAGATCTCGTATGTAACGTCAGTCACCTGGCGAACGACGCGGTATGGTCCAGTGTAGCGTGACAGCAGTTTTTCAGAAAGCCCTACACGCCGAGTGGGGGACCAGAGGAGGACAAGGGAACCCGGTGAAAAGTGCACGTTTCAATGATGGGAATCGTAGAGCTGTCTTTGGTGCTCCTGTGAGGCCTGCAGGCGGCTGCGGGCGAGTTGGCGTGCGTAGTCGGCTCGCGCCACGCACGCCAATCATATTGATTGTGTATCAATATGACAGTTATCAACCCGAAACAAAAAAAAGCTTTTTTTTCGTATGTGCGGCAGTTGCGACTGAAGCCAGCACTGTCAGTCCCAAGCGATTCAAGCGGCCGGTCGTAGTCCCGGCAAGCGCGACAACAGAACTACGGTGGGACGTGTAACTCTGTGTAACTTTTCGCTTGTACGTATACTTCTTTACTGCAACGTGTTACCGGATACCGGTTTGCGTTTACCGTCTTACCGAAATGCATGTCTTCCAACATTTTGAGCTCCTCATGTGTAAACGTTTATGTACGTACGTAGACGTGTATACCTTTACGTTCTCGCGAACAATAAATGGTGATGCTAACTGCATTATTTTACATATTTTTGAATCGCTGTTGCGGTAAAATCACGAGACTTTTGTTTTTATCGTGTACAGTATCCTGGCAAAAAGGTGAAAAAACAAAGATACTGTAACGATGGTGTCGACATCTTGTGACACTTCGTCCAACCGCAGTCATGAACACGTTGGCTTACGAGTAATGTTTTCGAGGTGAAAATCATTAAAAAAGTAACTCAGTTGTAATAACGCCGCTGCGCTGTTTTTGCACGAGAAGTACAATGCACAATGTTTCTGCAATAACAGTTTTGCGATTGCCTGGTTCACCATGGCCCCGCTAGATGGTGCCACCTATTCAGCTGGTTGGGAGCTTGCGCGTTTTTGGCTTCTATGTTCTAGGCCATTCTAGCTTTGGTAATCTGGCTGAAACAATTTAATCATTATTGATCCACCGCCAGTGAAGGTGAGTGTGAAGTGTGGCTCGCAGTGAAGGTGAGTGACATCACGGGTAACATGATGCGCGAGCATGTGCGCCAGGGCAGCTTATCTCTGCTAGGAGGCCAGTGGTAGCAGCGTTGTTTACGGCCGCGCAGACGCATGGCCCCATGGCCCCAGCGATCTTGTGACGCATTTGTTTGGAGTTTCGCGCATGCGCAATACCGCCACCCCAACGTCCTGGGTACGCAAGCCGCTTGGGTACCCAGCACTAAAACTCTCTAGTGCCTTTTTCTTTTCCTTCAACCACACAACCACGGCCGCTGGATACAACCAACCCCGTGACAGCTTTCTTTCTTTTTTTCTTCTCTCTGCACGTGGCGTTGGAAGGAGAAGGGTCTTTACGTGGCGGAGATGCAAAAGGGAGAAGGGTGACACAGAGGCATGGCAGATCGGCATTTGAGAGAGAGCAAACATTCCACCGCAGCCTTTTCTTTCCTTTTCCTTTCCTTCGCGCGGAGCGTTGAGGTGTTGCAGGTGCCGCCGTGGGATTGGGCAGGGGTGCTGAGAGCATTTTCGGAGTGCGGTATGTTCGAATTAACCGTCGCAAGTTCATGCGCATTCGTATTACCGGGCGTTTTCGCCCATTGGATTACACGTAGCTTTGACGGGACCTTATCGTGAGTTCGAATTAACCAAAAGTTCGAATTAATGAGATTCGACTGTACATCAGTTGTGATCAACACGTTAAAACAGCCTTACACAATATTGCACAACACTCAAAAACATAACAAACACCAAAACACACACAAGGCGGCTTCACCAACGCCTGACTCACCACGAGGGCCTACGGCAGACATTCCGCGGTGCCATCCACTGCAGACCCACCGCTAGAGATAACCGTTCACCCCGACTGCCACTTGCCAAAGAAACCTGTTTCTCTCTTGTGTTCATCTCTCTTGTGTTCTGCCACTGAGGCGTGATGCCAGGCATCACTGCGGGGGCTACCATTCTAACAACCATGATGATGATAGTGGTGGTGGTGATATACGCTCGCGAGCACAATGCCACCTACCGCTCAATAGTTGTGACCCCCTAAATCCGGCCTATGTGCGAGACACGTGTGCCACGCGGCGCAAACAACTTTACAGTGGGTGTTAGCACTCCTACATTGCTCAAACGTTCATTCAAACCATATCCCCCGCCCCCCCCCAAAAAAAATTATGAAAGAAATTGGCTGCACAAGCTCTGACAAAAAATGACAACACGGGTCGCTAAGTATTGTCGGTGCACCACGACACCGCCACTGGTCGGCACTGCTGCACTGTGCGGTTTGACGACTTCATCTCAGTACCGGTCCCGCAACGGGACGTTGTGTTCCGCACGAGGAACCGTTGCTCGCACCGACACTCATGAGAGCGATGGACATTAGGCAGTTGCGCAGGTCTCGAGCATGTCCATCACCTAATGTCTCAACCGCATTCCTGGCCAGTGGCGCTGACGATGCGCAGAAGGTAGCCAGCCGTAGGTTACACCACTCCCGCTGAGTACATTCAAAACACTCAAAGAACAATGCAGTAGGCCAAAAGAAGGGAGCTTCAGGATCCTTGCCCACATAATACGATGGTCAATACTGCTATCTTATACATCGGCGGCGGCCGAAACGCCCGGCTAAAATAAAACAAATCACTTTCCCTAACTCGTGCATCGCAAGATAAAAAAAGTGAGGGAAGCAGAGTGCAACACCTCAGTGCCACGATCCACCTAGTTGTGCTACGTACGACAAGCGGCTGCCCAGAGACTTAGGCCTAATGAGTCGCTCGACAACAACCGGCATCCACCCAGCACGCAGTGTAGGCGCAGAAGAGGAAGCTGCAAAGAGACATCCACTCTGTAAGGTGACCCTACTCGTTTCCTGTACACAGCAGCTTACCGAGTAATCGGCGCCCGGCGTCGAGCCGCAAGACATGACAGCAATGACGCCCGGCTCCCTCAGCCCGAAGAGACAGAAAAAGCTTTTTACAGAAAATCCGACCACCCTCGAGGCTTCCGTACTCGCTTGCTTCGGGCTTGGCCTACAATTCATGTGCTCCAAGCTTTGCTCACCCCAGGATGCAGACTGCATGGCTTTCGTCCCAAATGAATAACATTCTTGAAAACCAACTACAAAAAAAAAAGCACTTGCGAGCAAAAAAAAAAAAAAACAAAAAAAAACAACTCAACGGGCTGACCAGTTCAAACTCGTCTCAACCGATCTCCTCGCTCTCAACAAAGCATGCCACCGACGCTAGCAATGGAAGTCCCCCTAAGCCTACTATACACGGCTCAAACAAAAGCTTGCACTGAACCGCGAAAACTGTCGTCTGATGCTCTAAGAGCCCCACGTTGTGCGCCAGTGTGGGGTCTCGAAGTGGAGGGAGTGCTACACTCATGGAGTAAAAGGACACAGTAGACGTTTTCGAACTGAACAAAAACAACACACATTTATTTGACTGCTTTAGAACGACAATATTGTCAGCCGAATTATCATAACATCAATTGTGATCAACACGCTAAACAACCTTACACAATACATTACAGAACACTCAAAAACATAACAAATGCAAAAACGCACACTAAGCGGCTTCGCCAACAGCCGACTCGCGACGAGGGCCTATGAAAGACAGCTCGAGGTGCCGTCCTCCGCAGACCCACCGCTACAAACAACCGTTCGCGCCGACCGCCACACATTCAAGAGTCCCGCTTCTCTCTTGTTTGGCGCCATGCTGGCTTGTGTTCAGGCTTCACCACCAACACTACTGTTCTAATAACCATTATGATGGTGGTGGTGGTGGTGGTGGTGGTGGTGGTGATAAACGTTCATGAGCACAATGCCACCTACCGCTCCAATAATTGACCTCCTAAATGTGGCCTATGTGTGGTGAGACACGTGCGCCACATGGCACAAACAACTTTATAGTTGGTGTCAGCACCCCCACAGTGTCGTATCCCGGCTGCGGTGGCTGCATTTCCGATGGAGGCGGAAATATTGTAGGCCCGTGTGCTCAGATTTGGGTGCACGTTGAAGAACCCCAGGTGGTCGAAATTTCCGGAGCTCTCCACAACGGCGTCTCTCATAGTCATATGGTGGTTTTGGGGCGTTAAACCCCACATATCAATCGATCAACCCCCACAGTGTTCAGCGAAAGGGGTGTTCAATTTCACGTCAACGTATTTGAATATTACTGAGCAAGCAGTTTGTCATTATTATGCACGGAACTGGGTAAAAGATGGGAACATAGGCGGAGCAGTAGTTTCTCGCTCTGAATTGATTGCCTCGAGGAGGCAGCCCCGAGAAGGTATCCTGTTCATCATTGCATTGGTTTCTGACAAGCTTATTTGCATTGCGAAGAAACATAAATATAGGTGTCCTCCACCTTTGCATACCAAAGAAACTGGGAATATTGCAAATATTTTATATATGCATCGAAAATCGTATAGCCTGAAAAATGTGGTGAAGCGATGTTGGCTAAGCATTGTGTTGCCGCACTAAATAAAATAAGCCCAGTCACATTTGTTCGGTAGGGCAGAAGAGGTCACAGTATCCAACGTTACTTGAACCAGGTCAGTTTCGCAGCTCCGCGCGCGCGCCGGCACGAGCGGTTGACGCTTGAACTAATGGCGCTGCTGTTCCGTCTTGCTTCACATACCACGCCGCGCATTGCAACGCGTGTGTTGCCGCTTAGACACAACACGTTTTCGGCGCTCGTTTGCTTTTTTGCGCCATTATTTAGTGAACTGTCGTTCCTTACGAAAGAGTTCTAACATGTGACAAGAGCGCCAATAAACAATGCCTTATTGTTGTGCCCGGGGTCGCAAAAGTGGCTACGGAAATGACATTGATCATCACTTCTTTGAGCCACCCTGGGATCGTGATGAGTTTAAAAAAAGCCGCCCGCATGTTCCCGCGGAAAGAAGGAGAGTAAATGCGTCGCAGAGTGAGGGGGGGGTATCGCGTGTATGTTGCATAATTGGGTATTGTTATTTCATCTTATTTACGGAATGATGAAGAAGCGCGTCCTTCAACGAGTGTTGGGAGGCTGATGTTTGGTTGTGCCCCACTGCTGGTTGAAGGTACTGTTGCTTCCAGCGCATCTACTCGAGTCAAGCAAAGCGTAGCCAGATATTTTTTTCGAGGGGGGAATTGGGCGGGGGGCACCTGCTTCATTTCGGGCAAGGCACCCCCTTGAAATGGTCATTTGTTATTCTCTATGCTATCGCGAAAAAAATTTTGAGGGGGGGGGGGGGGAGGCACGGGCCCGGTGTGCTACCTCCTGGCTATGTCTGGCATGGACACAAACTGCACTCTGTGTAACGAGCCGGAAACGCACTCTGTGTAACGAGCCGGAAACGGTTGGACATGCTGTGAGTGAGTTCTGGGATCCGATATTCTTTTGGGATGTGGTACAAAAGACCCTGAAGAAATATCTGCCGATAACACCTCATGGCATACATTACATTTTAATACAGAATGAGAATGGTGTTCCATATAATATGACGCGATTACTAGGCTTTTACAGTCTCTGGATAAAACGCATGGCCGTGAGCCACATCAATCCTAAAGCAAAATCGACACGGGAAACTTCATTGAATGCATAATATGTGCGCAAGATAGATCGAATGTTTATATAACCTCAAAATCGTATGCAAGTGTTTGATGAATTGATGAAAATGAACCGTTTTTAAACCGTCAAAGTGGTGCGAGTAGACCAATATGGTTTTTATGAATATGTATTTATTTATTTCTCAATAAAAAACTTCTATAAAGCACACCCGTGCCTGTGTAGCAGAACTCCCGCTCTCCCCGCAAACTGCCCGGGTTCGGCCCCCACTCAGACCCGGAATTTTTTATATTTGCATCTTTCTCAATTTTCCAGTTGCGCCCAAGATGATTATTTTTCGCTCACAACCAACGAAACCGACGCCAGCGCGAGAATTTCTGCGGAACGAACTCTTTAACGCTGTCGCGTTAAAAATGGGCACAGATGCTGTGCCGCAAGGATTGGCGGCTGAATCACAAGTCCGCTATATGTGAGTGACATGTTCAGGTGGACGATAATGTTAGATATCATAAGTACATTATAAAATTATAAATGGAAAATGAAATACCTCCACCTCGAAAAAAATGGTCGCTAGTGCCAAAGACATTACCTCGCTTTTTTCCCGGTCTGCCAGAGCGCATATCGAAGGCACATGTGACGACAAGAACAAGGAGGTCACACACACACACACGCACACGCACGCGCGCTAGGGATGAGCTTATGCCAGAACATGAAATAGAGAAGTCATGGTCATGGAGTCGGTCGAGTGATTTTAGCGACGACGCATCTCCGGGCAGATCAGACGTCTCGTCAGCTACACAGTTCACGCTCAATGAAGCGATTAACTTCTCGTTGCCTTCCGCGTGCAGGAGCCAAAAATTAATCGATGATCCCGTGTCAGGGATGACATGCGGTGTTTTTCTACTGCAGAAATCTTGCACCAAGAGCTGCTACTACAAAGAACTGTTATTGTGGAACGAGGTAGTAGCTCTAGATTGTGCCCACAACCATTAGTGTTCATCGTAAACACTGTACAGTGTTTGCAAAGCGGCCTACTAGCTTTCTCTGCCTGTCACTGCTAGCCAGAAAGCCTGCAAAGGTGGTGAAAACCAGAAAACAAAAGGTCCGCAACCTCTCGAAGAGGTTTGCCCGTGCGGCTGCCTCAAAAAGAAAGATACATAAGGAGATCCTGGCTCTTGAGCGAAAGCTTTCCGCAGTTTCGAATGTGAGAATCGAAAATACCCTTGCTGAGCTTCCTCATTTGCTAAGGCTTTCATTAATGACATCAGTAGTGTAACGAGTGTTCGGCAATAACCCAGCGAAATTATTCGAGAAAGATGGCTAATACTTTAGCCATCTTTCGCGCGAGAGTTGGCATGATAACTACAATTTTTTATACCCCCATGAGAGAATTCTCTCGCGAGAAGATGGCTGATAACTACGCAATATAAAAAAAATGCCACCTTGAGCAAACTGTATTTCTAAAAAGTGTTTTCATTATAGCGCAGTCGACATTTGGCTGGGAAATTTCGCAGGCCGACGAACACTGGAAAGAACGTGAAAGATGCACAGCTGATTACAAAATAAACTACGCTTAAGATGAGCCACCAATATAGAAGGACGATCGCATACTAACAACTCGTCCTGTGTACTTCTATTCTGGCGTCTTGTGTTTCACGCACTGTATTTTTATAATGTATTGCGAACTAGTGCCCAACACAAGCTTCTCTGGCACAGCCGATTCCGCCCGAAAACAGCGTTCCGGGCACTGTTTGTAAATAAATAAGTAAAGAAATAAATAATAATTAGTTTCCCGATTGGAAAGGCTCCTGACTTTTAGCGGCGATTATGAAACAGATGTTTTACAAATTTTCGTTTTTGAAGTAGTTGAGTTTACCGCTCAAGTGTAAATGGCGAATCTCAGTTATCAGAACTGACGAGAGCTGCGACGAGAACGCAAATCACTCGCGCTGCAACAGACGACGCGTGCGGCTTGAAGCAAAATGGCACAGCAGCGCCACTAGTTCTCGCGTCGGCCACCACGGCCACTTCAGAGAGCGCGCGCCTACGGGGAGCTCCGAAACTGACCTGGTTCTAGTAACGTTGACAGTATCTGCAATGGACAAAGATAAGTGGTCAGAGGCGTGCCAATTGTTTGGTTATTGTTGTGCAAGAGTTGTTGAATGAATTTATCCTTATTGCGTTGACACGTACACCGGCGTGGTCGATGTAATAATACCAGTCTGAGAAAGCATCGAAACTGTTTAATTGGAGTTTATCTCTTATTGCATTGTCAGCCTTGCAAATGGTGCCTTGTAAAATATCAGGAGCATATCACACCATGAAGAATGTCATCCTTTCTGCAAGTATCGTTACAGGACAAGGAATCCAACTTTTTTAATTCACTGTAAATGTGCCCCTTGGTCTTGTTCTTTGGTTTTTTTCCCTTATTTTTTGCATCTTTATGACATGTGCCACGTGCCCCCCACCCCATTTTGTATGTTTCTTTTTTTACACACTCGTGTAATAAATTTTGCTTGTGAACGGATTTGTGTGGTTTAACATCCCAAAACCATGATATGAATATGAGAGACGCCGTAATGGAGGGCTCCGGAAATTTTGACCACCTGGGGTTCTTCAACATGTACCCAAATCTGAGCACATGGGCCTACAACATTTCCGCCTTCATCAGAAATGCAGCCGCCGGAGCCGGGACTTGATCCGGTGACTTGCGGGTAAGCAGCCGAGTACCTTAGCCACTAGATCACTGCAGTGGGGCAAATTTTCGCTTGTGAGGGAGCGCTTGCGTTGGGTGTATCTGTATTGCAACCTGTATTATTAGGTTATTGAAGGTTGGCAGGTGCTTGTCGATTGTTTCCTATAACGTGAGGGACGGGCATGGCATCTAATGAGAATGTCTTATTTGAGTAAATGTTGATTCTAAATTCTAATTGATTGATTGAATTGTGGGGTTTAACGTCCCAAAACCACCATATGATTATGAGAGACGCCGTAGTGGAGGACTCCGGAAATTTTGACCACCTGGGGTTCTTTAACGTGCACCCAAATCTGAGGACACGGGCCTACGATATTTCCGCCTCCAGATTCTAAATTCTAGCATACTCTTTAAATATCAGAACCTTATATTCTCCTTGACAGCGTCGATGGTCATTCATTTCTAATGGATCCATGAAATAATGACTACAGAGGCAGTAGAGTTTTATGGTTATTTGTGTCATTTATGTAGTAAGGTGTATTGTCTAAAAAAAAAATTATAATTTCAAGCTTCTGGCTCACCGAGCTGGATCAACAGAGGGAGAGAATAAAATCGTAGAGAGGCCGGGAGTGTCATTACGAGCCACTGACAGCTCTGCCATTCTGTCAGCAATGTCTGCATGTATAAGGGGTAGACAAGGTGGTGTAGAGGAGGATGAACACTTCTGTTATGCAGTAATAAAGTGCTGTTTAGTGACGTAATAATGCCCATCAAACTTGAAGAAATAGTTGCAGGTGCATGTTATGTAGTTTGTCCAAGCAAAAAAAAAATTGATTCATTTTTTCGTTCAAGTGCACTTCCTAACACAATTTTTGGCCAATATATAATTTTTTTTTTTTCAAGTTGAAAACAGCCCTAATACTACATGACGAATACTACACGACGGATAAATGGGCCATTTCTCTACCCACTCGTGATATGGAACGAGTGAAATGGGGAGGGACTGCCTGGCCCCCCCTAGGCCCATTTAGACCTATATATAGTAACTCTTAAGCCCACCTTGCATCAGAGGCCACCACACATGGCAGGAGATACAGAGGGGTCACTCAACAAGCCACAGTTTTAAATAAGGAATGTCTAAGAGCGTCAGGTTCTGCATTGATGACATTGGTAGTGTGTTACTCAAACGCGAAGAAAAAAAACCGGTGAAAGTTGTTAGTTCCTTGTCCTGTGTATAGCTGTGCATTCTTTTCAAGCGTCCTTTGTGCTTAAGTGGTGCGCTGCAAGTGTCGAGCTCCTTGTCGCTCTTCGCATGACATTCCATGTCTTGCTATCGCATTAATTCTTTGCACTTGCTGTCAGACTGAGCTTTCTTTTATGTGTTTTTTTACTTTGCAGTTTTTTATTGAAATAGAAAAGAAACGAAGGAGTAGTCACCGTTACTCGGTGATGGCTACCCCTTTCCATTTGATTGTTAAAAATAAAGAATTAAAATAATACATATTGTTGGGTTTGGCGGGCCACCCTTTTGCCGCGGCCGCCAGAACAGAAGAAAAGGAGCCACCTCATTTTGTGGAGATAAGGAGCAGCGCTAAGATGCGCTGCTGTTTCCATGTGCTGGGCGCTGCGTGGCTGAGATTATTCTACGGAGCTCTCCTGTTCTTCGGGTCCGCGCAAAGATGAGACCTGTGGCTTCTTCGTGCCTCAGTAAAAGCCACAATGCCGAGCTTCCACCGATTACGGACGTCGGACCACCATGCTGTGCGTCTCTGACTGATGAGCCGCCGACGCTCAAATCAGTACCAGATGTCCAGGTATGGCTCTTCGGAGGCACCTAGACCGCAATCGCCGTTCGACAAAGCTTGGGTAGTCGGCGCGAGCGGCGAGATGACAAACAAGTTTCACCCCGCTCGCTGGAAGCAAGATTCGCCGGAGGAAGCAGGATCGCCGGGACCATACACGTTTGGTTTGTGTATGTGTGTTTGCTGGGGGCGGTGCCGGCATAATGACACTCGTGTGTGCTGCGGGACATGTTATTGGACAGTGCCGTATGAACCTACTCCGCGATCTAGGGGTCTGGGGAGATAAGACTATTTTATCAGCTCTCGTGGGCTGCTTAGGTGTTCAGGTGGTTCACAAAGCTTGTTCAATAGATAGCCTTTTTCAATGTAGAGCTTCGGGCCAGAGAGCTCGTGCCACGTAAATAATGTAAATAAATCTTCTCTACGAAGTTCAACCACCTTCTGTCTCGACATCTTGCTCCCCGATCTCTGGTGCTGCAAACCCCAGTCGCAGCAATATACATTCCTACATAAGGGAGTACAAAAGTTCTCATATGGGCAGAACAAACACGAAGTCGCCGCGCTCATATTTAATTTAGTCCGCTCGGTAGTTGTCACAAATCTGTTTCTTTGAAAAAACCTTGCAGCACCTTCACTGCTTTGCAATTTATTTTAGATGACCATGGCAGGGGGAGAGGGGGGCATAGTATTTTATCCAACGCAAATGGTGCTATTTGTTCTAGGTTACTTTTAAGTATATCATGCAGGGTGCTTAAGTTTTGAGGCCATGCAATCGGCAGATTTTACTAACAATACCACATGTTGTACGGTGACTGCTTCACTGTGAAATCATGGTGTCCCAGTACTCTGGTAAATCTCAGCTGGGCTTCTCGATCTTGGCAGCGGTACATGTCAAATGCAAATACGTACTCCCCCGTCACTGCAAATCTTCATGAGCATACATTGAATATCGGGGTGAAGACCAGTTACTTAATCCTGTTTATTAACCGGTCATTAACCAGGACCCTAACTATTCTGTGTTTGAAGCAAGACACTACAATTTCCCACACAATGAAGGACTCATCATCATCATCAGCCTGACTACGTCCACTGCAGGACAAAGGCCTCTCCCATGTTCCGCCAGTTAACCCGGTCCTGTGCTTGCTGCTGCCAATTTATATCCGCAAACTTCTTAATCTCATCTGCCCACCTAACCTTCTGTCTCCCCCTAACCCGCTTCCCTTCTCTGGGAATCCAGTTAGTTACCCTTAATGACCAGCGGTTATCCTGTCTACGCGCTACATGCCCGGCCCATGTCCATTTCCTCTTTTTTATTTCAACTATGATATCCTTAACCCCCGTTTGTCCCCTCATCCACTCTGCTCTCTTCTTGTCTCTTAAGGTTACACCTACCATTTTTCTTTCCATTGCTCGCTGCGTCGTCCACAATTTAAGCTGAACCCTCTTTGTAAGTCTCCAGGTTTCTGCTCCGTAGCTAAGTACCGGCAAGATACAGCTGTTATATACCTTCCTCTTGAGGGATAGTGGCAATCTACCTGTCATAATTTGAGAGTGCTTGCCAAATGTGCTCCACCCCATTCTTATTCTTCTAGTTACTTCAGTCTCGTGGTTCGGCTCAGCGGTTATTACCTGCCCTAAGTAGACATAGTTTTTTACAACTTCAAGTGTACTATTACTTATCTCGTAGCGCTGCTCCTTTCCGAGGTTGTTGTACATTACTTTCGTTTTCTGCAGATTAATTTTAAGACCCATCTTTCTGCTCTGCTTGTCTAACTCCGTAATCATGAGTTGCAATTCGTCCCCTGAGTTACTCAGCAATGCATTGCATTGCATGAAGGACTAGTTTGCACTAAAAGCTATAACGTAATTACTCTTTTTTTATAGGTAATGGAATGCATGAGAAATTTAGACTGTGCTTCCATATTGTGACTAAATCACCTGGGAAAGCAGACAGTGCTTCCGTATTGTAACTAAAATCATCTGGGAAAGCCATAGTCATTTACAAATATCAAGTTAATATTTACAATCATCGGATTAATTCTTGGAAAGTGTTAGGTAGCCTGAGGTGACTTGGGGATGTCTACAGAAAAGCAAAGAGCAGTGGCCTATTTTTATGTTCATGAATACTCCAAGTCATGGAGCATGGTATGGTTTATACGGGCATGCATGCATACGTGCTTGCGTAAACTGATTTTCTATGACATGTGGTGCAACAGCCTCAGCTTCCATGCAGTTGCTTTGCCTCTCATTCAGCTGCTTATCGAGTGGGTTTTTTATGAAGTTGGCACACTTCAACTGAACTTGGGAGCGAACGACCATGTCGCGAGTATACAGACCAGGGGATACCTGCTGCGATTGCAAAAACACTGTTTTCCACTCTGTAAAAACTTCCTGAAGTGGCAGAAACATTGTTGTAGTTGTTTGATCTGCCATACATGGATGCACAATGTGTCAGCTATTGAATTCTCTTGCAAGCTGCTTCCACATTTTTTGTTTTCTTTGAAGGCACACTACATCCGTCTTTATGTTTTCAAGCATACCTCGGTACTTGTTGACCAAATCCGTCGGAAAATAGCCACTTTATTGGTGAAGTTCACTTCAGGGCTCCACCGTTCCAGAATAAATGCAACACCATAAAAAAGATACTGTAGAACTAGCTGCTCCAGCAGTTAAATAAATCTAGTGGTGAAAATTTGAAAAAAGTTAACAAAAGCTGCAAACGATGAAGTAAGCACGGACACACCATCAAACATAGCAAAAGCATACAAGACGTCGAAATAACAAAAGTGACCTGGCAAACCCGCTGCGTTGATGGGGGTTGATCAAATGTGGCCATACAAAAAAAATGTGTGTTTCACCGGTGCCTCAACAAACATTTCAGCTGTTTACATATGGCTACTTCTGTGCATACTGTTGTTGGTTTATTGCAGTAAGGCTAATTTATTGCTACTCGAGGCAATGAATTTGTAGCAAAAGTATGCCTGCCCTCTCTCCCAGGGTTCATACTTGACGAGTTAATGACTTCTTTCATAAGGTGCGCTTATAAAAAGATAAGACAGGTTTTCGAAACTATCCTTATTTTTTCTTATTCTTTTCTCTTCCTTGAGTAAGTAGCCTTACCGCGATAAGGTATGTTCATGAATACTGCAGTTAGAGACAAATGTTTGTGGCTGAAAATGTGTGGCAGGCAACTGCTCCAACCATTTTTTATGTTGCTCCTAAGTGAGATTTTACTGTCTCTAGAAGGTACGCCAAAATGGCTTACATGAATCACATCGCTGCTTTGCACATACAGAAAAAAAGCTCCTTTGAATATTTACTCAAATTAGTTTGTATGCTAGGAATGTCTTGTCAGAAGTGCATGATTGCAATTTTTTAGGGACTACTCGGACCACAATCGTCGACACGAATCAGGGATGCAGAGGGACAGGTCTCCGGTGCACCGCGACTATGATGAGCGGGAATATAAACGAGATGACAGGTATGTGTAATAACACCTGTATTCTTTTGTTGAGAGATGTGCCAATCCCTATAGTGCTGGAACAAGAGATGACCAGAAGTTTGTTATCTGAGTGTGAAAGCAAATTTGCAGATTTGGTTGACAAGCGACCACATGTAATATAGCTGTTTTTGGTGCTTTGCAAAGCTTCAGTGTAATGTCTCAGTCTTTTTTTTTTTTTTCAGCAGGACTGAAATTTCGGTGTTTTCATGCAAATAAGCTGGCTTCCCTAAATTGCATTCTCTGCACATATGAAGAAAAAAAGCTCTTTGAGTGGACTTCAGTTTGCATAGAAGGTACATATCTCTGCCCGCGAACGTATCATAGGATAGAGCCACACTTTAATGAAGAGTGTCTTAATTGTGGCCTAGAGAGTTGCTCGCTAACCCATGTTGTGGCAGTGCCCTGCAATTGTGGGCGCTGATTTATGGTAATGACGAAGACTCCTAGCGGGGGAGATTACACAGCTTGGACTTGGGTCTACAACTACTGGCTGTCTGGAGGGCCCGTGCCATCGTGGATAATCTTCACCTTGTGCCGTCCTGGGTGGAGCTGCCGACTGGTTGAGGGGGCCTTAAGACTTCGTTCAACTAGTCCCTCTGGTGTTTAAATAATGTTCTTTGTATGTGTGTGGTAAGTAGACCCTTACGGTCTTTACACTTCGTTCAACTAGTCCCTCTGGTGTTTAAATAATGTTCTTTGTATGTGTGTGGTAAGTAGACCCTTACGGTCTTTACCTTCTATGCAAACTGAAGTCCACTCAAAGAGCTTTTTTTTTCATATGTGCAGAGAATGCAATTTAGGGAAGCCAGCTTTAAGCCCTAAACTTGTGATCCTGAATTTCTGTTTGAAATGAGTGTCCCATATGTCTTGTCATCACAATAAAACGAGAAGCCTGGCTGTATAATATTAAAAGGGGGTGAACAAATGTATGCAATCTTGGGACTAAGGTGGACTGGCAGTAATTATTCTGATGTAGACTGATCCCAATTTTCAATACCTCCACTTCTTGTTTGCACTGTGACAACATTGCAAAATGATACGACTGCAAGTAATTTACCGAAAAATTTCAAGAAAGCACCCTCCCCCCCCCCCCCAATGAAGTCGAACAAATTGGGGGGGGGGGGGGCTATTTCAGAACGGCACCAAAACTTAAGATAGTGGCAAAATTTTCGCGCCAGAAAAATAAAAACGCACTGGACACGGATTGAAATCTTACTAAAGTCAACCTTAGTTAGTCACAGTATTTGTTGTAGCCTTTAATTGCTTTCAAAACCATCGAAAGCCTCCTCCAGCATTCCGCTTGAAGGCCGCCGCGGTCTTCTGGCACCACAGCTCCAACATCGTCCAGTCCGCTATGCAGGTTGCCGTTCTCCGAGGCATCGAGTGCGTTACTAATATCGAATTCCTTAAAGGATCGTGCCACTGTCTTCTCATTTAGAGCAGCCTACGCCTCGGCAACAAAATTGAGCACATGTTGCCGCAATGGCTTCTTCAAGTTTTTTTTTCTGTATTCGTGCTTCCTCACGCATATACTGCCCCCACAAACGTCACAAGGTGGACTTCAATGGCTTATTTCAATACACATCAGCAGGCTACAAGATGCTCATGCGCTCCGCAGGCACGTAAAGCACGTTGGTGTCGTACTCGTCAAAGGCATTTATGGCGACTTGTGTCTTATGGATGGGCACCTGGTCCAACACTAGTAAGCGTCACACGTCATCGACGTTTGGGCCCCAGATTCTCGACAGCCATTCTTGCATTTTCTCCGATTTCATCCAGCTGTGTTACGTGGCGGTGAGACAAACATTTGCTATGAATAGGATAAAAAGCCAGTGTTGTGATAAAACGAGCTAGATGACAATTTTACCCCTCACTCTCATAAAAAAAATTAAATTATTCTCCCCTGGTATGCAAAGCCTTACAAAGGCCTTGGCTGAAATTTTTTCACTGTACTTCTTGGAGATAATGGCGGCTGAGAGATTGTGGCTAGTGGCGCAAACAGCTAGGCAAACTATGAAGCCTTGCCGGACATATTCAGTGTTCGCAATCCGTATGGTGCTTTCGCCGGCGCTGTTGTTCGTCCTGTTGGCGGGGTTGTCTACTTGTACCATTGTCTGATTCGTGTTGGCCATGTTATATAAGGTGTAGATGTTGCACCGACGCAGCGAGTTCGCACCGTTATGGGGCTTCTGTAGAATGGCACCGATATTTGAAATTGCCAGTGAAGTTTTTGTGTGATTGTGATTTTGGAGCCTTCCTCGCACAGCACAGCAATCCTTCAGCACTGATGTTGCTGAAATTACTGCTCTTAAGCTCCAAAGTGCTGTCACAGTTCGTCATGTCATCAGGCTTCCTCTCTTTCACCTTTCGGGTGCCTAGCACCAGATGTACTCTGCTTCCATATGGTAGGCTAGATTGTGACATTATTGTATGTAGACAGTGCATGAAGTAGCTGCTTATTTCTGTTTCGGTATGGAATCATCAGTTTCTAGGTATTTGAAATTATTGATAAGTTTCTAAGCAAACTGAATTGCTTTAATTGTTATTGGACATTCAGTGTCATCATAAAATGATCCTGAGATGATTAAAAAAAACTCTCAAATTACCTTTTAAATTAACTGTAGTACAGTCAAAGCTAATCCTCCTTTCCCCATGGCATGCTTCATTTATGTCGTTGGCTTGGCACCCGAGTTAATGTCTTGCAAGAGATTCACAGGACGTAGTTGGGGGTGAAAGTTGAAAGTTTGTTATTGCTTAAGTTTTGTTTACTGTTCGTATAAATGAATATATACTCTTAAGCGTAATTGCTGTACTGATTCTGCAGGGCACCCACCAGCAAGCCATACGACCGTTCTCCTCCCCGTCGCGGAGATGACTACTCATCTGATCGACGCTTCGGAAGGGATGAAGGACGCCATGGTAGGGATGCTCCTCCTTTTCGAGGGGATGATTACTCACGAGGAGGACCATCGGCAGGACCACCACCTCAACGAGACCGCTATAATCGAGAGGACAGGTAGTTATATTTAGAATGTTATCCTTTAATGGTACTTCTTCACTGGTTCACTATTGTTCTAGTGTTTCATGCACTTCTAGCAAAAATCCAAGGATGGAACAGCCGTGCCAATTTGATACAATTTATGTTTGCGCCATCCTGTGCCAAAACACTGAAAAATATTGGTTTGCACTATGCTCTATCAAAATGCCCAACTAGCCTCAAAATTTTCACAGTTGACCTAATTTTAGCTAGAAATAAATGGTATGCTGGCCACTTGCAGATTGGAGATCATTCAGTCTAATCCAGTTGTGCAGTAAAGACATGAGCATGCTCTTTGTTAGGCATCTGCGAAGTTTATATATATATTGTCATGGGTTGTGACGCGGACGAAGGGAGCAGACTGGGTGTTCAGATTAAACTGTCTATTGGGCCGAATTTGTGGCCACGTAAAATGAAAGTCAGCAAGACACTGGCACTGAAAGTGGTGAACAGAGCGGCGGCCATCGATTAACTGACAAGCGGCGAAGTGCGGGAGCATTTATGCATGTGTCGTCTAATATTCAAGCCTTATCACTGATCTTCGCATCATATGGAATAAACTCGGGTCTTCGCATCTTGCAGATAATCTTAATAGAATGATCTACAATGATCGCGACCTTCTTGAACAATGAGGTGCAGTTTGCGCTGAGCATTTCTGACCCAGGCTTTGTGGGCGAAAACTGAATCAAACAAAAGTGAGAATGGGTACAAAACACTGGTCAGGTTGCTGTAGTGGCTTCATGGTTTTCGAACCAAGTGCGCGCAGTGTGCTCGTAATAAAAGTTGACATACCCAAGCTTTCGGTGCTCTTTCCATTCATCGATGCTGGCAAAATGGTTGTAGTCGTCACGCCAGTCGTCAACGTCCTCGTAAGGGTTGCTGTGAAACGGCTTTGGGGGTTCTCGGGGTGTTGAAAAACCATGGGGCAGGTGGAGTCGATGTGTTTGAAGTCTGTGTCCCCGCACTTGCCATGCTTCTGCCGAGTTGTGGAAAGGGGCCGAAGTCAAGTGGAATGGTTGTTTTACAAATTTGTTCTCAGTTCCTCTTGATTTTGCACGTTATTGTAATCCATTACAATGTGGAGCGCGATGCTGCATTGTGAAAATGGCTTGGCACCATTACATCTGTCAAAGCAAGTCCTACAGCATGCTTCCACACCCTTCTACTCGCTCCCTATCTTCCTCCTGACCGCCATGTTGGTTTACTTTGTGCACCATCTATAAACGAGAGCACGCTTATCTCGCTCCCAGGCGCCTTTGGTGGTGTACTCTCGCTCTCAGAGACGCCATAACTTGTTTGGAACTGCCAAGGCGCGCCTCTCTAGCATGGCATGCAGGGGCACTGGGAGTTAAGGGGAGACGCTCCTCGAAAGCACTTTTTTTTTGTTATTCAACTTAGAGCTTCAGAAATTGGACCACTGATGCAGTTTTTCCTCCTGATTCCAAATCTGTAATCAGTTTTTACATAAGTGCAATAGTTTGGGAGTTGTGTTTCAAGTAATGGTGAAACTTGATAAGTTTTCCGGGAACTTTCGCGCATACTAAATGTTCATGCAGAGAGTTGTTCAATGGCTCCTTTTGCTCCCTATTAGCCATAGAGTGCCGATATCTAGCTAGAAATTGTGCTCCAACTTTGAAACTATGAAAAAAACATCTGTGTAGCAAAGTACCCTTTTTTTTCCACTCGACCACCATTAAATTTATTAATAGATATTTACAGCTGATAGGTTGTGCTGATTCAAGTAGATATCGGCACCCTACGCACTCTCCTCAATGTGTGTGCCAAATTTCGTCGTCGTATGACCATTCTAAGTGCCCGAAACACTTCCCGCAAAAAATGCAAATTGGCCAAAATTGCGAAATGAGAAAAACGCGTTTGAAAGTTTGAAAGTCTGTATTTACAAAAATGAAAAACGCAGTAGCACGAAACTTGTGCTGAACACATACACACATGTCCAGAGGGAATATCAGTTGTCTAAAACTCTCCAGCACCGTAGGTTTTCCCTTCCCGGCTGGTGCGGCAGGACTCTTCCACCCGGGCCCTCTTGGCTGCACTGCGACGGTGTGCCCTCGCCTCAGCGGTCTGACGCACATTCATCTTGTGCATGCGCATGCTGTCTCGGCGGTCGCTGAGGGTAACCAGGGCCTCCGAAGGAAGCACCCCAAGCTCTTCCAGCACCTTTTCAAAGCTCGCGTGGCCCCGGTTGAACCACAGGACTGCAATGGCTGTGGCTGTTTCCACAGCAGTCCGGGAAGCAAACCGGGTCTTTGGACACAGCAGCCATATTTTGCTGTTCAGGGACTCGGCCGCGTTCTGTGTCTTGCCGTGGAGGCACCGGGCAAGCAGCTTCGCATCTGTGAGACGCTTGTAGATTGGGAGGACTGCCAAACCCTGGGCCTTGGTCAGGAGGGGGGTGTGGCACGGTGCAGGCTGGCCCTGCGCCTCAGCACGTCGGTGCTTGCACCACGAGTCTGGGCCTGCAGGACAGAACTTGTGACTTCCAGCACCGTCTGTTGAGCACGAGTGCAAACATGAGGCCCATATGGCAGTGTACATCTTGTGGACATTTCCCCGATTGTTCACAATGGCCACCTGAAAGTAAGTTTGAAGCTTCTGGATGGTGGTCTCCTTCAGCTTCTCCCCTCGTGGAAGTGGCGTTGGCAGCTTCCGCAGGCCGGTGCCCAGACGTTTCGCCACGTGGTTGGTGCACTCCTCTTTTTCAATTGGAGTGTCAGGGTACACGTTGGCATCACAGACCCCGTTGTAGGTCTTGCTGTCTCCATCGCTTAGGAAGATGGTGAACCGCAGGGGTGTCTCATAGTCCACAGTCCTCTGCCAAATGCGCACTGCAGCTTCGGCCTCCATGGCATGCGAAGAACAGTCGCAATTCTTCTCACAAACGGGATGATGAAACGCCTGCCATGTTTCTTCATCGCCTCCCATGTCGTTATGCAAACTGCACGCCAGGCAGAAGTTGGAAAGCACTTCATAGTCCAGGCACAAACCAGTGTCCAAGGACACTACAGTTCCCACACCATTGTGGCTTTTGTGGCCTCTTTTTTGCCATGTGCCGTCAAACATGACTGGCACGTCACTGTTACCAGCCACCTCTTTGGTGACGCTGCGTGCCCTTTGCATGTTTTCACAGACAGCCTTCACTGCCGCACTGTGAATCTTTTTGCCGATAGCATGGAAGGTCTTATGGTGCATAGGGTTTGGCAATCCAACTACTGCACAAAATCGTGAAAGTTGCTCATGCCCGATACCGACGGCACGCGCTGCAAGCACCACTTTCAGGTTCACGGCAAAGGCGTCACGCGAACTCCCGCTGTCGTAGCTTCTGCTTGCACCGCGGCCGCCATCTGACGCGACCCGCTTCGACGAGTACGCGGACGAAAGGATGCTCTCCGAGCACTCCGCATTCTCGCAGTGTAGCTCCAGAAACGCCGAAAGGCCTTTCCGCTTTTTATTCGGTGCCCGAACTGCGAGTTTACTCTCGTGACAAACGGGGCATGCCGCGCCTGCGACGACGGCCGTCAATGCACCCAACTCGCACAGCACTACGCTTTCGGCACGATCGGCATTCGGCCTGACGTCGTTTTCGAATAACGCGATCTTTTTCTGCGATGCACTCACAAAATTCACTGCAGCGTTGATCTCGTCGTCGCAGTTGCCATGGTCGACGTTGCCGTGGTCGATGTTAGGCCTACCGGCCGCTGGCCCGTCGCGGACATTTTCGTTGGCGGTGGCTTTCTTGTACGTCCTCCGCCGCTTCCCTCTGAACTTGTTCTTACTTCTGTATTTCCGATGGTCGGCAACGGCCTTTTTCGGGCTTGCCATCGCACGAAAACAGCGAAAAATAACTCCGGAAAACAGTGAAGCGAACTACGGCAAGAAAACACGGGTGCTGTCAGCCAATGGCGGCCCTGCGTTAGTGGCGCGCGGTTTGAAACGGCGGGAAAAGACTGTTTTTGTTGCTTTTTTTTAGATTTTTCGTGAACGTACGAGACTTCAAGAACCGGGATCGTGGAGAGTAAGGACAACTCTACACGAGCCAGCGGCCGCAATATGGCGGACAGCTCTCTTCGCGGCCCCGCGAGCACGCGAACAGCAGCCCGTTTTGTGTAAATTTCGTGATGCCGCGCGTCACTGCCGCTCACTCAGACGCGTTTTTCACTGACTTCTGATGCTTATTTCGCTGTGATATTTTCAGATGTCAAAATATAATGTATAAAGATGATAAAGCAACAAAAAACAGAAAAGGTGAAATTTGGAAAAAAAACGCGACTTTTCGACCCGCGTCTCCCCTTAAATATGCGAAAAAGTGCCAGTTCACGCGGCGCCCGCTTACAAAATGTCATCTGGGTACCACTGCGCTGTCATTTGATGCGACAACAACCAGTGCAAAAGGAAGAGTTTGCTGAGCACTACCTGTGAAGTTCACAGCGCTTCGTGGGAATCGTGTCGGTGCGGTATTTTGCGATTGCACAGATTTCCGTCCACAACGAAAAACGCTGAGCTCTGCCGCCTTAGGATATAATCGCAATCAGCAGGAAAAGCTACGAGCCAAGTAAAGTGTACGTGTAAGTATACTTATTGTATTTATTCAAGCGCGACTCCAGCTGTTCCACTTTACAGTAGCGATTTGCGCGCAGTATGCCTGTATTTTGCGGCACAAAACTATTGCCGTACTTTTGCTGGCCGCGTGTCAATAATAGGATATACGTATTACAGCTCACGTGTGAATGCACGCACCGCACATGTTTAGTACAACTGTAACGGCCTACTATCGCAATGCGAAGAGATGTGAACGGTGTGGAAAGCATGGCTTTCGACTCGGTCGAACTGCGACTTGCCTTGACTGTCATCAGGAGAATCTACATGTGCTTTCAGCCAGCATCACCTTAGCGTTTTAAAATCTTGTTCTGGTTGGCACTTTTCCACCGCGTGTGTGTTCCGAGTGCCTGGCAAGACTGGCAATTGATACACATGCGATGCATAAGCGTAAGTTGGAGCCAGATTCTAGCGTTACATTGACGCCGGCTTACTGCACAAATTCTGTCTTGTCACAGCTAAGGCATGCGATTGTTAAAGCTTTCCGCTGTTCGCGTTTCTTTCAGTCGTATGATACGTACCTGATGAAGTTGATTCCGCAGTCTGCGATGCATGTGCTGCAGACATTCCGGACTGTCGAGGAGACCTGACTGTCGAGGAAGGTCTCCTCGACGTTTCACAGGAAATCGGCACAAAATTTCAGTTGAGGAACAGCGCGAAACATGCTTACGGCTAGTCTCGGGTTGTGAAGTTTCGCGTTTGATTTGCATAGCTTCTGCTCGCGTGGCAGTTGAGGGTGTTGCTTTGCCGCGCTTGCAACAGATGGCGCCATGTGCTATTCAATATGGCAGCAAGCTCTGAGCTCGCTGTGTTCTAGTGTATAGGCCATGGACAGTGCGGATGTCAGTATATTGTATATGGAGCTAGCCTTCCATATTTTGCATTTAGTGACCCAGCTGGTTATTTTTCCTGTGCGTTTCATTAAAGATAGTGAGGGACCCCATTGTAGTGAAGAAGTAATGTGGCTGACACGCCCAGGGTAGCGGCTGCATACCGTATATACTCGTGTAAGGGCCGCACTTTTTTTTCGAAAATTTTGCTAGGTGCGGCCCTTACACGAATCAGGCCGATTTAGTACAGGCAGTACAGGCCAAAGGTCTGTACTGTTTATGCAACAGTAGCAGAGTGCAAGAGTCACAAATGACATGCCAGAAATGTTTTTATTCGGATTCCATTTCGCTGTCCTCGTTCTCGGAGGAGCTCGCCTCGGCGTCCGCGTCTTCCCAGAGACGGTCATCTTCGGTGCCGTTCATGGAGTTCGAAATTCCCGTTACCTTGAAGCTTTTAGCAACTACTTCTACTGACATGGCACGCCACGCATTCAAAATCCATTCACACACCTGTTGGAGCGACGCCCGCTTCAGCCGTCCTGTAGGGGTCTTCTCGTGGACGCCTCCAGCCATCCATTCAGAGTAACATCGGCGAAATTCCACTTTGAATGGTCTGTTGACGCATACGTCGAGCGGCTGCAGCACACTCGTCAGGCCACCGGGAATGACGGCCAAGTCCGTACGAGTTGCGGCAACTCGGTTCTTGACGCGGTCGGTCAAGTGGCCCCTAAAGCTGTCCAAAACAAGGAGGGCTTTCCGTTGTAACAGCCCTCCAGGTCTGTTTGCCCAGACGGTCTTAATCCAGTCAACGACCAGTTCCTCGGACATCCAGCCCTTCTCTTGCGCACGTACGACGATTCCCTGAGGGAACTTCTCTTTTGGGAGAGTCTTCCTTTTAAATACGACGTACGGCGGAAGCCTCCTGCCGTCTGCCGTGATGCACAACATCACAGTGCACCTTTGGCGTTCTGCACCAGTCGTGCGCACAGACACACTTTTCGCACCTTTTAAATCCACTGTGGTGCTTTCCGGTGCATCGAACCACACAGGTGTCTGGTCCGCATTCCCAATTTGGGACAGGTCGTATTCATGCTCCCTCCTGAGAGCATTCACGAAGCGATGAAACTTAATGACGTGGTCTTCGTACTCGCGCGGCAGTTTTTGGCAAATCGTCGTTCGGCGCCGAATAGAAAGCTGGTTACGGTTCATAAACCGCGTAGCCCAGCCCCGACTTGCCTTGAATTGTGCCGGGGGTATTTCCATGTGGCGAGCGATGCTGAGGGCTTTGACGCGTATCATGTCAGTCGATACGGCGTAGCCGTCCCTTCGTGTGTCGACGACGTAGTTGACGAGCTCGCTTTCGAGTTGCGGGTACTTGCACTTTTTCCCGCGAAACGCCTTTCGGCTCCTGTTAGTAGCGGCGAGGGCATCTTTCTGATTCATCCAGTAACGCACGCGCTTCTCATCGACGTCGTACTTTCGTCCAGCTTCCCGCTTCCCGTGCTCCTCGGCATAGTCAATCACTTGCAGCTTAAATGCTGCAGTGAATGATCTCAGATGCCGGCCCATCGTCCGTCACGTGCGCTGGCTTCTGCAGGGTTCACTACAACCAACAAAGTGACACCGACGACACCGATCTGAAGTCGCGCTGCCAACGTATCGACACGATGCTAGGAACGATGCCAACAAAGAGGCCGCACAAGGCAAATATGGCGGCGCGCTGTCAACAGCGTGGTCGGCGCGTCGGCGGAAGTAGAATAAAAGCGGAAAAGCGTGCAGCGCCATCTGGCTGTAAATGAACTAACTACACTTTTCTGGCGGGACATTTTGAACTTTTTTTTTTTTTTTTCGAAATATCCGCTTTCAAAGTTGGGGTGCGGCCCTTACACGAGGGCGGCCCTTACACGAGTATATACGGTACATACTGCCGTTTTATTAAACGTTCCACAAATATATACAAGCACCAGGACACAGTGGTGCCAACCTACACACTGAAACCAAAACTGCAATATACTACACATTCCCTCTTTATTTATTTTAGGTTTTGTGAAGGTATTAGTACGTTACTATATATTAGTATATGTTCATCGCACCCACATTCACACCAAATTATCTCTACACATGCACAAATATTGAATACATTCTAAGTATACAGGTACACGAACTTCGAACTATTTATCCATTCACAGTTAGTAACCATATTGGTACGGTGGCCGTCTCTCGCGGTGTGGCTGAATGCGATGACCAGGTGGGCGCGACACTACAGGTTCTTCTACATGGTTCACGTGCGGGCGTGACACAGTTTCTGAAGCAGGAAACTGTCCGGCGGCTGATCTCCGCGACCCGGAATCGTAGTCTGCACTATGCACAGAAAACTTGCCTCCGCAGATGCTGGCTGACATATTGCAGCTAGAAGTGTCGCATCCAAGGGATCGTGATAGAACGACGATAGCTGCAGCTTCCCTGCAGAATGTTGCTGACGGTCATTGTCGCCAGAGCGCCGAGCAGGCACCTTGCACAGCTTGGCAGCGTTCTATGTTTTGCTGTCGTCGAGAATGAAGGATGCTGGACCGCACTGCTCGATGACTTTCCTTGGTTTCGAGAAAGGGATGTCACCCTTGAATGAAACCGATGGTTTTCCCACGCGCGCTGTGTCTCCCACTACCACTGTTGTCGGTTCTGCCGCTCGCCTCCTGTCGGTGTAAGCTTTGTTGTACTCTTGCCTGCGCTTGACACGTTGCCGGAGCCTGGCTAGTTCCTGGTAGGGTGTCTTTGGGAAGGACTCAGGTGATAACCCAAAGATATCAAGCTTCGTTCTTGCCAGCCTTCCATGTAACAGTACCTACTGCAGGGGCCACTCCTGTGGGGGCGTGTGGTGTACACTTGTATGCGGCGATATAATCCCGTGCAGTCGTTCGCAAGGGACGTTGTTCCAGATGGGCAATTGTGGTAAGTCTTGAAAGTGCAGTTGAATCACTCGATCTGTCCTTTCCCTGCAGGTAATAAACGGATGAATGTAATAGGCGGATCGCTCATTCTTGTAAGACGTTGACAAGTTCCTTTGACATGAACTGGGTCCCATTATCACAAACTATCTCTTCAGGATATCCTTCCCGTGCAAACACATCGAGCAAGAATTCAGTCGCGGTGCTTGTAAAAATTTCCCTTGCAAACTGTTTTTCTGGTCATTTTGAGAAGTAGTGTACTAGTGTCAGGAGAAATCTGCAATCTGGAGGCATCCTCTCCAGGGGACCAACAATATCAATTGAAAGTTTCTGCCATGGGCTCTCTGGTAACTCAACCGGTTGCAGTGGAGCAGGCGACGTCTTTGCAGATTTATCTGCTGCTTGACAGATGCTGCAATTGTGGACTGCTTCTTTCATGTGAATGTCCATGCGGGGCCACCAAAATTGATGCCTAAGTATGGCCTCGGTGCATGAAATACCCTGGTGCATATCATGCGCTGTTACCACAAGTTGAACCATGAGAAATGAAGGAACTACGAGCATCTCTGCATGCATCAGCGATTCGCCCACTACTGACAATTCCTCTCGAACTCTGAAGTATGGTTGCAGATCTCGCGGCAAGTGTCTGTGTTATGGCCAAGACCCATTTACAAGCGCCTTCACTTTTTGAAGAGTGGAATCAGCCAGAACCGCTTGTTCAAAGTGCTCTTTTGTCATGCAAGTTGGTCGAACCATGGAAACAATCTCTTCCTCAAAATTCAGCTCCCTATCTGCCATATGAACAGGTAACCGAGACAGCATCAGCTACTCTGTTGGATGAGCCTTTCTGTTACTCCACCGTGAAGTTGTGCCGTAGTAGCCTTAAGCACCGAGTCCAAGTGGGCGTCTGTCTGAGCTTTGTGAAGACAAAAGCGAAACGAGTGCTTGATGATCTGTTCGGAGAGTGAAAATCCGTCCCCACAGGTATGTATGCCAATGCTCGCATGCCCAAATGCATGCAAGTGCTTCCTTCTCGCCATTTGCATACTTTCTTTCAGCCAGAGATAGGGTACGTGATGCAAAAGCAACAGTACGAAGATTATCACCAGCGTGCAGCTGAAGGACTGCTCCTAGACCACATTCGGATGCATCAGTCGAGATGATAATTGGAAGCGCAGAATCAAACATGTGCGAGACAAGATCTGACGATAATACCGCTTTTACTGGGCGGAAACTGTTATCCACCTCAAAAGACCAGGTGAAGGTTTCGCCTTTCCTAAGAAGAGCCCTCGTTGGTTCTACCATCTCAGCCAAGTGTGGCACAAACTTGGTGTTATATTCCAACAACCCAAGAAATGAACGGAGTTCAGCGACATTTCTTGGAACTGAGCTTTGCACAATCGCGTCCACTTTCCCCGACGGTGGTGAAATATCGCAAGGTGTCACTTTGTGGCCCAAGAATTCGAGCTCCTGAACTCCAAACAGACATTTACTATTGAGCTTCAGACCTGCATTTTTGATACCCTGTAACACTGCCTCCAAGTTATTTAGGTGCTCCTCAACCGATTTGCCAAAAATAATGACATCGTCGATGTAAAAGAGGACACCCGCACAATTGCGAAGGATTCGAGACATCGTACTCTGGAATTCATCAGGTGCTGAGGCTAGCCCAAAACAAACGCGCATGAAGCGGTAGATCCCTTCATGTGTAATTAAAGCTGTCAAGTCCCTATTCTCTGGATACAGGAAAACTTCGTGGTAGGCAGACGCTAAGTCAAGTTTCAAAAAGTGCTTGGCACCCGCCAAGGCATGAAGCAACTCATCTATGTGAGGCAGCAGAAAGCTGTCCAGAACGATGGCCTTGTTAGGCTTATATAAATCTATACAGAGCCTGATACTTCCACCTTTCTTTCGAACGACTACAATAGGGGACACCTATTCTGACGCATCTATACATTCAACGATGTCCAAACTTTCCAAGCGCTGCAGTTCGGAAGACGCACATTGTCATGTCTTCAGGATGCCGGCGAAGTTTTGATGCTACTGGCTGAACACCTGCACGTGTGTTAATCTTGTGAACAAAACCTTTTGCCAGACCGAGCTCATTTATGAACACATAGCAAAACCTTCGCTGAAGTGCTCATGGTAGCTGTGTGGATGAATCTATCCGTCATGTCCGAGATACTTCAGGGTTAGATACCGTGCTGGTTTGAAAACACTGCAGCTCATACCCTTCAATGCGCAGCTTCAAAGCCTTAATACCATCCAGGCCAACGAGAGAAGTAGCCTGTTCGACGATGTAAAACAAAAGCGGTGCGCTGTGATTCTCAAAAAAAACCTCAGAAAAAAGCAGCCTCGAACTGAAATCGGTCTTATGGAATAATCCAGAAGCGACACGCGGAACGGGAAGAAGCGGCACGCCAGAGAAATGTTGGTCAGCACGCCTGAGAAATGTTGGTCAAACACCTTGCCGAAAGAATGGAAACAGAAGAACTAGAATCGACTAATAGCTTCATAGCGACCTGCCCGACTTGAACATTAATGTGAATCCCAGACGTAAAAGGCTGTTGAATCACAAGACATGTACGGTTTCATCCTGCAACGGACTGTCTACTAAAACCTCGTGGACAGGTGCCTGCGACCGCTTCTGGTTGCAAACATTTTCGAAATGTCCGATGCGGTCACAAAAGAAGCACTACTTTCCTTTAGCTGGGCACGGTTTCCAAGAAGCGTGATGCTGCTTAGAACCGCATTTGAAGCAGTGTGAAGAATTTACGTGTTGCTGCGAATTCAATGGACAGCGCTGTTGAAACGGGGGCAATTCCCAGACGTAGGTGCCTTATCGCGTTGACTGAAAGTGCGAGCACGCAGCCGTGAACTCCGTGACTGCGACGATGAATTGCCTTTTGATCCCGACTGCACTGACACTGGTTGCACGGAAATGGAAAAGTCCTTTATTTTGACTGCTGCCTGCTCGATTTGACTCGCGAGCTGAACGAAAGCCTTGCTGAATGATAGCGAGGAACCTTCTAACGGAAGATGTTCCCAAATACGATGCAAAGACACACTGGCAACAAACTGATCACGTAATGACTCTTCTTGCAACGTAAATGAGCACGTCGCAGCAAGCTCTGTTAGCGCTGTCATGTATTCTTTAATAGACTCGCCTGGGGAGGGAATTCGACGGTGGAATCGGTGGCGCTCCACGACCGGGTTGCATGTGGTATCGAAGTGCTTAGCCAGTGCCGCTACCGCGTAGTCATACACGTCGGTCGTAGCTCTGGTCTCTTTTTTCTCTGCTGTCTTTTCGGGCACCTATGAAACAAACAGGGTATTAAAAATACATTGACCTTCGGGTCCCAAGAAATGTAGTAGAATAGCCTTGCATCTCTCTGGGGAGAACTCTGAAGCACCGGAAGCCAGCAGGTAGACCTTGAATATGTCGTGCCATCGGGACTATGGCTGCACGGGGTGACCTGGTGTCGGTAGAAACGGATCCAGTGGGGCGATGCCTGTGAAAGCCATCTGGGGGGCGTATCAGACAGGGTTCAAAAACTCGTCGCCATTGTTGTGAAAAAGTAATGTGACTGACACACCCCGGGTAGCGGCTGCATACATACTGCCGTTTTATTAATCTTTCCGCAAATACAGTCGAGCCTGCTTATAACGAACCTGAGCGTGATGCGGCTTCTGTTTGCTGTATACCGACCCCGCAGGGGCGCCTGCGCAAGTAGGCGTTTGGTGTGTAGCGACACCACGGACCCGAGCTAACGGGGGAGTTTCTACTCCCTCCCACGCCTAGTTGTGCGTGGCTTTGCCGTGTCCGGGGAAAAAGGGATCCTGGGGGTTGAGCCGACGCTGGGTGATTGGACCATTAAGGCCCCCCGGCAGAGGCAACACACCCCTTTGGCCCCGGCTTCATGTAGACGGCACCCCTGGGCTGACCCACCCAGGGGAAATCGGCAGTCGCCTTTTCCTATCTCTCTCTCCCTACATCTTCGTCTTTCTTACTTTTTTAGCTTTCCTGTCTACTTCTCTCTTCTGCTTACTTCCAATTTTCTCGGCGGCAAGGATTAACCCTGTGCAAATAGCCTACCTTGGCCTAGGCGCATTGGGTTATAGCAGAGTTGTACGGCTGACGTCTGCAAGCTTTCAGCATCCGCAAACTTGCAGCGTCCCCTCGTTGGGCTCCATGGTGGGTGGCCGCCAACGCTGCTGAACAACATACAATTAGCATGCACAAAGCATTCCCTTTACTTAGTGATCGTGCCTCCTCAAAGCGGGTACGCACAGAAGATACCAATGTTTTCATCCGGCCAGGACAAATCTTTCCTCATTTCCACGTTGTACACTGCAAAAAAACTAACAAGCAAGCCAGAACTGTATCCCCCTTTGTAGTGGCTAGGTGCTTAACCGAAACTCTCGGTGCCGGGTACAAGGTTACCAAAATGGCCAGCGGAGATCTACTCCTTGAAATACGTGACAAAGACCAATTCGATAAATAGAACACCCTCACAACGTTTGGAGACACACCCATCAGTATTACGTCACACAGGTCCATGAACTCATCTCGCGGGGTCGTATCGAACGCAGATTTACTTGACCTGACCGAAGCTGAACTTCTGGAAGGATGGAAGAGCCAGAACGTGACAAACGTACAGCATATTAAGATAAGAAGAGACCAAAAGGAAATACCAACCGAACACTTAGTACTGACCTTTGCTTCGAGCGATTTGCCGGAAACAATTCAGACTGGGTATACAAAGACATCCGTGAGGCCATATATTCTCAACCCCCGCCGTTGCTTCCAATGTCAGAGATATGGCCACGGCTCGCAAAGCTGTCGTGGCCAAAAAACTTGTGCTCTTTGTGGAGTCGTGGGCCATGCGTCCGACAACTGCGAAGCACCTGCACACTGTGTGAACTGTGGCGGTAATCATGCCGCGTACTCACGCTCCTGCTCTTTTTGGAAAAAAGAAAAAGAGATCATCACTTTGAAGACAAAAGAAAACATTACATTTAAAGAAGCAAGAAAAAGAGTCTCGCCATTTTATGGCCCCACATATGCTGATGCGGCGCGCCAGGGGGCAGTGTCGCACCAGCCCTCGCCACTCCTTCGGCCTGCGCAGAGCAAGCCATTAGCTGTGGCGCTTGCGCCTAAGGCGGCAGTAGTTGAGTCTACTCCGCCTACTATTGAACAGAGACCAGAGACTCCAGGGTCCTCGGGTCTCAAGGCCTCACCTCGCCAGGCGAGGCCCAAGCTTCGAAAAACCAGCTCGCATGAGCGGGCATCCAGTGCCTCCGAGGAGGCAATGGATACGGCGGCACCCCTGGTGCCAAAAGAGCGGTGCGGCTCTCTGGAGCGCGCCAAGAGAACTAAAAAGCTCATAACAGGGCCTGATAGTAGCCCTGTCACTTGAGCTCGACTTTTTAGCTTAAACAAGTCACTCCCTAACGTACACACAGCACTACTTTACTTCCAATATGGAAACACAAATTATACATTGGAACGTCAGAGGCCTGCTTAAAAACCTCGACGATGTCCAAGAGCTTTTATACAAACATTAACCTCAAGTGCTGTGTGTACAGGAAACACATCTAAAATCCTCCAATACAAATTTTTTACGTGCTTACGTCATATACCGAAAGGACCGAGATGATGCTGTGGCGTCATCCGGTGGCGTAGCCATTATTATTAGCCAAGTAGTAGCGTGTACACATTTACCACTCCAGACATCCCTTGAGGCGGTGGCTGTTCGAGCGGTACTTTTAAACAAACTTGTCACCATCTGCTCTTTGTATATACCTCCCCACCAACGTCTTGAAAGACGTGAATTCCAGTCTTTAATAGACGAACTGCCTGAACCTTATTTGCTTCTTGGGGACCTAAGGTAAATGCACATAGTGGACTGTGGGGCGATTCTCGCTGTGATGCACGAGGTCGTCTCATTGAACAATTTCTCTTCTCTTCCGGTGCCTGTTTGTTGAATAGGAAAGAGCCAACATACTATAACGTTGACAACAAAACTTACTCGTCTATAGACCTCAACATCGTATCACCTTCACTCCTACCCCTACTGAAATGGAAAATCATAAATAATCTATATGGAAGTGACCAATTTCCTGTAGTGTTGAGTTCACAAACAACATATGAATGTCCTCTACATGGTCCCAAATGGCTGATAAACAAAGCAGACTGGGAACAGTTCCACAGCACTACACGTTTGAGTTGGACAGACATATGTAGGTTAAACATAGATGAAGCTGTGCAGTACTTCACAGCTTTTCTAACTGACGCAGCAGCCAGGTGCATACCGCAAACATCTGGAACGCCCGGCAAACAACACGTCCCATGGTGGAACACAGAGCGTCGTAATGCGCGAAAGGAACAGAACAGGGCATGGAGGTTGCTTCGGAACTCACCAACAGCCGAAAATCTTGAAACCTTCAAGAAAATAAAGTCTCAAGGCAGGAGAACGCGTCGGCAGGCCAGAAGAAAAAGCTGGCAGAAGTTTTTGTCAGGGATAAATTCATACACACAGGAGGCTAAAGTCTGGAACATGGTCGGTAGGATAGCAGGAAAACAAGTACACACACTTCCACTTGTAAACACTCAAGGTGATACCTTGGAAGATAAGGCAAACTTCCCCGGTGCACACTTTGAACGGGTATCCAGCTCGTCCCACTATACTGACACTTTCCAAAAATACAGAACAAGAATAGAAAAGCAGAAACTCGAACACAAATCCACTAGATACGAGGCATATAACCAAGCTTTCAGTCTAGCTGAGCTCCGAACATCTCTAAACTCCTGCAGTACTTCTGCCCCAGGTTCTGACCGTGTGGTGTATGAAATGTTAAAAAAACCTACCAGCGGAAACACGAAAAACCTTACTTTGTTTGTACAATGCTATCTGGTTTTCTGGCACTATCCCTACCTCCTGGAAAGAGGCTATTATTATTCCCATTTTGAAAGAGGGCAAGGACACTTCTTTAGCTTCAAGTTATAGGCCTATTGCACTTACAAGCTGCTTGTGCAAAGTCTTCGAAAAAATGATAAACTGCCGACTTGTACATATCCTTGAAACAAACAATTTGCTCGGCCCATTTCAGTGCGGGTTTCAAGAAAATAGATCCACCGCAGACCACCTTGTTTGTATCGAGGCACAGATCAGAGACGCCTTCGTCGATAAACAATATTTTTTCTCTGTGTTCCTCGATATCGAAAAGGCTTATGATACAACATGGCGTTTTGGAATTCTAAGAGACCTGTCCCACCTTGGCGTGGGCGGAAGAATGTTTCACATAATTGAAAGTTACCTGTCAAACCGGACATTCCGTGTCCGTGTGGGCAGTGTTCTCTTCCAAACATTTGTCCAGGAAACAGGCGTGCCACAAGGTGGTGTACTTAGTTGCACACTTTTTATTATCAAAATGAATTCCTTGCACTTGTCCATCCCCCGCAATATGTTCTATTGTACATATGTCAACGACGTTCAGCTTGGCTTCAAGTCATGCAACTTGGCAATGTGTGAGCGGCAGGTTCAGCTGGGTTTATACCAGGTCTCTAAATGGGCAGATGAAAACGGATTTCGACTTAACCCACAAAAAAGCACGTGTGTCTTGTTTTCTCGAAAGAGAGGCATGCACTCGGAACCTGACATTCGACTGAACGGGCAACGTCTGTCTGTTAATACGGAGCATAAATTCTTGGGATTAATCTTGGACAACAAGTTGACCTTTGTACCGCACATCAAGTATCTAAAAACAAAATGTTTAAAGGCCATGAATGTTTTAAAAGTGTTGTCACGTACTAGGTGGGGTAGTGACAGGCAATGTCTCATGAACCTATATAGAAGCCTCATTCGCACCCGCTTAGATTATGGGGCCGTTGTTTATCAGTCTGCGGCTCAAAGCGCTTTGAAGATGCTGTACCCCGTGCACCATTTGGGCATCCGCCTTTCTACGGGTGCTTTTCGCACCAGCCCCGTAAAAAGCCTTTATGTTGAGTCAAATGAGTGGTCGCTTCATCTGCAGAGAACTTGCATGTCCTTTGTTTATTTTCTTAAGGTGAAAGCAGACAAGAAGCACCCCTCATACTCTACTATTAACGATTTGTCGAGCTCAATTCTGTTTCAAAACAGGCCTTCGATGAGGCAGCCCTTCTCAGTTCGCCTGAAGAGTCTAGCTGAGGAAACTGGAGTCTCACTTGAACACAGTTTAATGGCTCCTGTAGCATACCTGTCACCGTGGCAATGGCAGACTATAGACTGCGATGTGTCTTTTCTAGAAGTTACAAAACATGCGCCTATTGGCCATATCCGAACATACTTCCTGGAACTTCAACACAAATACACACGCCCTAAGTTCTTTACATATGCCTCCAAGTCTAACTCCTCTGTGTCCTACGCTGCTGTCGGCCCATCCTTTTCGGATGCTGGCCCTCTACATCCAGGCACAAGTATCTTCACAGCGGAAGCTTATGCGATACTTGTTGTGTACTAAACACATCAAGCAATTACAAATACAAAAAGCAGTAATTTATACGGACTTCCTCAGTGTGGTAACAGCTCTGCACACTCTTAAAAAACACAAAAACCCAGTCCTTGTCTCACTTTACTCCATTTTGTGCACACTCTACACACTCAAACAACATGTTGTAGTGTGCTGGGTGCCAGGGCACCGTGAGATTCAAGGCAACGTGAGGGCGGACCAGCTCGCTGCATCCGTCCACAAAAGCACTGCCCCTACACCCATATCAATCCCGGCCCTTGATCTTAAGCCGTCTCTCAAACGAAACCTCAGGGTATACTGGCAGAGCAAGTGGGGTACACACACACAAAACAAACTGCACTTTATTAAGCTACACCTTGGTCATTGGCTGCCCGTATCGAAATGGCGTCATACAGAGGTAATACTAACGAGACTCAGGATAGGACACACATACACGACACACACATATCTTTTGTCTGGTGGCGATCCACCATTGTGTGACAGATGTGGTGAAGCATTAACAGTCCTTCACATGTTAATCCAGTGCAAACACTTAGAAACTCTAAGAAAACGACATTTTCCATTACCCTACTGACAACATATACCTTTACACCCTGCAATGTTCGTCGGTAGGGCACCGCTTTTTAGTCATAAATTATTGTTAGCGTTTTTAAAAGAAATTCATAATTTTCATATCATATACCCGGGCATTCGGTAGCACGACCTCTCTAGAGAGGTTTTTGCTGCGGTGGTTACACAAGAAAGCACTTGCCTCACGGCCCTTGGACGCAAGGGTATGAACGAGTGAGGCACTTGTGCTAATGCCATACATATCCACCATCGTCTTTTATTATCACCAACTTTTGTCATCTATTCACACCACACACACCTTTCACGGCATGGTCATGATTTTATTACTTGTATGTTCTTACCCGCCTTATCGCGAGGAATTTTATGGCCCTTATACAGCCATATTTTTTAGTAAGATGAACTGGCGCTCTTTGGCCAACAAATGGTCCTTGCGCCAAAAAGCACCATACATCATCATCATCATCATGCTGTATACCGAAGTTTGTAGTAAATGAAATCCAGCTTTTTAAAAAAGTTGCGAGTGAAAACACTAACTTTTTTTGCCCCAAAAAGTTCCTGATGCACGTGTTTCGAAGAGCAGAAGTGATAAGGGCGGCCTCGAGTTCATTTAAAACGGCAGGGTGCTCGTTCGGAAGGCCCGTAGCATAAGCCACATGAGGCACTGGCTCCAAAGTTTCGTCGTTTTGCAATCCGATTAGTCCAAATCGCTCTCGCCACGTATTTCATTCACAATGCCCCAATCCATGCACGGTTCCGCAGTGTTGGCATCATCATCAGTTGTTATTAAACCATAGCAACAGATGTGCCACCCGCTCTCCCAGGTCGGAGTCGACGACAGGCTGCCACAAATCGCCGCCGCAGTTCGGAAGCTTCAGGCTCGGCATCGGGCCCGACGTCGACGAAGTCGGCCTCGCGAAAACAGTTTCGCGCGCATGTAGTCGTCACCGCCGCCCACGAAATATTCACCATCTCCACAGCTGAATACCGCGACGCCCGAAGTGGCAAGTTCGCTGCCAGGTGGTCAACAGCAATGAGCAAGTGCTCCGCAACGCGGCGCGCAGATTACGCTCTAGCCAAGCGGTCACATTTTCGACGTTTTGTTGAGCGGCAGGAAAAAGCATGCTAGTCCTCCCGTCTGCCATCATGACCACACTGGCACACCAAGAGCGAACAAGACACGCACATGCGACACACATGCCAGAACGCGTGGAACAGCTTTGGGCTCGTTTCCAGTCAGAAAACGAAACTAATTTGAGCCAGCGGGGCGGGCGTCGTGGGGTGGTGGAGATGGGCGAAGGGGTTGTGATCAAGAGAGGAGAGCAGACTTGCGAGAGAAGGGCAAGGAGCTGCGATGAAGAGAGGGAAGGATACGGTGAGAGGGCGACCTTGAAAACCAAAACACACAGGAAGGAGGCAAGTTAGGTAGCTTGCTTGAAAGCTCCCCGAAACTCGCATGTAGAAAAACTTGAAAGAGTGCCTGCACGTGCAGAAGTCAAAGCACGGCTGCCCGAATTGGTGCGCGCGGCGGTGTTCGAAGAATTGGCGGCTGTGGTCAAAAAATCTTTTTGCTGCGCCGGCTGGTATGCATTGCCTCAGGAACTTCGGTACTTCGTGATTTGTTCCGCGCAAATTAACAACCGTTTTCACGCTTCCGCATGCGCGTGGAAAGCATGCTGAGCCGAGTGCGAAGTGAGCGAGAACAACTCCTGAATACAGAATGATTCGCAAATTATCTGAGTCGGTGGGGTAGCGTACGCACGTGCACTAGATGCAGACTATCGGATAGAGTCGGTGGCCGACGATGTTGGCAAATGGTTTGGTCACTCCAGGCCGGCGACGCCAACGACAGTCCCAGCAATTGAAAACAGGGAAGATGGCCAACCGGTCTTCTAAAGATTGGTGGCAGTGTGAAAACACGGGCGATGCGGGGTGCTTTGAGTAGCAGGGGGACAAAAAGCAGTCGGCTCCAAGGAGGAAGAAAACAGCTTTCCTTCCTCGGTGGGTCGGGGAGAGCGGCAACTAGAGGGTCGCGGAGGCAGGGTCGGCGTTTAACAATAAGAATGTATGGGCACTTTGCCGATGCCGATGGGTGGTTGAAAGTGGTTTCCCAGGAAGTCGGCAGGCCGCCGACTTCGTTCGCATTTACCGATCAGCGGTGCTCGGAGGCGTTCGTTGTAAGTGCTCTTTTGTGCCATTGAACCATTGTATATTTTCACAGTCACGCGGATATTGTTCGTTTTAAGTGAAAAATCCTTTTAAGTGGGGCCGTTATATGTGAGCTCGACTGTATATACAAGCAGCAGGACACAGTGTTGCCAACCACACTGAAACCGAAACTGCAGGATACAACACCCTTCCTCGACAAGGTAAGCCCTTTTGAATCGTGTAGTGACACCTGTTGTGTGCTTACGATTGAAATAAACTGCCTTGGCACCTTTTCACTCAATTGCGATACTGCCATGGGGAGCGGATCATTTCTGGTTGGTTGTGTGCAGCTCGTTGCCTGCTTGGCGCACGGTGTCATTGTTGTGCTGCTTGCTCTATACTATATGTGTGAGAGTGTGTATTCTTCATGCCTGCTTCACTCCGGATCATGCACTAGCATGGCAAGTTCCTTATTTTGCTCAGCACGACAAAGAAAATGATTCTGCTAGCAGCACGTACTTTATGTCCCCCTGGTGCTCTTGTGGACCTGCACAATGAGGTGAGATGCACTTGGGCAATAAAGCATGTTGTATATGCTCGCTGTCAGTGCATCAATGTCTCTCGGTGCCCGCGCAGCTTAGCATGAATGAGCTTATTTCATTTCTTCAAAGCGACGCCCGCTTTAAAGTGGCCTTGGACAACACGGTGGCAGCAGTGGCAAATTTGCCAATGGCATGGCAGGATGCATCAATCTGCACAGTTAAAGCCTTAAAAGAGTCCGCCTTATGTACGGCTGACGCAGAAGCCTAGCTAATGTTTCAGCCACACACAGCCCTACCGTGCACGCCTAACCGTCCCCTCTCCGTAGCTCGAGTCATCGCAGCTACACGGGTTTGGGCGAACAAAACAACTTCGTTGCTAAGTTAGCAGTAACGCGTAAATGTCGCGCAGAGGGACTGTCCGCTCTAAAAAGATAACAAAGGGTAGACGCTTACGCCTTTAGTCGCCGATGTCCTTGGCTCGCAGGGGTATCTGAGGGTTGTCCTCAGTCTCTTTGCTAGCACAAGAGAGCTTGTTTCTGTCCGCACGCTCGTTTTGACCAACTTCCCGGTTTCCTTTTTCCCGAGGGTTGGTTCCCTTGCTGATAAAACGTAATATGTTTCACGAGCCAGGAAAACGAAATGGCGTGTGCGAGCCGCAGGGTGACTGGTCCCTTCAAAAAAGGCTTGATTGTCTCGTTTCTTGAAGGGACAAACATATCCTCGCAGCTAGGCTGCCTCGAAAGGGAAAGGAAGCATGGGCGCACGTGCTTCCTTCCCCACAAGCCACACGTGAAGCTGAGCAGATAGCTGCAGGTAACTGTAATAAGGTGTTTGGCACTAATTCATAATGGCACGTTCATCAACATCTGCCGCCTTTCCTGTGCCGTTTTCTGACGCTAAAGCTGGAAGACCTTTTGCGGCATATAACATCTATGAGTTGAGGGGCACAGTGTACTTTTATAGTGGTTATTGAACTTTTGTCTTATTTTTGTAGTAGTTATTTTATAGTGGTTTCGTGGTGTTTAGTGCTTCTGGTATTCCAGGGCATTGTTTGGCTCATTGGTGGTCATAGAAGCAGAGAATGCCATTAGAAAAGATTGCCATGCAAACGCTTGAGTGCTAGGCTTTATGCTGCGTCTCATTGTATTTTTTTTTCTTCACTACCATTTTGCCACTGAACAAAGAGCTGGAAAGAGAGTGACCTCGCTCGCTGCGTACGATATCTCTGTGCGGTGCTCGCTGCTCTAAGGCATCTCGTCCAATGTGCGCCTTTCTCATGCTTTAAAAGGCCTCCCTGTATTAACGTTTTCACCTTGTACTCGCCATATTTTTACCATGGCTGTGCCTGAGGTGTTAGTTGTAGAAGTATGAGGTTCTAAAAAAATGTGTGTTATATGTGAATGCAGTTTCAATGTGTAGCATAGAAAAATGCACTGAATTATGATCATTATAATCGATAGATTTTTATATCTGGAATCATCATGAGTGTGTGCAACTCTACCAGCCATCAAAGGACACAGTGCTTTTTACATTTTGTTACTATTTCACAAAAAAAAATTCATGCTGTATACTAGTGAGATCACTGATGTTCAAAAATATCTACGGGGAATCACTGAGAGAATTCTATGACATGTCGAATGGTTGCAGCTAAATTTAAACGTATGCATGAAGGAAAAAAACACGAAGACAGTTCTGACATTAACTGGCGTTTATTGAAACTCGCCGTTGAATATATAGATGCAGCAATCTACTGTCTGACATGTGTCTGACATGTGGGTGCCAGGCATGCTTCGATAGCACGGAACTGATTGCTAAAAGGGGCACTCCTGTTATCATTGAAGCTAACGCCATAAAAATGAGACACATTATGTACCAATGCCCCATCAGTTGTGTCGTCTCAGACTGAAATTGACTGCCTTCATAACAAGTGCCCAACTCTTTTTAGTCCTGTTTAGTTTATATAATCTTTGTCCACATGTTTTTATCTGTAGATTGCCGCACCGATATATTCAGTGGAGGGTTTCAATAAATGCCAGTCCTTAGCATCAGCACTGTCCTCGTGTTTCTTTCCTCCATGCGTACGTTTAAATTCAGCCGCAACCATTTGACATGCATGATCACCAACTAGCCCAGATTCTAACCATTCTATGACGTTGGGGCGGTCCTGATAATAAATGGAAATGTATGCCTGTTTGCTTTTTAGACGTGTTCCCCCTTTTCCCCATGTTTTGAATCTCAAGTTTTAAGGTCATCAGGTATACGAGCGGTCGTAGGTCTTTCGGTCATTGTTTCCCGAAGGTGCGTTGTCGGGAGTCAGCCATGTCTCAGCCGGCGAAGAAGCGCAAGTTTTTGTTGCTCGAAGACGGGCGCTGCAGATCTTGATGTGGACTTATAACTGTTTGCACAAGTTACCATGTCTTATTTACAGTTGAATTTTGGTGATATCGATGTATACCCTTTTTTAAATGTTTTAACGGCTAAAATATAGTTGAGACTTGTATATTCGCTTCTGCATGAGCCATACCGGTTTGTCCTGTTAAGGTTAACTGCGCCTCCCAGCTTGCAGTTAGGTCATCCACACTTGTGCTGTGTTGAATTGGCCGGGAGGGTGTGATACAGTCGAATCCCGCCATAATGAAGTCCGCTTCAATGAAATTTTCGTCACAAAAAAGATTTTTTCATTCCCCGTCGAAGTTCCATAGGGTATACTGCTTCGAAATTTCCCGCCCCGCCGTGGTGGTCTAGTGGCTAAGGTACCGTATGAACCGGACTGTAGCTCAAGTGGGAATAAAGGTCGACCCCCCAAGTTCAGGTTACCGAAAAAAAAAAAGGCAAACAACTGAAAATTGTCGAACGACATTTATTTGCGAATTGGGCGCACCACACTCCGATCGTCGGAGCTCGCCTCAACCACCATTGAAACTGTTCCCATTCGTCAGACAAAGCACCAATGTCTTCTGAAGACGAGAGTTTGTCACTGGCCGCCTCGCACAGTGCGTTGTCTTCCGTGCCATACAGAGAGTTGCTGATGGAACATTTCTTAAAAGCATTTTCCACCATGGAATCTGGCAAGGAATGTTAGGCGGAAAGCACCCAGCCACAAATACTCGCAAGCGGAGGCCTCTGTAGGCGGCCCATCGGTGTCTTTGGGTTGTCGCCGGACGTCGACTTTTTGTACTCCAGCCGCACTCAGTCCTTGAATGGCTTGTTTAGCACAACCTCGATCGGTTGGAGGGTGGACGTCATACCACCTGGTGTCACGGCAAGGTCAGCTTTTCCATCGCCCAGTGCTCGCTTCACAGCGTCAATTAAGTGACCACAAAACACATCTAACACCAGCATGCTGCAAAGACGCAGCAGTGCACCTGGCTGACGGTCCCAGACTACTCGTATCCATTCGAGCATCATGGCCTCGTCCATACATCCCTTTTTATTGACGCGAACGACAACACCGAGCGGGAACACTTCCTTCGGCATTGTCTTATGTTTGAAAAAGATGAAGGGTGGAAGCTTTCTACCATCTGCCATGTATGCCAGCATGACGGTGAGCACGAGTGCTCGTTGCCAGTGGACAAAAGGTTCATATTCTTGGCGCCACGCTGCATGATAATGGTCGATGAAGGCATGCCAATCCACACAGGGGTCTCCTCGGCATTGTCAATCTGCCCCATCATGTAGTTGTTCTGCTCCCGAAGTCGGTTCACGAAGCCCTGAAAGTTTATAAGCTTGTCCTTCAACTCGTGTGGAAACTTCTGACAGACGGATGTGCGCCACCGGAAAGAAAATCCTTTGTGTCTCACGAATCGACGCACTCAAGAGTTTGGTGCACGAAACTCTTCTCTCGTGAGCCCAGCTTTTCGAGCGAGTTCCACAGCTTTCTTGCGAATGGTATATACGGTCACTGGCAGCGAGCACGCATGAACTTCCCACACAAAGTTCCCTAGCATATTCTCCAGCTGCGGATGAACCGCACTTCGCCCACGAAATTACATTTTCCGAGCATTGCGCATCTGCAGCTTCCCTTTCTGCACCCTCCAATAGCGCACGCTTTTTTCTGATACACCAAAGTGGCACTGAGCAGCCATATTCCCATTCGCTTCTGCGAACTCAACAGCCTCTAGTTTAAACACAGCTGAGTACTGCCTTCTCATACCGCTACTCGTATTCAGTAAACAAAAAAAAAGACCACTAAAAATAAAACACAATGTCAAGCGGAGCGAGAACTTATGTTGAATTCCAATGGCGGAGTCGGTGCAGCTGACCGACTTCGCGAGCGAGCACTCGACTCTGGTGTAGAGCAAATCCTCCAAATCCGCCATCGGAACACAACCCGCCCTGCTGGAGCAAGGCGGAAGCTGCCGCGTTACCCAGGATACCTTGCGCTGTCTTTTCCGCTGTCTGTTTCCCACGTGGTTTACCAGCATCGCCGCATCATTCGTTTGCTTGTTCAGCGCTATTCACCTGTGTGGAATGGATATCACGCCAAGCGTGCAACAGCTATTGTCCACGATGTCTGCTGTCGCTATCGAGTAGCAGAAGCATTGCCGCACGCTTTGCCGAGGTAGCCGAGCCGTCCATGCCGTCCACAATTATCAACATAACTCGTGCCGCGCCAGCCACGCCCCCAAGCAGGCAAATGTGTTAAAGGAAATCCGTCACGTGGAGTTCCGGTCCACTCCACCGATTTCGGCGGAGCAGTTTTTCCTGCTCCACAGAGGGACTCCCGCTCTGAATCCCCTCCGGCTCTCTCATTGGAACTTTTGAGTCTCGCTCTCACTCTGTCATTGGAACACACTTGCTCTGAAAGGAGCAGAAAAACTTGCTCCGACTCCGCCATTGGAATTCAACATTAGAACATATCGGAGGCAAATCACGAACACAAAAAAAAAACAGACAAGAGAGGAAAAAAGAAAAACAACTTGCTATTGGATTTTAATGCGAATATGGCCGTGTCCAGCTTCTCATGCACATGCAAGCCACATATTGCCAGACAGCGGTGCACTGTCGGCTAGACACCCTTATATAAGACGAGGGGCGACTTTAGCTCGTTGTTTTATTGAAAATATCTCGACTTATATTCCGGTTTATACGGTACTCGGCTGCTGACCCGCAGGTCGCATGATCGAATCCCGGCTGCGGCGGCTGCATTTCAGATGGAGGTGGGAATGTTGTAGGCCCGTGTGCTCAGATTTGGGCGCATGTTAAAGAACCCCAGGTGGTCGAAATTTCCGGAGCCCTCCACTACGGCGTTTCTAATAATGATATGGCGGTTTCGGGACGTTAAACCCCACATATCAATCAATCGAAATTTCCTCCAGTACGAACTTCTTCACGGCTGTGATTCCACTTTAACGAAGTTTTTGTGGAACAACCATGGGCGAAATTATTTGAAGTAGAGCTTATTAAAAATCTCAAGTGTCTTTAATGCCTTGCCAAACCACGGATCTTAATAACATAAAATAAATGCACATCAGAAGCTGCTCGGAGCAAACATAGCGCCCGCAACATAGACTTGTGCAACGTAAACAAAACAGCATGCCGTGGTATATGATGATGATGATAAGTAATAGTGACGCAAACGCTCCCTTAAGTAAGTTAAAAGGAAACGTGTCGAATTGTTTCTATGTTTGAACAGCACGCAATAATTTTATTTGTTAGTATTTTTAATCATTATTATGAAGTTTGTGAAACTGTTTTCATTGTCAGGAGTTACTGCCTTGTGTACGTACCAAAATTGAAAATTGCGAGCCAAATTCCGGCAGGGTGCGACAAGGCATTCGGGCAACGACTACTGGTGTTTCCGGTTTGACTGGCTAGCTGCACAACAAGCGGTCGTAGCTCTTTCGGTCATTGTTTCCCGAAGGTGCGTTTTCGCGAATCAGCCATGTCTCAGCCGGCGAAGAAGCGCAAGTTTTTGTCGCTCGAGAACAAGGCTCGCATTATCAGCGCGGCTGACGCTGGGAGGAAGAAATTGCGAATCGCTGAAGAGTTTGGGATAGTGGCGAGCTCTGTTTCAACTATATTGAAGAGCAAGGACACTATAATCAAGGCACTTTCTTCAGAAACATCGGCGAGACAGAAGTTGACCGAGCCAAGGCACGAAGCCTTAGACAAGGCTGTCTACACCTAGTTCGTTTAGATGCGGGCCAAGAAAATTGCCCTTAGGGTCGATATTGTGCGACAGAAAGCGATGGATTTTGCTTGCTTGCTTGGCATCGACGATTTTAAAGCCATTGTAGGTTGGCTGAACAGTTTCAAAGCCCGTCACAATATCATCGGCAAAGTTTTGTGCGGTAAAGCTGCTTCGGCAGATTCAAGATTCAAGATTGTTTATTGTCTCTTTTTCATTTTCACCAAATACATGCATGAATTTCTGGATCCTTAGCCTATTGGCTAGTAATGGATCCATTAAAAACATAATACAAATGAATCAGGGGCTATGTATGTACAATCACATGTTTGGGGGGAAATGTAGTATATACAGGTGTTCGAAAAATTGTCCATAAAAAGCATGTGTATGAATAGGAAAGATACATTCAAGATAATTTACAGTGCTAAAAAGAAACACTCGGTTTATACAAAAACTATAAACAAGACAGCTGTGTATAGTTCTCATTGCAATAACACACATACAGAAGACCACATGTCAGGACTGCAGTACATCGTCAGTGGTAGAGGCTGCAAATTTTTATCGTCGTCCCCAAACAGCAGCAGTAGGAAAAACATGTACAAGGTATTATAAGTTGATGTTATTTTCCTACTTTTTGTTCTTCGATAAACTGGATGTTGTGTGATGCAAGAAAAAGTCTTTTAACGCCTGATCTACCCTGGTTGATTGTAAAACGGATGACGGGAGATCATTCCAAACTTTAACCCCGGCGTACTTGAGACGGCGTTGTCCGTATGTGTTATGAGAGAGAGGGATTAAAAATTTGCCTTCGGAGGCAGAGTGACTACTTTTACCTGGTGTTTGGAAAATAGTTCTAGGAAAGGGGAAGTTGTTACAAATTATTTTATATACCAAGAGAGTTATACGATAATCTCGTAGCGTAAGCACGGGCATTATTGCGGTTTTGGAAAATAGAGGCTGAGAGGGTGTACGAGGGGGAACATGGTTTGTTATTCTCAAGGCTCTCTTTTGTAGGCATATTATGTGCTTGATGTATGTGTGATAGGTGAATCCCCAACACTCAATGCAATATGTTATCTGAGATTGGAACAGAGAGAAGTAGATGGTGCGTAAGATATCAGTTTCAAAATGCTGTCGAGCTTTGGTCAGGGTAAAACAGACAGAGGAAAGTTTCTTCCCCAGCGTGTCTAAATGGGGCTTCCAGTTTAACGCATCGTCCAGCATTACGCCTAAATATGAGATCCTACAGACTTTTTCTATTTCTTTATCTTTGATCTTCAGCTTGCCCATAGTGAAGTCTACAGGCTTGCAAGGGGATTTAAAAACTATATATTTGGTTTTATCGGTGTTTGAAGTAAGCCTATTTGTTGAGAACCACTCGCTGATTTTTAAAAGTTCATCGTTTAAAATATGTGCCGCAGTATGAAGTGACGGGGTGGTGAACACTAGCGCTGTGTCATCCGCGTACATTACAGCGCTTACCCTAGAAAGACAATTGGTTTAATCAATAATATATAACGTAAAAAGAATGGGTCCGAGAACGGAGCCCTGTGGTACTCCCGCATCTACTGGTCTTAAACTGGAAACATGCTCGTCAATAACTACCCTTTGGTATCGCCCATTTAGATAACTTTTAAAAAACTGGAGGGACTGACCTCTGAATCCGTATCGCTCAAGCTTTTGGCTTAATATTTCAAGATGAACTGTATCAAACGCTTTTCTAATGTCTAGAAACACACCTATAGCAAATTGGTTGTTGTTGAGGGCCTCATTAATTACATCTGTCACGGAAAGTACTGCAGATAGAGTTGATTTGGCTTTCTGAAAGCCATGTTGGTCCGGCGATAGAATACCGTTTTTATGCAGGAAATTTTTTACTCGCATCGCTAATAACTTCTCGAACAACGTATTAATGCAGGTTAAGACGGATATAGGTCTGCAATTGTTGAGTTCATTTTGGTAATTGTTGAGTTCATTTCAGACGGTGCCACCGCGTGGATGTCGGCTAGCCTCGGCAGCATCCTGATGGACTGTGCACTGTCAAATATGCATAATGCGGACCAGATAGGCCTCTTCTACGAGATTCTTTGCAACAAGACTTTGAATTTTTAGGGGCAACGCTGTCACGAAGGAAAGACAGCAAAAAAAGGATAACCGTGCTTCTGTGCTCCAAGAAGGACGGCTCAGATAAGCTGCATCTTTTGATTATTGGGAAAAGCGCGAAACCACGCTGTTTCAAGGGAAATCGGCGCCTTCCAGTGAGGAATGGGGCCAACAGCCAGGCAGGGATGACTCGTGAAATTTTTGCCGACTGGGCCAGGTAATTTGACTGGGACATGGGCAGGCAAGGCCGAGCGGTGTCTGCTTTTAGGCAGTTGTTACACGCATGCCATTGAGGACGTGCAGCTTAAGTTTCTGCCCCCGAACTGCACGTCCATCATTCAGCCACCTGACCAAGGGGTCATCCAAAGTGTGAAGAGCAATTACTACAAGCCTCTTATATAGAGGCTGATTTTGAACACTTGGTTGGGGTGCGAGATGAAAATCGACCTGTTCATGGCGCTTCGAATGATTGCTGCTTCATGGTGCGAGATAGAGAGCGCCCTAGTCACAAACTGCTTTCACCATGCTAGGTTTGCTGTGCAGAGGGCCGAGACTTCGGGTTCTACGATTGAAGCTTGTGACGAGGACGAATTGTCTAACAAAAAAATCGCAGTCGCATGACCAGACCTGCAAGAAAGTGATGTGCCTGCTTAGAGTGTTTCGTCAGACGAAGATGAGATAACCGCGCTACGTGATGCCATGCTACCATCAACTTCATCGGTGCTGGACGCATTCGACATCATCAGGGTTGCATCGAGGCACAGGACGATGATGAAGCAATGGCTTTGTTGGCAGCGTGTGAAAGTCTTGTTGTGGCATTGCTTGGCAAGAAACAAAAACAAGCAAAGTTGACCGATTTTTGGAATTAAAGCTTGTTTTTGAGTTAGTGAGTCGAGTGTCGCGTATGTATTTTACCATATCGCAACAACTAATTTACGCAAGAACGATCGCCCGTCCCCGTCAATTTCGTTGTAGCGGGATTTGTCTGTACCCGTGGCAGGACAACGGAGATGCCTGGCGACCGGAGAATGCTCAGAGATGTGACACGCAGACTGGCTTCGGGCGAGAGATTGTTCTGCCCTATTTATTGTGAGCGTTTCTAAAAAGTGGGAAAAGGGGCGATTGGCCGGCGTAACAAAAGTGATATCGCCTATGTGGCCACACTGAGTTGGCTACAAAAAAAATTCCGCCATATCCACGAAGTGAATGATGATGAGTGGGCGAAGCTCCGGAGGTAAACCTGGTAAACCATGAATCCTCTGTACATTTTGCCCACTCGATTTTATTACATCGCTCCCCCTAGCGTACGTCGCCGCACTAAATCGAACGATTGCCTTCAACCAATGACACGCGCCATATGTGACATCATTCCTATTTTATAAGATCTCGCGTCTTTCATCAACTACAAGTACCGCTTTCTAGTTTATAACATCTTGCATCTTTTCATCATCAGCTACAAGTACCACCATCTAGTAAACACTACAAGAACTAAACGAGAGGTGGCTACATACAGGAGACGGTACCGCCATCTAGTGAACACTGCAAGAACTAAACTAGAGGTGGCTACATACAGGAGACGGTACCGCCATCTAGTGAACACTGCAAGAACTAAACTAGAGGTGGCTACATATAGGCTACGGACGCACAGCCCACGCCCTAAGGAGCTTCGCCCCTTAAAAAAAAAAAAAAAAACCAGATTAGTGGAGTCCTAGCTACCTCCAGTGGCATTCGGACAAGCAATGTCAACACACTGGTTTGTTGACAGGACACCATGGGTCGTGCAACAAAACATGCTGCAAAATCTAAGCTCGTGCGAATATTTGAATGCTTTCAATATTCGAACTCGTTTTTTTTTTTAATTTAAATTGTTAAAAGTATCAAGTATTCGAAATGAACGAATAGGTGTATATTAGTCTGTATGTAACCTTTTGTAAAGGCTGTTTCTTTGTTGTGAAGGGGTGCTAAACTGTGAAGACACCTAGACAGGGGAAATCTTCACTGCCACAAAGCCCCACTGGAAGGTTAAATGAACATATTACCAGAGTCCTAATTACTTCTACTGGTCGTGAAGCTTCACCGTAACTCTATGAAAGAGCTTTGTGCACTGCGAGCGGAGGCCGCGGGGCGGCACTGCATCACCGCATGGGGCATTGGGCAGACCGGAGGGAAGCTGGCTGTTGGTGCGCTATGGGGTCAATGCATAATATCGTGGCGTGCCATTGCATAGTTTTTCACCGTATGATCAATATCGTGCCTAGTGTGCTGTGTGCCTTGAGATCAAGAAGGATACTGTATACCTGCTTGGCACCTGGGTGTCTATTCGGTTACAAAAGAAATTACTAAAAAGTCTCGGAGTTCTCACCGCCTACAGTGATCGGCGGGAAAATTGAAAGCGTGCAATGCTGCGACAAGAAACTCGAGGTTTCACATTTGTTTCCCCGAATGTGCACGTGTGCGAAAAGCACTTCGATGAGAGGGACAATATTCGCGTGGACCAGTCGCTAATCAAAGACGTTGTCACAAGTCATCGTACGACGTTCCGAAACTTGCCGACGTTGTGCCTAGGTTTTTTCGTGGCCTCATGGCATATTTATGCTGCAAAAAGATGCAGAGCTTGCCCATCTACCAAGCATCAACGGGTATAGTAAATGAGCTGGAGACTGTTGAGGCTGCATTGGATTATCAAACTGTGCATGAGCCCTGGATATAGCTGAAATGGATAATGACGCATTTAATGAAAATGAGCATACCGACCGCCTCTTCCTCTTTCTATGCCGTATACAGAAGCCTGATAAATGAAACGCTCACCATTTTCATTCATACAGGTATTAAGATGACCAAAGGTGTAGAAATGATATTTTAAACAGGTGGAGCTACATGCAGCTCCTCACAGCTTAAAAAAATCAAAGCACACATTCGATGCATTCAAAAGAGACTTCAGCGCTACCAATAGATGTTTGCTAGGGGGTGATGGCGCAAGAGCGGTTGCACTGCAATGCTGTACAAAACTGGCGCGAGCTGTAAAAGCGTGCAAAGCTATTTTTCGATATCAATTCGTCATGAGCACGAGATGGTAACTTTTTGAATCACATGTTGACGCCCCCGGCGCGAAACACGGTCAGTCAATTTTCATGTTTGAGGAGTCATGTAAGGCTTTCTCTTTTACAGTAACAATAATAAAGAAAGACAGGAAAAACACAGTATGAATAAGCTACATTGCAGAACAAAGGACCGAAAAACTACATCGATGGCCGCCCGAACTTGGAACACCCTACGGCACCGTATCGATAAATTCATGCAAAAAAAAATATGGAAACGAGGCAAATTTCATATAAAGTATTGCTTAATCCTTATCACTTGCTAAATTAAAAGAACTGATTCATTCAAAATGGCCGTTGATCTAATAAGTGCGAGGACATTTTAAGATATATATCTTTGTATATAGAAACACCAAAAGTATACATAGCCTGGAAGGTTGAATATGCACTGTCAAAATTGCAACCACTGCACTTCTGCCTAACTCTGGCGATTTTTGTGGTCAGTGGATCTCAATGAAATTCACTGTGTACGCTCATTTGCATGTTTGCACCATTCATGCCAAATTGCAGGCTTGAGAGTTTCGCAGATTCTTTTTAAATGAATTTTATAGCCTGCCTCGAAATGCTCACTTCGCTTGCCAGAATTAATGGCAACATTGTGTGTGACGTCGAGTTTTGCCTGGCGGAAGTGATGGAACTGATGTGCCACTGCAGCATCTGCTTGTCTGCCATGGATTGTGTTGGTTTGGCCGACGCTTCCTTGGTTGAGCGTGCGATTTTCTTTTCCGTGTTAATGGGCGTGCGATAGGTGCCAAGTGGTGTTGTGTTGTGAGCCACACACGATTCGCCATATATTCACCATAACAGCGTAAGCGTATTAGCCGATCGCTGCGGACGGCGTGGACAGGTAGTGCCATTTGGTGGGCATTATGTGCAATCAGGCAGGTTCCGGCAGCATCAGGCAAATCTTTACGTCACACGTAGAAGCGCATTCGGTTGGGTTTCGGTTTAAGTATTGCGGTTTTTTGGCAATTAAAAATCATTTTCAAATTTTTCGAGCATTTTAGTTATTGGGTGCGTGAGAAGAGTGTCTTGAGGACCTGAAACAATGATTATTCTGACATGGTCAAAAAATTGCCGGAGTTAGCTTTTAAGAACCGCCAGAGTCGTTGAATAACTCTGGATTGTACACAAATATTCGCTAGATGCTTCAGGGAAAAAAAAAGTTTTATAGCAGTAGCATATCTTACAGTGGAATCAGCATGCCCTCGAATTTGTAGCTTCAAGGTCTCATTCGATGCTTAATTTAACTGTACTAGAGCTTTTCCGAATTTCCTTGAAGCTAACATCACTTTGAAGACGTATTCAACCTTCATGGCTACATTTAATAGCATTTCACAGCTCTGGCGCCTGCCGTACAATTGCAGTGCTGCGGCCACTTAGTTACCCCGTGAGCGAGGGCACTCTAGCGGTTGATCATGTTTTTATATTAAACTTTATTTGAAGCTTTATGATCAGTAAAAGTATTGAAGGACTCTGATCATCTTGATCGATCTTGATGAACATCTGATGATTATCTTGATCATCTCATCTTGATTGATCATTTTAAAAGTTTAAAAACTTTTTATATGGGCTTATATGCTCTAAGTATAGTTAATTTTAAAACTTGACAAAATTTTCATGTTATCACTTGCATTCTAGTGATAGTCAAATCTAGCTACTATATACTCAAAGTTTTTTGCACTTTCTTTCAACCACAAAGACTTTCTTTAGCACAGTTCTTGATTCAATTAAAAAAAAAATATTTTGCAGGTCTGTATAGTTATGAAGAATTGGTATTTTTTTCAGAATATGTTATATATGATACATGAACTCGACTCTAAATTATTGAACCAAAATCACTATTTGTTTTGAACCTAAAATTCACTATTCGCACAAGCCTAGCAAAACACCTTCCGCATTTTTGTGTAAGGCCAACTAAAGTACTCTCTCAATAAAAATAACTTGTAGGGACCAGCAAAATACATTCCATTTAAGTGGAGTTCTACTTAGAAACGAACAGGGAGGGAGAATACAGCTATGAAACCAATCATATTAGATGCAGTTATTCCATTAAGGCCACGGTTCGCCTTAACAGACTTTGTTTGCCGAGAGTCTACTGTAATTATTAGAACTGCGGGGTCAGTGTCATATTCGCTTCAGTGGTAAGTATGGGAAAGCATGAAGGCATATGTGTCAGGCGTCAGTGAGTGTACCAGTGGGACTTATCGATGACCCCTATCACAATAAGTATCTACATCCATCTGCTCAGTAGCGTGTGACATGGTGCTGTTGGTGATCCTGTTATGCTGCCACCTCCTTATTCAAAATCACCAAGTGAGCCTTGGTTACACGTAGTTTATGTCGCTTGCAGTATTGTAAGCAGCTCGCCATTGCTTCGTTGCCACAACAAGATCTTTCAAGCAAAGGGCTCTTTAACTTTCTTGCCCAGATGACTCCATTTTTTTTTCACGAGGACAATCTGAATGAGGGTTATGGCACCTCTTTCTTGCACGTGAACAAAGTACCAACATTACTGATTTGGCCTGTAAACTTTTGTATCATTGGCCATCGCTGTTGATGTGGAACCTTACAATGCATCGGCTGGTCATTTTCCCCATGCATGCATCATCCCCGCCTTCACTCACCATGTCAAGTGCCCACTGGTGCACCATACACTGCAGGCTTCAAGGCTGGGTGCATGTTAACGAACCCCAGGTGGTCGAAATTTCCGGAGCCCTCCACGGCGTCTCTCATAATCATATGCTGGTTTTGGGACGTTACACCCCACAAATCAATCATCAAGGCTTCAAGGCACTCTACACCAATGGCGAATCCCACTGGTAGATCCGGAGCGGCCGCCCAAATCCTGGACAAGCACTCGGATTGCGCCAAGCCTGATCTGCGAGTGAAACACATGAATGCCCCGCGTGAGGTTACTCTGAAAGTTGTTTACGCATATGTCGCTAAACTGGTACCAGAAACTTCTTCATTGTAGCCGAATATCTTTGGCCATGCCCATGGCGAGCCAGGAAACGTTTTAATATACAGCTGAACACAGATATATCGAACTCGAAGGGGATTGCAAATTAGTTCGATACATGAAAAATTCGATATAAAAAAAATAGCGGACCCGAGAGCTTACCTGTAGCCGATCATCTCCTACAGTAGGCGCATTCGAGAATAACAACTAATTCCGCACACACGCCACAACAGTATGATTTATTTGCATGAAAAAAATCGCTTATCTTGGCCTGCTTCTTCGTTTTTGAAATGTTGAAGACGCTAGTCTCAATCTTATTCTAGACGCTAGTCTCAATGCTGTTGACAGCTAGTTTCAATCTTATCAAGGCTGTCCAGGTGCGACAGCCCGGTTCCCACAATGTGGCCGATACAACGGCGAATGATGCGAGCGCTGCCGCCACTTCAGCGGCGGAGTACACGCGTGTAGTCAGCGCCTCGTTCGGACGATCATCCTCGTCACATGAGCTGTCGACCTGGGCATTCTGGGTTCCTGCGACCACAGCTAATATGTCTTCGTCAGCGAGGCTCGCAACAGCCTGGACATTGCAGTCTGCTTCCACGAAGTTGTCCGCAGACACTTCATGTGGAACTGCTGCCGGGAAGTGGGATCACCACTTGCGAAACGAGTCTTCTATGCTCTCATCATTGTCGTCTTCGCCGGTTTCCACAAGTTGCGCCGTCTCGAAACCTGCCTTGCAGAAGCAGTTGACCACTGCCCGTCTTCACGTCTCGGCAGGCATTGAAGATCTCCACGGGAGAAAATGTCGCCGAGATTTCCGGCTACTCTTTCGTCATGCAAAGCTGGATGTCCTGGCTGCTGACAGCTTCACTTTCGCCGAAATTGGTTTTGCCAGCGATTTAGTAGCGCTGCTTAAATCGGTGAAGCCACCCGGTGTTGCTGGCGAAGTTGTTTCACCGAGTGCAGCGACAAACGATTTGGCCTTGGCATCCACCGGAATGTTCTTCACGAGCACTTCTAAAAACAAGGCATTGAGTATCTTTTCTACGCTCCCGTGGGCAGAAGCGCGCACATGACAGGCTGCCGACGTTTGCTACTCCTCTGCCTTTGCCTTGGTATCTGCTTTGTTATTCAACAAATTACTCGGAGTGCTCCCTGGTATCCCAAAGCCGTTCGACAGTCGAACATTTCTCGCTCACCTCAACACGCTGAATAGCCTTCAGCTTCGTCGCAAAGTCAAGGGTCTTGCGCTTCTTTATGCTGGCCATAGCTACACGAGAAGTCGACAATTAAAGGAGTCCGCAGTGGCTTTGCACACCACGCATGCGAAAGAAAATGCTGCACATGAGGTGGTAAGTAGGCGACGCGACAGCGGAAGCAACAAAGCGCTCGCGAGGCGATGGCCACCTGCGAGGGCAACAGCAAAAGGGGCGCGTTGTGGTTGGCTGATCCAAACTCGCAAAACAGCAATGAATAAATAAATAAATAAATGAGATAAACGCCGAAAGGAGGAGGAGGACTTTGGCCCCTTCACTCGTGCTTTCTGAGCCGACGGGTACGCGAAGAAAGCATGACAGAGAGAAAAAGAAACGAAAAAGAAAAAAGCCATTTGGGCAGTCTAAACCCTCTCGCCCTTACACTTTTTTCGAGCGTTTTGTGTTTTGGCGGAGGCTTGGTGTCGCACGGAGGTCGCGGGGTGTGCGAGTGTCAAAATGCGCTTTTTAACTCGCACGCGGAGCCGTGTTGTGGAGATCGCAGTGCGCTGCGAGTGCTGTAGCGCACCATTAAGCTCCTGCGACGTTTGATAAATCCGAACGCGGGCAAAAATTTCGTTTGATGTAAACATGCGAATTTCTATACTTTTACAAAATAATTTCAAGGGGATAGCTTACAAGTTCGATATACCCAAAAATTTCAATATATGTGGTCTCGATATAACCGTGTTTGACTGTACATAACTTGGTATAGCACACATGGCTTGTCCTTGCTGCTGCTACTGCTAGCAGCACTAGTGCTCTCGCTCTCGCTGTCGCTCAAAGCGAGAAGCAAACCAGCAGCAGCACGTCCAGCAGAGTTAAACGACGTCATTTTAGGAACGTAAACAAGTGCACAAGTAGACACCAACTCAAAAAACGCTGAAGACGACCTAGCTCTTGACTGTACCGGAAATGACTGCAACGCATTCTCGAAGTTCCAGCAAAATCTGTCTCTGCAAGACTGAGCACGCGGAATACTCTGTCACGGAATACTCTGTCACAGTGGGTTTTTCCGAATCTGCCAGTGGAAAACTTCAACTTGCTCCGAATTTACCAGCGGAATGCAAATTTTGAGCCGTGGAGCAAAAAAACTTGCTCCTGCTTGATGAGCGGAATTTGCCATAAGCATTGTGCATGAAAATGAAACACCAGATGTACAAAAGCTTGTTTTATTTTTTGCTAAAAAAAAAGAATGCATGCCAGTCACACTACGAAATGGCTGTTGACCAAAAATTGCTTGTATATAGCCCACAGCTGGAGCTAGCACAAAGCAATACTTTTTGCACATATCAAAGCGCTTGTTGCGCGTTGCTTCAAGAAAACCGACATAGTGAAATGGCAGATCAGCGTGAATGAATACTGTGTCACATGGCCATGAGCCACAAATAACACTCCAAAGGTATCCGTAATGTCTTTTGAACTGGTCCGCGCAGCCAATATCATCTTCAATACCTCTGCTTGCAGAATTACTGAATTGATTCCTCTACACATGTTAGCAACTGCACTGATGAGCATAAATTACTAGCACTGTGTGCTTTCTGGCTGTGGGCAGATAAATTGCACAAGTTTCTTCGCACACTCCATGACTAGACTTCACTGCGTGGGTCTCTCGTTTCCCACAGACTCTCAATATGCGAATGCAGCTTGCAATGGCTACTTTAGTGCAAAGTGCAGAGCAAATTTTCTTGTCCATTGGCAACTACAGCGTTAAAAGTCCACTCCGTTTCTTTTTTGAAGGCAGATGCACACAAGCATGCACCAAGGAGGGCGCACTTCGCCGTGATCTCATGAACCAGACGGGCCGGTGATTCCACCTAGGGATGCCCCTGAGCGCATAAAATGGACTACTACTTTAGTTGCGGAGGTGATCGACTGCTATTCTTTGGCTGTCTGGGCAGGGCCTCTCCTCACTTCTTAAGTCCTTTCAGACTATGATTCAGTAAAATTGGTGCTAATTGGGATAAAATGGATGCAGGTCACATTCGTTCCAACTGCTCATAGAAACTTAAATGCCCCTTCATTGAACCCCTGGGTTCCGCAATACCTTGCTTGAGAAGTCGGCATGTTGGTACAAGTACACCGTGCCTTGCTGGTTTCCGTAGCATTCAGTGGTCCCCTTTGCTGGACCTTGTCTTCCGAAGCTACAGTACGATTTGTGCTGATGCTTAGTTTGTATTGCAGCCGTTTGTTTTCTGCTCGAAAAGTAAGCTTTCTTTGTTATGCTGCTGGAAATTTGGGACTTATTGCTAAAAAAATATGGATGCGTTTTTTCCTGTAACCTGCTGCTAACTTCGATCCGCCTGATCCAAAATCAAAAGTTTTGTCTCTAAAAGTTACTCCATATCCTATTTTGGCTGTTGCACTTCTGAGAGATCTCCTAGCCCTCTTCATAGCCACTGTATTTACATTAGCGAACTATCCTCCCTCCGATAATTCTTGATCATTTCCGTTGGGCTTTATGATCATGACCACCTTTAATCTTTGAACTAATAACCCCCATTATTCATTCATTCATTCATTCAATCATTCATTCAAATACTGATATGGTTTTTGACCTAGAACACGTATATTTTGGGAAGTATTTTCAAGAATGAAGTTGCGGAACCTAAATAAACTGTTGTAATTGCTAAGTGCAGTTTTTTTCTTTTTTGCTCATTTTGTGCAGGTATGGTGGTAGAGATGAACGTGGATATGGCCGTGATGATCTACATCGACCATACCCTCGCCCTGAAGGAAATGGTCGCTTTGGCCGGGATGGCTACTGGGGTGGCCGAGATGAGTTTGGTGGTCACCATGGGAGAGATGAGCCACCATTGAGCTTTGGGAGAGATGAGCAGCCTCCACCACGGAGCCGGTAAAAGAACATTTGCATGTTGTTTCCCTTTTTCTTTTTTACATTTCAGATAGCGTCCTTATTGGTTCACTATTTGATATTGTTGAGACCAAAGGAGGGGGGGGGGGGGTGAGCTAAACCTGTACCCAAAATAGTATGCTGGGAATGTGCCTGTTATGAACTGAACCTGGGAAAAAAATGGTTACAGAAACAATTCATGTATGTGGAGTGAGAAACTGGCAAAATAGAAATAAGGCTTGTCAGGGACTCTCATTGCAGATTGTTATGGCTTACGAGTAGTGTTGCGTGCGGCAGTGGCTGTAGACAACAGGTATACGCTTGAAGCTGTATGAATATCTAGCAGCTGTAGATGTTTGCATTTTTGAACTGGATTGTGCCACTTCTGTTCTCGAACTGAAAAGTTCCTTCGAAGGCTCCGCACAAACTCCCAGTCCTGCCCTTGGCGTAGTTTGGCGCCAATTGCGCCAAACTGCACTAAATGACCAATCCTGCTACATCTTGCTACATTTCTTATATTCGGCACCAAAGCTGTGCCTGACATGGTCTTTTAATATTTAGAAAGCGAAACTATTATCTCTCGTCAAGGTCGAAACGCCCTAGCATGCGTCTATCCTCCCATGCACACACCACGCTACCGCGGGGTGCTTATACACGTGTGTGCACAGTGCTGTGCAGTGCTGGTTGGATTACCTTTCTAATACACCATAAAGCTCTTATACAATGTAATTCGCCAATAGAACACATATACACCTTGTAAACAAAACACCATTCTCCAGAGACTGTTAATGGGCAAGACTTGTCAGACCGCAGCCGCACCATTCTGACAATAGAGTCGTGCGGCGGGGATGTAAATTCTGATCCCGTTATATTTGGAAATGTTGGTGAGTTCATGTTCGCAGGCCTGCTGTGCCGACAAACGAACAGAGTAAAAAGAAAATCTGTTGCAGAAAAATACCTACTAACTTTTCAAAGCTTCTTGTGTATGCGCCAGATTTTCCTGCATAACCACAACCAAATTTTCGCTTGCTTTAGGCGCGATGTCCGAAGAATTGGCGACTACGAACCACAACTCTATACACCATGCACACCCTCATTTTCGTAAAAGATGTGAGTTGGTACTTTCATAATCGGAAAGTTTCCATAAATCTACCCCTTTCAAAATGTAACCATTACAAATTGTTTCGTTGATGTGGCTGTTAACGATGGAGCTGTTACGCAGTTGCAGTAATGCTGCCGCTGCGCCAATTGCACCAAATTGCCCTGGCTACTACACACTGCTACATTTCCTCAAAATTAGGTGAGCCTGCGCCCAACCTGTGCCAAAAGGCATGCTCCGACTTTCAGAAGCGAAAGTACCCTATGTTCTACCATCTAAAATCACATCACGGTGCACCTGCATAAGATGCAACCAGAGCCAAGCCCAGCCAAGCTAGGCCAAATGTCACTGTTGGGACGCAGTTACCGTATTTACTCGATTCTACCGCGCCCTCGATTGTAACGCGCACCCGATTTCCACCGCGAAAAAAAAAAAAAAAACGTAAGACATCGATTGCAACGCGCACCCATTTTTTTTTTTTTTTTGCTGGCCCGCACGATCACACCACTCGAAAAAACGATTCCTTTCGGATTGCCTTCCATTTAAATATGACGTACGGGCGAAGCTTGTGCCCATCTGACGTGTAACAGAGCATTGCCGTCACTGTAGTTTTACCGTGGACCGATGTCAGCACGCGAACTTGCTTCGCCCCCTTCTTCTCGACAGTTGTGGTGCCAGGCATGTCCAAGTAAAGAGGGGTCTGATCGGCATTCCAGATTTGCCCAAGCAGGTAGCCGTTGTTGCGCCGCAAGTTTAGGACGAACCTCTGAAAACTGTAAAGCTTTTCATCGTACTTCTCCGCAAAAGTTTTCGCATATGCATGTTCCCCTTCGGAGGGAAGAGCCTTTCCTCTTCATATAGTTAATTAGCCAGCACCTGCTCGCTTTAAACAGGCTCCGCATTAGACTTTTTTCTAAGACTAATTGCATAGCCCGCACTTGGAGCAGTTCTGTCGTCATGGGCCGCTGTGCCGCTCGCTCCTCAAGCACATACTCGCGGAGCAGCTCTTCAATTTGCGGAAACCGACCCTGCTGTGGTTCACTGAAGCCTTTGCGTGAAGCTTTGCTGTCGACAATCTTCTGCTTTTGTTTCCGCCGGTCCCGCACGCACGTTTCGGGAAGGACCGCGATGCGGCCCGATTTCCGTCCGTTTCTGCACACGCGATGACTTTTCTTTTAAAAGCGGCATCGTGGTGCACTCGAGTTTCTGGAGTCGGCCCTTCCACCTCGTCGATGCTAATGCACTACTAGATGAGGAACTCCTCAGCACACATACGAAGTGCCGCACATGGTAAACACATAGGCAGAAATAGCCGACGCACCATGCCGACGCACGTAGGGGGCGGCCATTTTGGATTTGCGATGGCAATAGATTGACCGTAATTTTTTTGTTCGTACTCGATTCTAACGCGCATGCGATTTATGAACTCGCTTAAGCGGAAAAAAGGTGCGCGTTAGATTCGAGTAATTACGGTAATGCCCGATTTGTCGAACTTTCTAGTTACTGCAAAATTGTCCAAAAAAAGATTCATGCCTTTTTATTCCGTTCAAATAAGCAAATAACCACAGCCCCGTCTAAAATAGCTTGAATGCCTCCTAGAGTACACTTATGAGGTATTTAAGTGCACGCCCAGGCTGTCGTGAATACATTCAGGACCTACCGACGTCCATTGGCAAAGTTGCGTCGTGTGATGAGCACCGCCGATACCAGCAAATTGCAGAATAAGTTGTGGATTTATGGCATGGAGCGTGTTGAAACGATGCAGAACGTAAAGGGTGTGGCAGAATAGAGGAATAAGTACTTGTCCGGACCTCCGTGATGCATGTGTGCACTTAGAAGATGAGCCATTGTGTGAAAATCTCCGGCGACATATGCCACATGAGACCAATCATTCCTAGTTGTGTGCAGCGCATCGTGAACGCAGTTAACGCCATTTCCTACCGGGGTGTTTTTGTATGCACGTGTTTGTTATGAAGTTGGGTTCTTGATGCCCATTTCATTCCTGATTGCACACAGGTGTGGTGATGGCGAGCTGCTTTTGTTCGTGCAGCGCATTGACGGATTCACACAGAAAGGGAGTGTGGACGGCGGTGCGCGTGAGTCATTAAAAATGTGCAGTACGCCGACAACTGCGCCACGTGGAGTAAGAAGCACTTAGCTGAAAGGGATTAAGTGTTACTGGTGTGCTTGGTGCATTGCCACCATCACGTCTCCGAGCATTTCTGGTGCTCTGGTGCTCATTCGTTAGACATTATTTATTTTATTTATTTTAATGCATACTGCAGACCTTCACAGGTCCAGGCAGGTGTGCACGGTACAAGTAGCAAGTACATGTTAGGCACTCAAGTCACGTAGAAAAGGAAAAAGGACAGAATTCAACATACAAGTATAGGTTTACACACCCAACACACTGTTTACACACAGTAAATCAACCAAAGTGAATCTTTAAACAGAGTCTTTTAGAAGGTTCCATTCTTCCACTGTTCTTGGGAAAAAAAGAAAATTTAAATGCATCTGTCCGTGCAAAATAAAGTGTTAGGGTTCCGGGGTGATGGTGTCTCGTATGCCTTGTCGATATGGGTGTCAGGTACTGTGTAGGGTCAAGTGCTGTTTGTCTTTGAAGAAGTTGGGAAAGAAAATTAAGCCTGAATGTCTTCCGTCGTGACTCAAGGAGCTCAATGCCATTAGCTCTAATTAACTCAGAAGGTGAATCAGTGTGACGAAACTTAGAGTATGTATACCTTACAGCTTTTCTTTGGATTTTTTCTAGTTTATTGACGTTTTCTGTGTGAACGGGTCCCATATTATGCATGCATATTCTAACTTTGGTCGAATTATTGATTGGTAGGCCAGGAGTTTGACATCAGGAGGAGCGTTTCTTAATTTGTGTCGTAAGAAAGACAGTTTACGGAAGGTGGAAGCGGAGATATTGTCAATATGTTGATTCCAAGATAAATTACTTGTGAGTGTTACTCCTAAATATTTGTACTCAGAAACTTGCTGTAGAGGTGACTCATTTAATGTATAAGTATACTAAAGTGGATTTTTCTTCCGGGTTATACGCATGCATACAGTTTTATCTAAGTTCAAAGCCATCCCCCAGCGATTGCACCATTGAAAAACATCAAACTGTGATCCATCCCCCAGCGATTGCACCATTGAAAAACATCAAACAAACTGTGTTAAGGTCATTTTGATTTTCTGGGCAAGTAATTTCCTTATACAAGACACAATCGTCTGCAAACAGACGAATTTGCACAGATGAACATACCACACTTACAATGTCATTTATATACAGCAGGAACAGTAGGGGTCCCAAGGCACTCCCCTGCGGTACTCCAGAGGCGACAGGAAGACAACCCGATCGCTGATCCCCAATTTCTACGTACTGAATTCGGTTTTTTAAATAATCAATAACCCAGAAAACTAAGATACGAGGAAGATCAATATAGTTTAATTTTAGTATTAGTCTGTCAAGAGGAACCCTGTCAAATGCTTTACTAAAATCCAAGAATATCGCATCAGTTTGACCGTTCTTATCTAGAGTAGATGCAAAGGAATGAGATATAGTGAGCAGTTGAGTCACAGTTGAAAACGCTTTTCTGAAACCATGTTGAGAATCGGTTAAGACAGCATTTTTTTCAAGATATTCGGTGATATGTTGCGCGATTATATGCTCAATTAATTTACAGCATGCTGATGTTAAGGATATTGGACGATAATTTTCAAAAAGCAAGCGGTTACCTTTTTTAAATACCGGTGCAACTCGGGCTGCCTTCCAGTCACTAGGGAGCTTTGAAGATATCAAAGATACACAGAATATAATCACAAGATATTTCGCTATCACTTCAGCATATCGGCAAAGAAAGGTGTTAGGAATATTATCAGGACCGCTTGATTTCTTAGTTTTCAGTTTTAAGAGCACGGAAAATACACCCGGGTACGAAACAAAGTCAGCCTCTGTCGTGTGAAACGATGGAACATGAGATGGATATACACTTGAACTAGTAAACACGCTATGGAAGTATATATTGAAATGCTCAGCTATAGTCTCTTTGTCCGTAACAATAGATTCATTTACTAACATTTCGGATACAGGCTTTTTTTTTATCCGTCAAGTGGTACCAAAATTTTTCAGGGTCATTTTTTATGAAGTTTGGGAGAGTTGTTTGGAAATAATAATCCTTAGAAGAACGCACAGCTTGTGCGAGGCTAGCCTGCAATGGTCCAATTTTAGTCATATCCGCACGCTTCTTTTTCAGACGTTTAATTTTACGTTTCAAGTGAATAATACTACGCATTATCCAGGGGGTCTGTTTGTGAGTTTTCTTTTTCCGGCTTGGGACAAATGTAGCTAAACAGTGTTCACACATTTTTTTAAACTGGGCCCAGAGAGCGCATACGTCATCATTGTCAGTCAACAAGACCGGTCTCCAGATAATCAACTATGGACGTGTCATCTGCACCTGAGTAGTCTTTGAAAGACTGCACTTGACAGCGCTTCTTATCACCACGTTTCAACAGTGGGACGGAAAGGTCCACGAGATAGTGATCAGATAATCCGGATTCGACATGAGCGCACCATTGAAAAATATCAGATCTAAAACTGAACTGCAAGACCCTTGGACACGCGTTGGGTCGCGAACCAGCTGGGCCAAATCATGAGTGAACATAATACTGAACATAATATCAGCATGCTCAACATTCTGGTGACCAGCGTGCATTAATTCCCAATTAATAGTTGGTAGATTAAAGTCACCTACAAGAATAATTTTGTTTGTGATATTGAGACATATGTTGCTCAAGTTTGTTTAAGTATTCAGGGGGCGTGTCTGGAGGGCGGTAAAGCGCGTATAAAATACAATGCTGACCCCAACAAGATAATTTAATACACAAGCACTCCAAGTCGGCAATATCGTCCAGCAATATGGCTTCAATCTGTTGTTTGATTAGAACCGCCACACCGCCACGCCTAGAGGCGCGGTCTTTGCGAAAGACTTTGTAGTTCGGTGGGAATATTGTATCATCACTTATTTCGTTGCGTAGCCATGTTTCAGTAATTACTGTAACGTGCGGATCATGCTGGAGTAAAGTGATTTCAAGGAGGTCAGTTTTATTTACAATACTTTGCGCATTTACATTAACAAGGCGTAGGTTTTTGTTTCTACTGCTGAATAGGGGTTGATCGTTCCTGTCATCATACTCGTTAGCTACATGAAAAGAGGCATCGTTCAAGAGTCTGGCGTCGACAGCGACTGGGCGCGCTGCCTTGTCATGGGGCGGCTTAGATTTGGGTCGTTTTTTTTGATCAGTACTCTTTCATTCTTGACATCGTCCCACATATAACATTGCTTATTAATGTAGAGTTTATCAAAGGCCAATGACACTTTTTCCTTATTCAATCGGTTCTGTTTTGCACTGTCCCAGAGCTTCTTTCTGACATCCCTTATTTTCCGTGAGAAGTCTTCGCCAATAGAAATTCCTATGTTCTTCCCCTTTTCAGTATCTGTGCTTTGTTCCTGAAGTCAAGAAGCTTGAGAATGATAGGCCTAATCTTATTTGGTGCAGGTTTACCCAAGCGATGAATAAGTTCGAATGCTACTGGATTGAGCTCAAGGATATTTGCAATGACTTTGCTATTAACGGCTTCTTCAAGGCTTTCGCTATTTTCGTCCTTTTCTTCAGGTAGTCCGTAAACTATCAGATTGGATCGCCTGCTGTGGTTCTCCAGGTCATTAATTCGCCTTTCGAGCATTTTGATTACGGAATTCAACATTCCTACTTCATTCTGGCAGCTAGAAACGCTATTTTCGAGTCTAGTCAGAGCCTCTAATTTCCTGTCAATATCACCCAGTCGTTTTTCCTTGATTTCTTTAATGTCAGCGGCAATTTCGTTCAGTTGCTTTGCTATTTTTGCAAGGTCAGGACCAGGATTGACTTCAATGTCACCTGCCAATAACAGCAACTTTCTCAAGAACGAAGCAAGCTCATAAAGCACCTGACATGGCTGAGGGCACGGCAGCACCAACAAAAATGGGCTATCCGAGCGGAAGCACTTTCCGTAGCGTCTCACCTGCGTGAAGAACACAAGCGGATTGTCAAGCAGCCGCATGCTGGTGGTGCCACCGTGCCCAGTGAACGCCGTCGACGAGGTAGACCCTTTTATATCCCATTCCAGGGGTGGCGCCGCCCGAATGTTTCCTGCGCACTCATTCGCGCATGTCGTCGATGCGTGGCTTGTATTCAGCAACCACAGAGGAGCAGGTCCAACGTTGCTGTCAGTTGTATTCCAAAGTTGATCATCCGTGATTAATTTGGGCCGGCCGGTGCACTCGCCATCCGCAGGAGGTACGACGCTCAGGAGAAACTGCGTGAAGAACACAAGCGGATTGTCAAGCAGCCGCATGCTGGTGGTGCCACCGTGCCCAGTGAACGCCGTCGACGAGGTAGACCCTTTTATATCCCATTCCAGGGGTGGCGCCGCCCGAATGTTCCCTGCGCACTCAGTTGCGCATGTCGTCGATGCGTGGCTTGTATTCAGCAACCACCGAGGAGCAGGTCCAACGTTGCTGTCAGTTGTATTCCAAAGTTGATCATCCGTGATTAATTCGGGCCGGCCGGTGCACTCGCCATCCGCAGGAGGTACGATGCTCAGGAGAAACTGCGTGAAGAACACAAGCGGATTGTCAAGCAGCCGCATGCTGGTGGTGCCACCGTGCCCAGTCGCACGGTGGCACCACCAGCATGCGGTGGTGCCTCACTGCGCAGTGAGGTAACCGCGGTGGTGCCTCACTGCGCGGTTACCTCACTGCGCGGTGATACCAGCCCCTTCGATTTTTATTTGCTTCACCATATTGCATTTATGCATTGTGGCAAAGCCGACTATCGGACTTTACTGTGATGCCGAACGACTTTTAAAAGCGCTCATTTAATCCTATGATGTCATAGTCATAGTAGAGGTAGGGAGTTTAAGTATTGCTGTTTCACACCTGGAATGTCAGCTGAAAGGCCAACAAGTCTGACGCCGAAGAGTTTCAGCGTCGACAATATTAGATGTTCTTATACATAGACGTCCATAAGGATTGTGATGGTGTCGCAAAATCATCTGAATTTGAAAGCATGTCCGAAAAATCAGCAGTCAACTGACCTTGAGCCACGTTATAATGAAGTGCTATAGTTTTAAACTTTATCATTGGCTTTGTCTACTAAATAGGGTCAGAGTCCCGTTATAATGAAGTGCTATGGTTTTAAACTTTATCATTGGCTTTGTCTACTAAGTAGAGTCGGGTTATCTGTCGGTTTTATTTTATTTCTTACTCTGTTAGGCCTGAATAGCGTGCAGCAAGTTGTTATTTTATCATTCGTACGCCATGAACACAGTATTAAAAAAAGGGCAGGGAGGAGTGGATGACAAAATTCGTAGAAAGGAGGTTGTAGGGGGGGGGGGGGGGGGTGTTGGTCCGATGTTTCGACAAGCGAACTTGTCTTTCTCAAGGCTATAACACAACAGTTCTGTTCGGTGCAAGACAAGTCTGCTTGTCGGAATGTCGGCTTCACACAACCCCTATTTACAGATTTTTTCATGAACGCAGTATGTGTCTTAAAATTGATTCTAGCAATATCCGCTCCGAAAGCCAGTTTGGCTGCTTCAAAACGCATTTTTGTCTGCTCCAAAAGCTGCTCCAAAGCAGCCTAAGCCAGTAGCATTACTGAGTTGGCACTCATTAGGTCTAATCTGCAGACTAGCTATTTGATTGGCGTGCCGCTTCTGAGAAGTTTGCCCTAGAAAACATGAGATCGGGCGCGAACGAGATTATACTCACGAGCTCAACTGAGGGAAACGTGCATGGAACCAAGTTTGGTTACAGGGTCTGAAGAACAGCCGCGACAAAACCCAGCCAAGCTTGCAAGCTCACCTGCTGGTAGGAAAGACGAGAGCCCGCAACGCGAATCCTTTTCATTTTTGGAACAGCGCCTTCACTGATGGTTGAACTCTGTGACGGCACAACTATTTTCTGACGCGGACGCCGATGGCTGTTTAGCGTGTGCATGCGCACGGAATGCTCGGCAAGCGGCCGGAGCGAAGCCTAACATGCTCTTGAATTAAAAAAAAAAGAGCTTTTGATAATGGATGCTTTTGCAAATGACAAGTTTAAGATGTCAAGAAATCGAATGCGTACCGGCGCCTACCCAGGTTTGGAGAAGGTGCTGCTGATTTGGATTAGAGAGGCACGCAACAACAAACTTCCTCTCAGTGGCGAGGTTGTTGCAGTGAATTGCATAAATGTTGGACATCAACGACCTCGCTTCTTCGGATGGATGGCTGACGCGCTTCAAACAGCGTTATGACCTAGTTTTCAAGAGCGTGTGTGAAGAGAAGACGTCAGTTGACTAGGAAACATGTGTAGCATGGAAAGCAGAGAATCTTCACCTCGAGAAGTATCAGTTGGAGACATTTTTAACGCAGACGAGACTGCGCTTTTTTATCGGTTGCTACCAGACAAGACTCTCACGTTTAAAGACCACAATTGTGCTGGCGGTAAACGTAGTAAGGAAAGGGTGTCTGTTATGTTCGCCACAAACATGAATGGCACTGAACGATGTCGCCTTCTTGTGATTGGGAAGGCCGCTTAGGTGCTTGAAAGCGGCAGGACCCTTTCTGTTGACTATGCTTCAAACAGAAAGGTGTGGATGACGTCCGAGATTTTCAGGGACTGGATAAGCAAACTGGATCGGATGTTCGCATCATCAAACCACAAGGTGTTGTTCCTTGTAGACCAATGCAGTGCCCAAATGAACGTACCAGCCTTGAGTGACATCCATCTTGCATACTTGCCTGCAAACACGACGTCTGTGTGGCAGCCCATGGACCAAGGCATAATCGAAAATGTGCAGGTCCTGTATATACAAGGGAGCATCTCGTCGAGCGCATGGTTCTGTGCATGGATAAGTTCTTGCTATACAAGGTTAGTTTAATTAGTGCCATCCACATGCGAGTAGCGCGAACGGGGAGGGGGGGTGAAAAATGAGACTATCGCCAACTGCTTCAGGGCCTTTGGTTTCGTGGCAAATTCTTCAGGAAAGGCTTCTCCTTGTTCACCGGTGGAAATGCGAAGTGAGCTTGACGACAGCAGCGTTGACGCCGCTCTCAGTGACATCAGTTTTGACGCCACTCTTGGTGACTCCTGCTTTGAAAATTACGTCGCCGTGGACAGCAGTCGAAACGTGTGGTGCACTGACGGACAGCGAGATTGTGCATATATTGTTCGGCCCCACGAAAGCGTTCATCAAAGCGACGACGAAGAGACATTGAAAGTGAGCCACAACCGAAGGCTGCCGATGTAGCTGCATGCATTGCTCTCGCGCAGCAGTTTTTTGCTTGGGAAAACAACGAAGAAGCACTTGGACACGTCTACTTTTTGCAAAACTTGCTTTCCACAGCTAGATTTGGCAAACAGAAGCAGATGAAAATTACAGATTATTTTTCGTGAAGAACTGCCGGCTTTGAACCTAATAAAGATGCCTTTTTTTTTATTTCTGCTTAATTGAAACTTAGTTCAATTCGAAGTTTTTTGCGGGTCCCGTGAAGTTTGTATTTACGGGAGTCGACTGTACGTATGAGAGCATGCATGCTTTGTATAAAAGTAAATAAACAAACTGAAAACTCACTATCTGAGGTGTATTACAACCAGTCTTTCATCTGGGGGACTGCGCAGTAAGCGATATCCGTATACAGGGAGTTTTATAGCGTTACAAATGCTGGTAAGGAAAGTATGCTTTGTAGCCAGTCCTGCACTATACATGGTTACACTTTCCGTAGTCTGAACTGTGCGTGCGTAGAATGTTATGGCATGCTTCTTAGTTATGCTTTATTCCGCTGTTTTAGTTGTCATACATTCAGTATTCCCACTCTGCAATGACCCTTTAGAGTCTCCAACAGTCTTAGTCCCTGCTTTGATTAATGCTTTTGGTTTTCATGAAGCCTCTTTTTTTTTTATGCTTTGAAGTATACTTTTGGTGGCTCCAAAAGCCTTTTTCTCTTCTCTGCAAAACACTTTCGGCTGCTCCAAAAGCCATTTTTTCTGCTCCAGAAAGTTCTTTTCGCTGCTCTGAAAACTTGCTCCAAAATGGCCTCAGCAAATCACATCACTGTATATATCCAGCCAAAACGAACTATTGCGCAAAACAGTAAAGACAACGGGAAAGGTTTCCTGTAGTCATTTGATTTGGCTGAATACAGTAAAAGCTTGTTTATCCGGATCTGGTTAACTTGGACACGCCACGCGGTCCCGGCGAAACTGTGTATATTTTAATGGTGTCAAATGCTCGTTAATTCGGAGGGATTTAGACGTGCGCTTGTTAACTCAGACGATTCTAGAGAGGGCTATTGGAGCTTCATGCTTTCAGTAACCGATTCCGGTTACTAAAAGCATGGAGTCCAGGCTCCTCCGCCGTAACCGACGGTGGAACCGAAGTTTTAGAGAAACCGAAACTTAACAAACAGCAGCAGAATATGATCTTGATGATAGCAAAGAAGGGGGAAGTGGCCAGGTGGCACGAGTCACCTCCCGGCAGAAGCACATGGGCCGCTGGTGCATCCAGTGTCTGCCCCGACAGGGGCGTCTGCGTAAGTAGGCCTTTGGTGCGTAGTGACACCACGGACCCGAGCTAACGGGGGAGTTTAGACTCCCTCCCACGCCTAGCCGTGCGTGGCTCTGCCTTGTCCGGGGAAAAGGTGTTCCTGGGGGTTGAGCCCATGCCGGGTGATTGGACCTTTAAGGCCCCCCAGCAGAGGCAACATATCCCTTTGGCCTTGGCTTCACGTAGGCGGCACCCCTTGGCTGACCCACCCAGGGGAAATCGTCAGTCGCCTTTTCCTATCTCTCTCTACCTAAATATTTGTCTTTATCTCTCACTTTCTATCTGTCCTGTCTTCTACTCCCTTCCGTTTACTTCCAAATTTTTTGGCCGCAAGGGTTAGCCTTGTGTGGATGCCCTGTCTTGGCTATTCCATATTAGGTTATACAGCGCTGTACAGCTGGCGTCGACAGGACTTGCCCAGCATCTCCTGCCACGTCCCCTAGTTGGGCTCGGCGGTGGGCGGCTGGCACCGCTGCCGAATTTTATAGTTTATTTATGGCAAATGCTTTCCCCCCCCTTCCTGATCGTTCCCTGAAAAGGTGGCGCACCAAAGACACGTTCATGCTCAATACACCGAAACCAACCTTCTCAAAGTACCATGTTATTTATAGTCGGAACGAAAAGAAGACGGTACGTGCAATTTCATCTTTTCTCATGTCGAAAAATCTCCCCAAAGCAATAGGCCCAGGTTATAAAGTGACAAAGATGGGAAGTCGTGACCTCGTTCTGGAGGTTCTTGACAAAACTCAAAACGACAAACTATCCAGACTTGTAATATATCCAGACTTGTAAGATTTAGGGACACTCCTGTTTCAGTGGGCCCATACAGGTCTATGAACACGGTATGTGGGGTAATTTCTGATGATGATCTTATCAATCTGAGTGAAAGCAAACTGTTAGAAGGATGGCAAGACCAAAACGTTGTGAAAGTACAGAGAATAATAATTAAGCGTAACAACCAACAGATCCCTATAAAACACGTAATAATTACCTTCGGAACCAGTGACCTACCAGCATCAGTTGAAACCGGCCATTGTAAGCTCCGTGTAAGACCATACGTTCCCAATCCTCGTCAATGCTTCAAGTGTCAGCGTTTCGGGCATGGGTCACAGAGTTGCAGAGGGCGCGCCACTTGCGCAAAGTGTGCATCCATGCCACACATATCCGACAACTGCACCTCAGAAACAACTCATTGTTCGAATTGTGAAGGAGATCACGCTGCCTACTCACGATCATGTGCCCCTCTTGGAAAAAAGAGAAACAAATAGTAGAACTTAAAGTCAAACTTAATCTGTCATTCCAAGAAGCACGTCAACGGTTCGCACTACACAACCAGTCTTTTCACTCCTTTGCCGATGTGATGCGCCGAGGCGCCATGCCATACGTTTCTGCACCTGCGAATGTCACACAGAGTGTGGCCACGGCAGTGCCACCAGCGCCCCCGGCTGGAGCAGCCTGTACTGCTCCACCACCTGACAAACAGGGCTGACGGACCCCCCGTGTCTGCTGAACCTCGGACCACTGCAAGCGCAGTTAGGTCCGAAAGTTCTGTGAAGGTGCCTGCCGAGCAGGCACCACCTCACAAGAGGTGATGGATACAAGTCCCACTCCTCCGGTGCCTCAAACGCCGAAGGATAGGCGCAACTCCCTGGAGCGTGCCAAAAAAGAAAACCTTGAATCACAGGGCCCCCAAAAAGCCCTGTAACCTAACGCAACACTTTTGTACACACAGCACCACACAACAATAAAATGACACAAATACTACAGTGGAATGTCAGAGGACTGCTGAGAAACCTCGACGATATCCAGGAACTTTTACGCAAACATACACCTAAGGTGCTATGCATACAGTAGACATACCTCAAACCTAAACACACCAACTTTTTATGTCATTACATTATTTTTCGGAATGCCCGGAATGATGCCATTGTGTGATCCGGTGGTGTTGCCATTATAGTCAATCAAGGGATTGCATGCCCACACCTACCACTACAAGCATCCCTTGAAGCGGTGGCTGTTCGAGCAGTTCTTTTGAATAAGCTCGTCGCCATCATCTCTCTCTACATACCTCCACAACACCGTCTTGAAAACCATGAATTCCAGTCCCTCATACATACCTGCCAAGTCTCCCAGATCGGCAGTGAGACTCCCGGATTTGGACCGCTTCTTTTGTATGTATGGTCGTCAAGAAAATCTCCCGGAAATCCAAATTTTTGTGCGTGATCCAGCCGCGCTGACAAAAAAGCAGCTCAATTCGCTCCAAGCTTTTCGAACCTAGCCCATTTTATTATGAATGATCTTAAGAGGCATTCATCTAAACGTACAGTAGAACCTCAGTGATTGGAAACCGCGGCAGATACGAATTCATAAAATTCCTCAGCGAAATTCCGCTATGTCTATTGGGCCTAAATTCGAATGTTCCAAACACATTTCCTAATCGCGGAGGGTGATACGAACTTTAGTACGGAAACTGTTGAAATAAGGCAGAGAGCAGCGTACTCGAAGCTTCGGAAGTACGCGTGCGACCGGCGCACGCACTGTCTTCTTCAGTGTGCGTGATTGTCATTGCCACAACCGCTGTCGAAGAAACCGTGGTCGCTTTTGACGCGATCATGTAGGGCGATGACGCGTAACTGACAGAGTCCCAAAAGTGTCCGTGCGTCCAATACTCAACCAGTCAAAGCAACGCTGCTTTCTGCAAACCTTGCGGACAAAACCACGACAGATGCAATTGTAAACGGCATAAAACGACTTTGTGTCGAAGGCGTGTGCGCATCAAGCGCACGGGGATGGAAAAAGGAACTACCATTTGCGCAACCACCGCGCACATCGCGGTCACGGCAGCGCGATAGCGATCTACGAGCTCCAAGGGCTGGTCTGGTAACAGTTTCGGCTGGTCCACTAGCCGAAACTGTTAGAAATAAATAAATGTTTTATTGTTTTGTTTCCTATTCTGCACGGTTCTCGAAGTTTATAACTTTTATTACGGTAGCCGGAAGAAACTCTGATCATCCGTTTCATCTAGATAAGTATACATATACGGTGAATGACTGTGGTGGCAGTGACGGCAAAAAACCAGCCTAGACTGTCAATAACAAAGGGGCCAGACACGTTTTGGCGTTCCTGTCAAGGGAGCTATGACCAGTGCTTTTGCGGCAGCCAGCTGCGCCGCCCGTCCGTTCACGTGTGTCCCAGTAAGACATGCGCGAGCTGCTTTGAAGGAAATAAATTCTGCTAGTTGTGTTGGAAACCGTACCTTCGTGTGCCGTACCTTGGTGTGTTCGGCCACTCCAAGCTGACCGCAACGCTGATGTTTGCGCTTGCGATTCTGACCCCCCACCCCCTCTTGCTTTTCGCAATGTTTTTTTGTTTGTTTGTTTGCCCTTGGGTTTTTTGGGGGGGGGGGGCAAAAAAAATAGGAGCAAATAATTCAGCTCCTCCCCCTCTGCTGCGGAAATCTCCCGGATTCAGAATCCTTGAACTTGGCAGGTATGCTCATAGACGAACTTCCAGAACCCTACCTAGTCCTAGGGGACTTCAATGCACATGGTAGCCTCTGGGGTGACTCTCGCTGCGATGCACGAGGTTGCCTGATTGAACAGTTCCTTTTTCTTTTGGTGCGTGCCTGCTGAATCGAAACGAGCCAACATATTACAACATCGCTAACAATACGTACTCAACAATAGACCTCAGCACAATCATTCCTGCCTCTACTTAAATGGGAAATCATTAATAATCCATATGTTAGTGACCATTTTTCTATCATTATTAGCACATCAATAACAAATACATATCCTGCACAGGTTCCCAAATGGCTCACCGACAAAGCCGATTAAAAAAAGTTTCAAAAAAATGGCTCTATTAACTTGGACTGCCATGGCGGCGTTACGCATAGAGGATGGTGTGTGCTACTTTACAGCTTTCTTGGTTGATGCAGCAACGAAATGTATTCCCTAAACATGTGGACCGTCAGGCAAACAACGAGTCCCAATGTGGAATAATGAGTGCCGTGATGTGCAAAAAAAAAAACAAAACAAAATAAGGCATAGAAGTTGCTTGGAGACTCGCCTACAGCTGAGAATCTTGTAAACTTTAAGAACATCAAGTCGCAAGGAAGAAGGACGTGCCGACAGGCGAGAAGGGAAAGTTGGCACAAATTTTTATCAGGCAATAGTTCATACACAGATGAGGCGAAAGTCTGGAACATGGTTGGTAACGTGGCAGGATGAAAAGCACATTCACTTCCTCTAGTGAACACACCAGGGGAGAGTTTCGAAGACCGGGCTAACACTCTCGGAGCGCACTTCGAACAGGCCTCCAGCTCATCACAGTATAGTGAAGCTTTGCGACGATACAAAACCAGAATAGAGAAACAGAAATTAGAGCGGAAACCCGCCACACATGAGGCATACAATGAACCTTTCTGTTTGGCTCAACTACAAGCCTCACTTACCTGCTGCAATTATTATATTTACCCCAGGCCCGGACCGTGTGGCATATGGAATGTTAAAACACCTGCCCACTGAAACGCAGAAAGCTATCCTCTCCTTGTATAATGCGATATGGTCTTCCAGCGAGCTATCCTCAGCCTGGAAGGAAGCTATCGTTATCCCAATTCTAAAACAAGACAAGGACCCGGCCTCAGTTTCCAGCTACAGGCCAATAGCGTTAACCAGCCGTCTTTGCAAGGTCTTTGAGAAAATGATTAACTGGCGCCTGATGCACTTCCTTGAAATTAATGGCCTACTTGACCCATACCAGTCTGGTTTTTATGAGGCTTAGTCCACCACTGACCACCTTGTCCATATCGAGGCACAAAATCTCGACACTTTTGCTCATAAGCAATTTTTTCTTTCTGTGTTCCTCGATATGGAAAAGGCATATGACACTATATGGCGCTTTGGCATATTGCGAGACCTGTCACATTTAGGTGTGCGGGGTAGAATGCTGACAATCATCGAAAGGTACCTGTCCAACCGTACATTCCGCGTCCGAATTGGCACCGTATTATCTCGAATATTTGTCCAAGAAACAAGAGTGCCGCAAGGAGGTTTATTGAGCTACACACTTTTCTTAGTTAAAATGAATTCCTTGCACCTCTCTCTCATTCGTAATATTTTTTACGTCATATATGTCCATGATGTACAGATTGGTTTCAAATCGTTCAACATCTCAATGTGCCAACGTGAAGTTCAACTAGGGTTGAACAAGGTATCTCAATGGGCAGATGAGAATGGTTTTATACGCAACGTGCGAAAGAGCACATGCGTCTTGTTCTGCCGAAAGGGGGGCCTTCATCCTGACCCCGGCATTGACCTGCATGGTCAACCTCTGTCAGTGAAGACCGAGCACAAGTTTCTTGGACTAATATTAGACACAAAACTAATGTTCATCCCACACATCAAGTATTTAAATGACAGGTGCCTAAAAACAATGAATATTTTGAAAGTGTTGTCACGCACTACGTGGGGCAGTGACAAGAAATGTCTTGTGCATTTGTATAAAAGCTTCGTACGCACACGCCTAGATTATGCTGCTATAATCTGTCAGTCGGCAACACCATCAGCCTTGAAGATTCTCGACCCTGTCCACCATCTAGGCATTCGCCTCTCTACGGGCTCTTTTCGAATTAGCCCTGGGGAGAGCCTGTAAGTGGATTCGAAAGAATGGTCGCTCCACCTACAAAGATGTTAGCTGTCTTTTTTGTACTTTTTGAAGGTGAAGGCAGACAAGAAACATCCCTTTCATTTCATAATAATGATTTGTCTTGTTCTGGCTTGTTTGAGAACCGTGCTTCGTTTAGGCAGCCCTACTCGCTCTGTGTAAGGCGCCTGGCCGAAGAAACAGGTGTGCCTCTTCTCGAACACAGTTTGATGGCTCCTGCAGCATATCTGCCACCGTGGCAGCTTATAGACTGTGATGTCTCTTTTGTTGAAGTCACAAAGCACGCACCACTTGCACACACATATACATACATACTTCCTAGAACTACAACATAAATACACATGCTCAGAGTTCTTTACCGATGCCTCAAAGTCTAACACTTCTGTTCCATATGCAGCGGTAGGCCAATCCTTTTCTGAGGCCAACAATCTTCATCCTGATGCAAGCATTTTCGTAGGAGAAGCTTATGCAATACTGGCGGTTGTAAAACACATCAAACAGATAAAATTACAAAAGGCGGTAATATACACAGATTTCCTTAGTGTGGTTAGAGCCCTGAAAACTCCTAAGAAACACAAAAACGCCGTGCTAGTGTCACTTTACTCACTTCTGTGCACACTGTACACATCAAAACAGCATGTAATTGTCTGCTGGGTGCCAGGGCACCGTGAGATACAAAAGAACGTTTTGTCCGACAAGCTGGCTGCTTCTGCCAAAGACACTACTTCCAATGGATGAATACCAACTCCTGCACGTGACCTGAAACTTCAACTTTTTGTTGATGGCATTACAATTCATGTCCTATTGAAATAAATTATAGAAAGTTAAAAGTCAATTCATAATGGGGACGGCCACTGTTTTTTGCAATAACCTTTAAGGCAAAATCACAGTTGCAGGACTAATAATAATAATAATAATAATAATAATAATGGGTTCGAATCCCGACTGCGGCGGCTGCATTTCCGATGGAGGCGGAAATGTTGTAGGCCCGTTTGCTCAGATTTGGGTGCACGTTAAAGAACCCCAGGTGGTCTAAATTTCCGGAGTCCTCCACTACGGCGTCTCTCATAATCATATAGTGGTTTTGCGACGTTAAACTTCACATATCAATCAATAATAATAATAATAATAATAATAATAATAACAAACTGTTGAGGTGAAAAGACAAGCCAAAATTAACATGACTTAGCAGGTACTGATACGGTCGAAGGCAGGCTCTGAAATAAAGAAAAAGAGTAAACATAAACCACTGATGCACCAACTTCTATTGCTTGGGGAAGCATAAACGAGGTTATTACAAAGCCCTTTTTTTTTTTCGTTTTCTGTAACCCGAAGAAATGGGAATATTTGAAGCTGTATCTTCTACGAACCTTACACAGAAAATATTTTAACCCCGCGCTGTTGACGCACCGACAATTTTGGTACTGGCGCACTGGTCTACTTATGAATGAGTCTGCCAACTAATAACACACATGAGTAGACACTTACTCATCCAAGTGGTTCGACGCCCTGATGAATTTTAGAAATTTCAGCCGCACCTTCTGGGATGATACGAATCTTATAATTTCCCAGCATTATACAAGATTGATATCTCTGAAAGTTACCGGTGATCGAGGCTAAAACTTCGGATAGCATGAAATAATTTTTTGCTTCTGAATTCTTTGCCAGCATAGTTGAATGCTGTGAAAGTGTATGTAAATAAATATAATTCATTATGAGTTCAGTATTGTGAAGCTCTGACTTATGTTCATTTACTGACTGTAGTTTATTGATGTGGAATTATAAGAACTTTCTTTGCTTTATTTTTCTGCCTAGAATGGATCCTGTGGCAGGTCCACCACCATTCAGACCGGAAGCTGATCTCCGGAAGCCAAATGACTGTGAGATCATAGTGCTTCACAAGGAAAACAGGTGTGCTTTTTGCTTCTTCCGAATTCTTCGCCAGCATAGTTGAATGCTGTGAAAATGTATGTAATGAAATATAATTCATTATGAGTTCAGTATTGTGAAGCTCTGACTTTTGTTTAATTATTTAACCACTAATTATTCGTCTCCACGGCACAGTTTGTTGGGTATATCGGCTGCAAATTATCTTTTCCTCTGCTTCAAAAATTTCTCCTATACTGAATCTACTGCAACTGCACATAGACTTCTCAAGGCTTGTGTGCTGCAGCATTGTTTTGAGAGTAGACGAGAAAGGAATCATATCGTTATTCTTTAGTGCAATTTTTTTCTCTCAGAAATTACGCAGAGATGGTGGAACGACGGCTCAAGAACCTTGGCATGCAAGTGGACCTATTATTCTTGAAAGATCAAGCTTTGCTTAGTCGAGCTCTTGAAGATTTGACCCAGAGAGGCACATTGTTTGCGGTTGTGGTGACAGACCAACACGAAGTGCATGGAAGCGTGACAGTCAATATCCTCTATGGAGTTCCTCAAGGTGAGTAAGCATTAGCATCTGTAACAGCCCATTGCAATGTCTCTGCTGGCATCTTCACTCCAAATTCTTTTCATTGAAGTGCTCAGTGGGAGTTTACTACTAATACTACTTCAAATTTCTTATTTGAAATGCCTTTTGTGACAAAAGTTGATGACGTGGGATAAATTGAGTTTACTTCACCTCAGTTATGTCGTGTAAAAAAGCTGTTTTTATGATGATCATGATGCCTGTGTTTATTTTACGGTGAGGTGAGCTATATTGCATCTATGTAACATGTTTCTAGTTTTGTAAGCACAGTGCATTGTTTCATTAATGTTGGAGTAATTTTAAACATCATGTAGATTTTGGGCCAAGACGGTTCAATGTTTTCTGAAACATTTTTTTTAACAAGCTTTTGTAATGCTCCTACAAAGTTTTGAGCCCATTCACAGCATTCTGATTCATCTAGGGCCCTTCATTGGCTATAGAGCAAATTCTTTTGATAGCCTCAAATATATGACTCTTAGGGCAGGGGCATAAATTTTTTTCTAATCTGGCTGTAGTTACTGTGTTGACTCTTCATGAGGATAAGCACAAGTGTGATCCTTGCGATCAATCTTTGAGATCATCTGCGGCTTGGTACAAAGGCTGAATGAGATTTCTGGCAGTTTTTAGTGCTCCTTCTGCACACATGGTGTTCAAAGGGATGTAAAGTCCAGTTTATAGAGGTTGAAGAATGAAAAGTACAAAGTTTTTTCCCATCTTTGCCCATGGCAATTGGGAAAATTGCTGATAATTTTGTAGAATTTGTTCACGTTTGCCCGTGCACACGCAACACCACGCTTGGGTTGGGTATATTTATTTTGGCAATTTGTGTAGCTAATTTTGGTAGCATGTAGAGTTGTTTGTGTTAGTAACAATGCTGTTCTGATTAACAATAGCTAGAGCCAGAATATTTGCATGAAAAAGGTGGTTTTGGGACGTTAAACCCCATATATGAATCAATCAATATTAGCATTGATGAAATAAGAATTCATCAATGGGACACAAATGTCTTCTTTTTGTTCCTTGTTTTCAGCTGTGTTGCTTCGTAACAGAGCTCGTGCTATCACGTAGAAACCATTAAGTTCGTCGAATGAGCATATTACATTATTTAGGCAATTTTGTAACATTCTCTCTAGGTGAAAGTGCACAAATCAAGAAGCACTTTTTCTTTATTCGTGCCTACATTTCAGTTTTTGTGGCCTAATTTAGACCAAGACAAAGATGTTGGGTGAATAAATATTCTCTTTCTTTCAAAGGGTTAATCACTTAACAAGACCACTTACTCAAGGTAACTACTTGGCAAGAATTATCTGCTATTCTTTGTGATCTTTTAGCATGGATAGATACAGTGAACTTTCGATTATATGTGCCCCAATATTTCACTGGCATTTCACGATAAATTGGTTTGGTCTCGTAAAATCTTCATATAAATAATGTATTAAAAACCTTAGTCATGCGACGGAGTTTTACGCCGACCCTGCATCTTACGACGACTCAAATTTCGTCCAAAAGAAAAAAATACATTTACTCGAATCTAACATTATATTTATGAGTGCAAAATATGAACTTGTGATGATTAGAAAAGTAGAGAGTAGGGCAGGATTTTTGCTTAGAATGCCTTTATTGCGCGCGTTCATATCCGGGGTCATTTTTAGTGAAGCTCTGTTCGCGTCATGGGTGTAAGAATAAGTTAGGTGCTGACACTCGCCGTTCCGCGCGAAGAGAGGGTGTGGGCAGATTGTGTTCGCCGATGACCTTGAGACACGAGCACTTTCCGTTGCGTGACTTGAGATGGCGCTACTCTATGGGGCAGGTATACGTGCGGCGCTCATTCCGATATTCACATGCAAGAGAACGTCTTCCTGAAAGGTTTGCATGCATGCGGAGGCGAGACAGCTGCGAATATTGTGCATTTTTAATACAATGCCGTTTTCTTGCGCCAAGCTGCTCCAAAAGCGTAAAAATTGCGAAAATTGCGCAGGACTGCTCCAAATCAGTCTTGAACGCTTGAGTTTTGATGCGAACCTCAGCTTCAGTGGGAAAAAAAGGCCGAGTTGACTAATAAGACGCGCAAAATTGCGTTTTTTTTTTTAGGGGCGAAGCTCCTTATGGCGTCACTCGTTCGTCTCCCGCTATCCTTTGTAACCACCGCTCGTTGAGTCTCCAATCCGGCCATATATGGCGCTCCTTGTACTATATAACGAATCTATATACGCTGAGAAATGCAAAATCGTCCCATACTAGAGGGCGTTTTGTATCAAAAGATAATGATAAAAAGTGAGTTTTATGAAAACAGGACTTACGTCACACGTACGGAAGGAGAGAGAGATGATCGCGCCACTGTGATCGCGTGTTCTTCGGTGGCGCCGGGCGCCAGGGGGAGCTCTATAGAACAATAAAAGCGCCGTATTGGTGCGCGCGCCAACAGACGCTCGCCGACAGAAGATGGACAAGGCTGCCAAGCAACGTGCGTGCAGGGCGGCGGTGGCTCGCGCTCGATGAAGCGACCCTGTCGTGCGAGCACGGAAGGTCGAATAGCCGCGCCACCAGCGTGTGGACCCAGCTTTGCCCCGCTCTCCATCATTCACCCCGTGGATATGCTGTCATTTTTTACTTTGGCACTTTTCTAGTGAAGAAGGCTACCATGGTGCCGCCATAATCTCCTCTAAACTGTTGTAAATATACGTGACCCCACAAAAATGCGCTGTCGGGCATCAAGTGGGCTGCTTCTACTAGCTAGGCTGTGTGTTCTGGTGCCACTGTCGCCTTGTGAAAACAACAAAGCCGAGTGGCGAGCGTGGCGGGGTTGACTCTCATGTTATTTGTTTGTCGTAGCATGTTGCTTCGGTCGCTGTGGTTTTTATGTCGACGCTGCGTGTGGTCACCTACGCGTGTGTGTTTGCCTTGACCGAGTAACCGTCTCCAGATTCTTTGGCATGTGCTCAAGGTTTCTCAAAATGTGTTCCATGAGCGACAGAACACGTGCAGCCCATTCTTGGTATACGTTCATTAGCCACTAACTTATTTAAATAAGTGAGTTCTCATTGCATTTTGCATTCAAAAAAGCCATCGCACGCGATATCCGCGCATAGGTGTCTGCAGGCAGAGAAAAACACTTGGTTATGGCGAAGCCGTGGTAGCAGAACGCGCGTTCATACTATTTTAAACGATATGAACGGGCAACTCGGCGACCACAGGGCACAGTTTTATTTGCCACTGCTCCGTTTTGTAATCTTAACTCGCAACGTGCGCTTTAAGAGACGTCTGCATGTGTGCCGGCTTTGTGCTATGTTTTTAAGCTTAGCTCGATTAATGTTTTGTTCAGCGGCAGTGTGACTTTCTTTTCTTTCTTTTCTTTCTTTTCTTCTGATCGGCCTCTGTACATTCGGCAGTTTTGTTTGCGTGGACATGAATTTATCTGCGCTGCGCAAGCGCTTTACGCGAGTCGATGTATTATAGGGAGTTCTACATCAATGGGATGACCTACAATAAAAAAAAAAAGAACTGGTCAACATGTGCCGTATTAATAATGCATGGTTGCTCGCATGGAGAGGCATTATCAGTATCATTTGCTTATCGGTTAGTCTTATAGCACGCGCTTTACAAGATAGTCGGTGCAGCGATGTTTTTTGGCTCCGGCGCTGCAATCTTGAAGATGGTCCCGCATGAGGTGGCCGTGAATGGCAGTGCAGCGCCCTTTTCTTGTCTGTTAAAAGCTGTTGACGCTATGATGTCAGGCTTTTCTTTAAGCGAAGGACCACTGGTACGTAAATAAGATTCTTGTGCAATCACAATTTTTTTAATTTATTTTTTAGTGTAATGCGTTGTTCTTTTTAAATGTTTTCGGGGAACGTAGTTTTTAACTGAACCTTTTTTTATTAAATATTAATTCGCATGTTTGTTATGAGGGCCAGATAGGTCATGTGGTATGTAAAAAGGTAGTGCAGTTCATACCTGGCGATAATGCTTAAAAACTTCCTCTGTTTTTCTGTTTCAGTGTTACGTGTATTATAAAGCAATTAAGGTATGCACTGGTGCCCCCATGTTGCTGAAAATTTGTATTTTCAAGCACCCAAGATGACATAATAAATGCCGCTAACTGCTCCCAAGCAAGATTTTTCTGCTCCAAAATTGAAATTTTGCTGCACCAAAAACTACTCCCAATTTATTCTTACCTGTCTCGCCCCTGTGATTCAGGAAAGTGTTGCCCTGTGCCTCTGAGCCTTGCCAGTGCATTTGTTTAGCTGATTCGTGCTTTGTGATTCAGTGCTCGTACACCTCGACGCTGCATATGACTCTGAGTACGGGTCAACGGCCTTGTCGCTGGCTGCGCCTCGAAATAGGCAAGTGGTGTTTTGTCTCGAAAAGCAAGTTGGGATATCTGACCTACACGGAGCGTGTGTCGCTGTTCAAGGCTCCGCATGAAGCAGAGTGCTTGGATTAGTGGCGACGGGCAATTTTGAGAGCTGATGGAAGCCTACTGACCATCTATATGCGCGAAGAATTCCCAAAGGAAGCCATCTCTGCCACATATCTTGCAGAATACAAGGGAAAAGTCCTGCAAAAAAGTGGCTACTTGAGCTGGTTGGTACTGCATTTTTGAAATACGTATACTTCCAATATGTGCAGGGAACCTTTCAGAAGGAAGATAGAGCAGAGGGATAAGACAGAGGGCACACTTACAACCAATTTTATTTATTGCACAGATGGCGGGAATATATATACTGTCAAGAGGGCGAGGAGATCACACACAAAGGAAAGGACAAATGATGACACATGTGCCAGACCACCTTATTCTAATCTTGAAATGACAACTTAACTGAAAAGATACTTGTATTCATTATCCAACAGATTGACAGATGGGGCTCTTACACCATCAGTTCCTGCTTTGCGAATCAAAAAAGCTTCATATATTTCACGTGCACTCTTGTCCTTATATCTTGCCATTACTTGGCATTCATCAAACTTCGGGGTGCACCCACAATTCGCACAGTGACTTGCCAAGTGGCTGCCCACTGATCCGCGCATCAGATTTGCGTGCTTCCTAAGGCGATCGTTCAGACAGCGCCCCGTCCGACCGATGTAGTATCGACCACATGATAAGTAAATGAGGTACACAACGCCTATAATACATGCTATAAACATCTTTGCTTGCTTCTTATTGCACCCAACATTTAAAGATTCTTCGTAGTTAACTCTTTTACAAAGAGTGCTCAGCTTGTTTATTGCCGTGTAGACAACTTTTACCCCAGTTTTTTCAACAATTCTTTTTAAGCAGTGCGAAACTTTGTGCACATAAGAAATGGAAGACACTTTTGGTTTTGGCTCGTCCTGAGATGCGTGCCGTGAATTTCACATACCATTTTAGACCTATACAATCAGCTACCGTTTTTTCCGACATGCTTGAAAATTCGGTTGCTTTTACTACATTGTCACAAGCTCCAGAGACCTCAGCGGATATGAACGTATGAAATTTCAGACGTGGAAACTCTTTGGCGTCCAGTTTTTCAGACTTTTTGTCCAAATTTCTGGTCATAAGTTGCATTAACTAAAACCCCAACCGCGTCCTCGTCTATTGTCTCATGTTTTGTAAGCCTGGTTGTTTCATTAGGATTCAATGTTTATTAAAAACCACTGGAATTCTTCATGTTTTTTTGAAATGAAAAAAAAAATTAATAGCTTTATTTAAACTCGGAAATCTGCTTCAAAACTAGCTTGCATTGTTAAGAAACACCCTCTTTGTATCTGAAAAGCTGCTCCAAAGCTGCTCAAAAACTTCCCTTTTACCGTTCCAAAGCTACTCCAAAACAGCTTTTTTCCTGCTCCCTGAGCTGCTACAAAAAACTGAAGCCTGCTTCCACTCCTGAGTGGTGTTCGCGGCATGTACCAGATGTATTCACACGAACCTGGGTGTTAACCTAAATGCCTGACAAGTGTACTGGGAGCCATTGAAGCTATTTTGGACATGGGGGCCGATTTGACCGCTTGGGTAGAATGACAAAGCATGAATTTGTTTTTTCGGGCTTCCTTATTTTTCAGAAGATTTCTCGGTTCCTAGGGATTCCAAAAGCACCAAGTATTTTCTGTATGTCATATGTAGTGTATGGCTCTCTATGCCAGACAAAAGTGCATACCCTCTTGAGATTGGAGCTCTGATGCCGAGCTTTGGTAAGTCAGGATGTTAGAGCATGTTTAATTCGAAAGAGTTTTTTGGCTTGGTTTCTTGACACACCCAGCTGGTTTAAACTAAAGCTTTGTCCAAAAAAGCATGCGATCCTGCATTTTGATCTTTTGCTCAGCTGGCGTCCACAGACACTGTCCGCACGCTCCATTATGTCGCAGCAGCCACCTGCAGCCACAGCGGGGGGGAACGTGAACAGCAGCAGGAAGGGGAGTCCCAAATTGAAGGGGAAAGTGTATAGGAAAATTATGCACACTGTGTAACCATGCTGACACATCTCTCACAACACATGGTGACGTTGCCACCGACATAGCATCTTCAAAAGGTGTGCATTTTTGTCTGCCATACAAATTGGCCTTCAAGACAGCGCTGGAACACTTCTTTGCTGCAGCCCTTCATACGAACCACCTAGCCAAAAGGAACTCTTGCATGTTTGTGTAAAAATATGCTTGGGTATCCTCTGCAACTTCTTTCTTTAGTTTGGTTATTGAAGTCATGAAATAGGGAAGTGTACTGTACTGAAGAAAAGATTTTGTGTGATGATCATGTTCACGGTGGATATTATGTGGAGTTAATGGCATGGCCTCAAGTCTTGCTATGCTTCTACATGAAGTGTTTGAAAACACCGAAGTTAGTGAAGATCTGATAACCAGGTAGAGGCGGCCACCCTGTTGATAACCACATGGCTAGCCCAGACTTGTTGTATCCTGAAGTTTCACCATCTGCTTTCCTGACATGCTCTATTGTTCCCTGGGACCGCCAGCAGCAAGCCTCAATGAAGAGACTTTGGTGTTCTCCAGCCATACAGGGACAACTAGTTCAGGTATAAGGCCCTACAGCATCTCAAGCTGCCTACACCTTTAAGTGGTATTAAACAAGGGGCAATCCTCCTCAAGATTCTCCACCAAGATGATATGGTTACATCTATTTCAGCCACCCTGGCTTGTTGACCCACTTGAGACATGTTGACCTGGTGAAACTGTACTGTATTGAAATTGAACTTGTGTGATGCTGACATTTGTAACTATTTCTCCAAGATTTTGTTGCCGCTTCTGTTTGTGTGTGTTGATAGTGTTTTTGTTCTTTTGAGTTATCCAAAGGTAGCTGGTTCGGTGCCAGGGATGCAGGCGGCAGGTTGTCTCTTTTAGCACTTTCCTTTCTTCACATTTACATCGTAATTACTACAATATAGTTAAAGCAGTAAATGTAACCATAGGTCGGCAAATTTTGTGGAGCCCACTCAGGCTCACTCATGAAATATATTTTGAGCTTTGGACTCGGTCGCACTCATACATGTTTTCTCGGCTGGACTCACTCATACTCAATCTTGCCAAAACATACCCGGACTCGCTCAGACTCGCGGCTCTATCCAAGTCTAAGTGAGTCAACTCATGAGTTCGTCAGCCAAAAATTAGCTTTTTCGATCTTGATGTCAATGGTCTTTAAAGGGATACTCACCAGGTTTGACAATTTTGAGCTGACAAACGCAATGCGCAGACGAGGCATTCATGATCAGGTCTGTCAAAATTTGCAATGCGACGCGCTGCGGAAATCGGTCAAACTTCGAATAGAACGCTACTCTCACTCCCTTCTGCCGGCGCGTGCCCAGAGAATGAGGACATGTGCGCGTAGGAATGGTTTCACATACACGGCAATGCAGTGACATTGGTCCTCTACGTAGAAGACTCTGCTCTGACTTTGCAAACAGTGGCATGTGACATGGTGAAAATTATTTAACACGGCATGCGTAGTTTATTAATTTGTTGCTTGAAGAGAATTATAAAGCTTTATATAAATAATGAGATGCAATAAGAGAGTGTGAGCATCTTTTTTTCCATTTTTCTCCCGTGAATTGTAACGAGATGCGGGGCTAATGTGTCGGCGTTTCGCATGCGTTTGTGTACCCGCGGTCAGCGCATAAAGCAGACGGCCGCCGTGGAACGCTCTTACGCGTTTGCGCACTCATTGTGTTCATCTATTCTACCGGGTCTAAGCCAGCATTTCCAAACCATCCTGCAGAAACAAGCAGAAGACCACTAAATAACGCTGGTCAACAAAGCAACGCCGCTTGCGTGCTCAGGGGTTGGACTTGTTTCGGCAGGTCATGCGCACGTGACCTCTTGGTAGGATGCTGGAGAGGGTGGGGAAGAGATTTGGCTTGCGAAGGCTACGTGGAGAAGCGGCATGGGTTTCGAGTTCGCCTCCTCTCATCCTCGTTTCGCGCCGCTTCTAAAAACCCATTTTCTCCGCTCGTGATGAACCGATTCAAAAAGTTTTTGTGGCAAAATGTTCCTCATCGGACACCCAACAACTTCCACAGTCTAAAATTTGGTATGGGGCCTGGTGAGTGGTCTTTTAACACCAATATCTCGCGTAATCGTTGACGTTTTATACGCAATTTCGCTACAATTTCGCTACAAAGACGTTTTATACGCTATTTTGCTACAATTGCACGACTACTCACTGATCTTCTCAAAAAGAATGGACCCTTCTCATGGGGCCAAGAACAAGCAGCTGCGTTTTCTACGCTGATCCAGCTGCTCACTTCACTATCAATATTGGCTCACTTCGACCCGTCTGCGCCGACTGAAGTTTGCACAGACGCCAGTGCTCACGGCATCGGCGCCGTCCTCGCTCAACACCAGGGGGGCCAAACGCGTGTTATTGCGTATGCCAGCCGCCTTCTCTCCACATCTAAGCGAAACTATTCGATAACAAAGCGGGAGTGTCTTGCGTTGGTCTGGGCTGTAGTGAAATTTCGCCCCTACTTGTATGGCCGGAAGTTTTCAGTTACTACGGACCACCACCCTCTGTGTTGGTTGTCGTCGCTCAAGGACCCAACTGGTCGCCTAGGTCGCTGGGCTCTACGTCTCCAGGAGTATAACTTCAACGTAATTTATAAGTCTGGCAGGTTACACCAAGATGCCGATTGTCTCTCGCGTTATCCGGTGGATCCTGCTAGCCTCGCCGTCCATGAGAGCGATTATTGTGTGCTCGCCATATCCGATTTGCGCAACATCGGCACGGAGCAGCGCCGGGACGCAACCCTCAAGACGGTCATTGAGCGAGTATCTTCAGGACATTCCGACCCATCGCTCCATCAATATGTGCTCCGCAACGAAATTCTGTACTACCGCAACATGAAGCTTGATAGCCCGGACCTTTTGTTGGTTATCCCCCGACACCTGCGTGCCACCATTCTTCAACATCTGCATGACGCTCCGACGGCAGGACACAGGTTTTTCACGCACCTATCACCGCGTGCGGCAACGGTTCTTTTGGCCTGGCCTGTATAAATTTGTGTGCCGCTATGTTGCTGCTTGCGAGCGCTGCCAGCGTCGCAAACGTCCTACTCTCCGTACGGCTCTCCTGCTCCAACTTATCGACATTCCCCCAGAACCATTCTTCCGAGTCGGCCTCGACTTGCTCAGACCTTTCCCAACGTCCGTGTCAGGCAACAAATGGATCGCTGTCGCAACAGACTATGCGACCAGATATGCCATAACTCGTGCCTTGCCAAGTAGCTGCGCTACAGACGTTGTAGACTTTCTACTGAATAACGTCATTCTGCGGCATGGGGCTCCGCGCCAGCTTCTGACGGATCGTGGCCGCTGCTTCCTCGCTAAAGTTATCGACGAAATCCTCCGTAGCTGCTCTATCGAACATCATCTTGCCACTGCCTACCATCCCCAGACCAACGGTCTCACAGAGCGCCTCAACCCCGAACTCTTACAGACATGTTGTCCATGCACGTCTCTGCTGATCACCATGACTGGGACGCAATGCTCCCTTACGTTACGTTTGCGCACAATTCATAAAGGCATGACGCCGCCGGCTATTCTCCGTTCTTTCTTCTGTACGGCCGCAACCCTGCCTTGCCATTCGACACACTCCTTCTTTCTGATACTACCGAACCAACGGTGTATGCTCGGGACGCTTCTTCTCGAGCCCGTGTCGCTCGCCAAATCGCGCACACTAGGCTCACTGCTTCTCAGGCCTCACAAAAAGTCCGCTACGATGACTGGCACCGCGACGTTGACTACCCTGCTGACTCTCTCATCCTTCTTCGGACGCCGCATTGACGTGAAGACTTGTGCGAGAAGCTCCTTCCATGATACACCGGGCCTTACAAAGTTCTCCGCAAGGTCACTGACGTCGACTACCTCATCACTCCCGTTGAACCACCTTCATCTTCTGCCACAACACTTACTGATGTTGTCCATGTGTCGTGCTTGAAATGCTACTACACTGCCAGTCCTGATTGACTTAGCGGCACTGTAACGGCGCTTCGTCCTCCCGGGGTGATATTACGAGGCAGTGGGCATGGCTTCGCCCCGTCGTAGACACATCGATGAAGAAGCGGATTCGATGCGCGAGATACTAGCAACCCTGAGGTGTCACACCTATCTGTAAATATTGCAAATACACTCCTTTCTATCATCCGTGTATTTGTAATCCCCCTAACAATATGGTGATTTCAGGACGTTAAACCCCACATATCAATCATCAAATCATTATCTGAGTCTCAGTGAGTCGGCTCATAAGTGAGATAGCCGACCTATGCAAGTAATATCGCCCAATTTCTTCCCCCCTTCATTATCTGTTGGTTTTTGTTAAGGTTGTGTCAAATAAAAGATTGAGCCCATAAAAAATTTCTGTGTTATTGTGTTATATTATTAATAAATTATGTGAATTCTTGAATGTTGGTTTCTCAGGCATAACATTTCTTGCTTTGCCCTAAGGGTTGTTTACTTTCTCTCATAAAAGGAGCATATTTTTAACGAGACTTTAAATGAGCTGTTGGCTACAATCAAGTTGCTAATGGCTCCTGCTGGCGCCACCAGTGTGGAAGACTTGCGGAATTATTAAATGTTTTTTTCTTTTCATTTTCCCCAATATATTTTTGTGTCCTCGAAAATACCCCCTACATTTTGAGCATGTGCGATTTTTTCTTCTTACATATTTCATTGGCTATCATCAAGTTTTGCTCCATGAAACTGGTAGCTCTTACGACCTGACTGAAATAACACAGAATTTGTTTCATGTCTTTTTCTTCAGATTAACATTGGAATTCATCTTTTTCAGTCTAGTGGACTCTCAAGCTACACCAGTATTGTAGCTCAATATTTTTTTTAACCAAAGGCAGTTTTATCGTTCTTTTATATCTTTATTCATTTATTTATTTGCCTATGTCTGTGTTCGCACGGTCGTCTCCTTCAATTGGTACGTGCCAAAATTGGCGTCGGAGAATGTGACTGTATGACAAACATGTTTTGAAGGTCATGGGATCAGAAATCCTTTCCACCTGTGGTATACGACACATAACTACATACTGCAACCTCTGGTTTTCGAATATGCACAAGTGATTTTCATTCTATATCAGCCCAGTCTTTAGAATTTTCAAACTGACCTCGTGAAGATGCCCATCACAATAAATGTGGTGCTCGGTCGGGGTGCTTTTGGGGAATCCAGGTATGCCAGTGGAAGCAAAGAATGAAAATCGTGGCTTAAGCTGGAAATTGAACTCAAGCATGCTGCATAGCCGTCGAGTATTCTACAATAAAACCATGTCGGTTTTTCACATTGTTTTGGAAAAAGAGCTTATACAAGCGTCATGTCAGCACAATATTGTCACGACGTCAAAACAGAGGTCTTGCCGAAGAGATTAAGACACCAGAAGCAGGTCTATCTCTTTTAATCAGAACGCGCAAGCGAGTTCTTTTTCATCCATTTCATAGTCTCGTAGTCCTTCGTGGCACACGCACAACTGCCATCGTCTTTCTTGAGCAAGCACGTGACAATATATATATATATATATAGGGAGGCATGGTGGTTGAGTGGCCGCAGCGTAGCGTATAATCAAGTAGATCCTTTCGTGAGCGGTCACAACGTGGTTTATTTCGACGTTCCGGCCTAGAGTCTGGCCTTCATCAGGATCCCAATGAAGGCCAGACTCTAGGCCGAAACGTTGAAATAAACCACGTTGTGACCGCTCACGGAGGATCTACATGACTGTATATATATATATATATATATATATATATATATATATATATATATATATATATATATATATATTGCTACGACAGGTTCGCCACGTTCAAGTAGCCCGCCACAATCATCGCGGCACCAGCACCAGCAAGACCCGGCTCGGCTGGCATGCGCCACGCGTTCGTGCGCTCCGGCAACGAGGAAGAGGAAGATAGTTGGATCTGTGCCACTCGACTACTCGGACTTGACAACCATAGTCTTTAGAATCGTGGGCACAAGTTCGCCCTAATAAAGACGCTTGTTTTTTTAACCTGTCGGCGTCAGCATCGCTACATTTCTGGTGGAAGTGCTGGGTTATGAATCGAAGCCCCACGAGCTCAAGACAGCGTAGCCCCGACGACCAGCGTATCAACCCCGTGGAAGTGACTCCTGTACACCAGAGGGCAAGTCGCCGTCTTCGAGGTGACTCACCTGAGTTCGGTCTTCTTCCCTTCACACCAAGGGGAATTCAAACGATGGATGCCACCACTATGACTAGCCAGGTAACACCGGCACAAGTGGTCATTAGCCAACCGCACCAGCCGCCAGTTTTCCACGGTGACTCGTACGAGGATGTTGAAGATTGGTTGGACCTGTTCGAGAGAGTAGCGAGCTTGAATGGATGGGACGAAAGAGAGAAGCTCTGTCGCGTATACTTCGCCCTGGAAGACTTCGCAAAGACATGGTTTGAGAACCATGAAACCTCGTTGTCTACCTGGGAGGTATTTCGACGACAAGCGGTGGCTACGTTCGCGAACATAGACCGGAAAGAAAAGGCGGAGGCAGCTCTTCAATCGAGGAACCAGCTAACGAACGAGAGTGCTGCTATGTACATTGAGGACATGGTCCGCCTGTTCAAGCGTGCGGATTACAACATGGCTGAGGATAAGAAGGTGCGCCATCTAATGCGCGGAGTGAAGCAAGAGCTGTTCGCCGTTCTCGTCCGCAACCCTCCGAGCACGGTTGCTGAGTTTTACTCGGAAGCGACGGCCATCGAAAAAACACTGGCGCCAGCTCTGTGCCAGCGTGAAAGAAGACGTTGACGTCCGTGTGTGGCTCGTGTTGACGTCCGTGTGTGGCTCGTGCTTGCCGGGTTCCTGCCTTTACCAGCATCTTGCGGCTAACGCTTCTCGAATAATAACCTGTGTTTTTACGCAACCTCGCTCGTTGCATCTGGTGGAAACGTGCTGGGTAACGTCCTGGAGCTCCGTAACCGTAAGCTACCATCTCAGTCCGCGATGACCGATCGTGTCGATCCCCCACAAGCGTCTTCCACGCTGCCACCTGTCATGTCCCCTGGTGTACTTCGTCTGCGTGACCCACCAGTATACAACGGCACTGAAGATCATGATGTCGAGGACTGGCTGGCAGAGTACGAGCGTGCCAGCGCGATTAACAAGTGGGATGACCCTGCAGCTGACTCTGGTCATCTTCTATCTGACGGATTTGTCCAACCTATGGTTCACCAACCACCAAGCCGACATCCCCACCCGGTCGGTTTTCAAAGAGGCCGTGACCCCGTTTTTCGGTCGTCCAGCCATGCGCAAGCTTCGCGCTGAACGGGGCCTGGGGGGATGATTTCAGCGAAATGGTGAGAGCTTCACGAGCTACATTGAGGATGTGATCAGCCTCTGTAGGCAAGTTGATGCGAGGATGACGGAGGCTGACAAAATAAAGAATATATTGAAAGGAATTGATGACGACGCTTTTCACATGCTTGTGGCCAAAGACCCACAGACCGTCACAGCCGTGATACAGCTATGCCAAAGTTTCGATGAGCTGCGCAAGCAGCGAATTTCTACACGTCGCGTAAATACGCAAACAGCGGATGTTTCGGCTTTGGAGCGCAACAACAGTGGTCCCGACTACAGCGTGTTAATGCCTCAAATGGTGAGTGGCCCTTTAAAAGGCTGGCGACACTGAATTTTGAGGCTATCCCAAGCCTGTTGTGGATTTCCTCTGTATGCAAGGACTCTCCACACGAAGAGTCGGACATAAGAAACATGTAGAATATATTTTAATTCACTTCTAAAAGTGTAGCTGAATGCTCACTCTCGCCATCTAGACAAATCGCTTGCGCAGCAACACTGACGTTTCAGACTAGGAGAAGCAACTGCAATTGTCGTGACATCACACCAGATTTGTAGAAACGTGAGTGACCTCCGCCATCTCCAAAACGCATTTTGTGAACAAGGAGAGAACTAGCATGCCTGCTGTTACAAGTGTGCTGGCGTCCCTTGCAGAGACACTGTGTGCATCCGTCAAGGACTCTGAGTGCTTTCAAAAAGACACTCGACGCGTTGTTCAGAGACGCTGCACGCATCCAACAGCGGGACTTGCCACTGCCTCGATGCTACTGCAGCTGGCCATGGTGACTGTCAGCGCATTTGTTTTGCTGGCGCTTGGTGTGGCACGTCTGTATGAGAGCAGATGACACTCAACAGGATGTGCGTCACAGCCTTGTGTGCTCTCGTGACCAAGCCACCTATGCATCGACGTCACTGTTCGATTCGGCACCGCGAAACCGAAACCGAAAATGGTTCACATAAGTTGAGCAATATTAAATTATCTAGCAAAGATACACGAATCTTGGTGTGTGTGTATCATGCTTCCTGGAGCTGAAGGAAACGATTACAGCGAAGAACACGCATGCCACAAATTTGGCGGCACCACTCCTTTAAACGCACTTGTGGCTTCGTTTATTGCTGTGTTTTAGTTTTGTTTTGAATGAAAGAATGGACCGCTATTAACTTGGCGAGTCGATTTGAATTGGTGAGCCTAAAAGGTTAAAGTAGTAAAGCGCAACTGCTGAACATTTGCTAATTTTCATTTCGCAACAAAAGAACTTCAAGCCACACAAAGCCAATGGAAGCCGAAAGTACGAAAATTATACAAATCCGTGTACTACCCATTATTCCCATGCTCGCTGAAGTGTCGTGCGTTGCAACTCCTATAGAAACTAGCGCCAGAGTTCCCTCTAGATCTGACATTGGCGGCGGTGAGATCTTCAACGCAGTAGAGGGTGCTAAAAATCTCTTTTGAGTCTGAACAGGTCGCCATTGGAAATTGAACTTGGCAACGTTCAGCGCTAGAACCTTATCTAGTGAGGCATGTGTACTATTCGAGGAGCTAGTGGGTGTTAAATGGGATATAGTAGGGCTCAGTGGGGTTTCGAGGACAGATGAGGCCTATACAGTGCTACAGAATGGGCATGTCTTTTGCTATCGTAGCTTGGCTGAGGGGAGAAAACTGGGTGGAGTTGTATATTTATATCTTCATAGAAAATTGCAAAAATAACTTGTAGTGCCCCCTGGTGGCAGAAACTTCAGTTATCCTAAATGCCCTGTCATGTGACCGCAAAATAGTGTACCCGGTCAAGGATTTTCTTGTCAGTATTGAAATATTGTTTGCTTCTTTATAGTATTCCATGAAATGTACTTATGGCCTGCGTTAGTAGTGCTACAGTAGTGCGCAATAAAGTGGCGCTGCCTTCGCAAGACATAATGATCCCGTGATCATCAGCGCGTCTTAAGTAACTTTTCTACGTGCTCATGAAACTGTGCATTCAGTTTTCAGATCGCTAAGATTTTGGAGTGACATGGTTTTTTACTTACACTTTGTCTCAGAAGTGACATGCAGTGACGTTTTCGGTGACTTGGCTCGCGTGTCGAGAGAGTAACGACACCGGGACAAGCCATCCACGACACAGGAGCAGCAATCGAGTGCGCAGACACATGCAAGGCAGTACAAAAACAGTGAAGCTGTATAAAGCTACATGGTCTCATTGTAATGGCTTATTTTTTAAAATAGTTGTAAAGCTCAGAATAAATGTGGTTAAGTATAGTTATAGGAACTCTTGCGAAAGCAGAATAATGGCATCATGCATAAGTCGCTAGAAAGACTACCGGCATCGATATCAATTCTCAGTGTTGCTGGACAAAAAGGCACGTCGGTGTTCAGTCTTTCAAATTGAAAAGTACTGCTTTGAGGCGAAAATGCTGTAGGCCTTGTGCTCAGATTTGGGTGCACGTTAAAGAACCCCAGGTGGTCAAAATTTCCGGAGCCCTCCACTACGGTGTCTCTTGAATCATAAGATGGTTTTTAGGACGCTAAACCCCACATATCAATCCAAAAATACTGCTTATAAAATACCTACATGCTTTTGGGAGTAACTACTGCAGCTGCGAACACTGCGAAAGGTAAGTTTTCAGTTGCGCCGGAAAAAACTGGGTCGACAAAAATTTGTTGTCTGTCCCTTTAAGTCGGTGCATGCAGTTGCGTTGCAGACGCTTCCCCATTGGCTGCCCGCATAGCGCCACAAACAGCGACACGCTATCTCAAAGTACTGTATCTTTTACAGAGCCAGCGTGACAGCCAACATTATGAACACAAGGAATGCAAGATGCAGCCCCACGGATCTGTAGACAAGTGAACAAAGAATTACTCCATATGGTTTCTATCCTGAGGCACTGCATGATGGGCTCTTTTTTCCATGATCGCTCTTTTCCTCATGAGGCTAGGCGATGGGTGAGAGCAGGAAAGGGCTTAGATGAGAGGGTCGTGAACGGCTGGATCGGGCGCATCTGGCTGGCGTTGTTAAAATAGAGTAGGTGCTGATGGGAGAGGACTTTGCCTTGCAGGGGCGTAGTCAGGCTGATGATGATGAATGTTAATGTAAAAGAAAGTAAATATAAAACAATGCAAGCTGATTCCAATCTACAACTAATGTTCATGAGTAACATTTTTTCATTTACTAATGAGAGCATTTTTTTTCTAGGCGTATCCGTATTTTATTGGAAGATGTTCTTGAAAATGAGGGAGGACATCTGTGCTGTCTTAAAATTGTGGTTATGCAGAATATAAAAAGTGTGATAATTTATGTTTTGCGGTTAAGCCTCTCTACCAAAAAGTTGTCTGTATAGTGATATTGTTAAATGATGTTTTTAAATGACCTCGATTTTGGACAGTTGAATGGATGGGCATATTAAGATTTTTCTATTTTAGCAGGACTAAAATGGTTCCAGCAGGACCATTTTAGTCCTGCTGTGTTAAGACAAAAGCTCTGCATTCATGATTAGAAATCTGTGCATAGTTTCACATATGCTCTCAAGAATTGCTGGTAGGCTTTTAAGTTTCGATCAGTGCAGTCATTTACTCTTATTAATTTACCTTTTTCTCTAAATTATGATTTTACATCTCCAAAAGGTTCAGGTGTCTCTTCTGGCAAAATACTGAAAACAATGTCTTGAAACCGATTTTCTCTGCTACCCACATTGTAAAATATAAATAACTGTTTTAGTTGTTCATTACATTATTTGTATAGAATGGCAGCTTGAATAATGAAAAATCGGCTGTTTCTTCTCATAAAGAACCCAATGTTTGCAAGGAAGGTGTAAATTTAAGAGGTTTTTTTTTGTGTGTTAGACACTATATTAAATAAAACAGGCAAAGATGCCGATGAAAGTACAGATGTTATTAGAATGTTTGTAAAGAAAGGAAAGTGGACGAAAAGATAATTTGCCACCAACTTGACGCTCCCGTCTTCAGATGCACATTTATACCCTATAAAGTGGATGGAGAGATGACCACTGCGCTAGCTCAGTGGTAGAGCATCTGATGCGTTATTCGAAGGTTGCAGGTTTGATTCCTGCTGGTGGCAAGTTATTCGTTTGTCCACTTTTTTTTCTTCACATATGCTTTACATTTACTCCTCTTGTCCTTCCCTTGGCATTACTATCTGTTAGTTCTTATTGCCAATGTTTACAACTGAAATACCACGCTACCCTCTTTTTTTAATAGGTTTAGATTGTTAGCTTCTGAATGTTTTGATGAGGAGGTTTTATGCAGATATAAACTGTTCACTTCAAGATTGTTGGTGCATAAGTATTGGCATTGAACAAACTTTTATGTCTGCTTATTTCTGGTGTGCGGCTCTGGGTACAGCAGAAACATATTCTTGCACTTATCAAAGTAGCTATGCAGGAATAGCAAGAGTCAGTAATTCAGAAAGATTTAATATAGTTATGCCTAGATTTAATTGTCGGTGCATAGAAATGTGCCATAAAATCGTTTCTGTGGCATATGTCTGTGTGGTCCTGCAATATCCTTTTGTGAAAGTTTTGAGGTAGAAGAGTGGGTTGTATGCTTTATTTAGTAACTTTATGTGGAAACCTCTCCAAAGTTCTTTTTTCCTGAGCACTTATAGAAATATTAAGACATATCTTCTCTTTTTATTTTGAAAAAGAGAATAAGACAACAAGTCATTGGTTGAATTTATTTCTCAAACATATTTGATAGGGACACTAAAGAGCAAAGTACAATTTCACAATCCCGAAAACACCATGCTTGCCGCGACACAGCGCATCACGCAAAAAAAAATAGCAGGTGGAGATGCCACTTTAGATGCTCGCACACGAAGTTTCAGAAAGTTTCATCAAACCAATGTTGTCAAGATGGGCAAAAAATACATTTTGAAACTTTTGAAATCACATGCGGAAATTTCGGCATGAAATTTTAAAAGGAAACTTCAACCACAATTTTCTCCACTAATTATGAACTTATAATTATGAAACATATGGAATTGAAATTCCCCAAGTGCAGTTATTTTGGTTTAGATTGACAATCTAAACCAAGTGATTGTTTCTCTTTAGTGTACCTTTCAGGTTATATTTCTGATAATTTTCAAGTGGATGCAATATAGTTATCTCGTAACTAGCAATGAACACAGGGCTGCTGGCTCATAGTCTGGTTGTAAATACATAGTATGGGTGTAAATGAGGACCATAGGCCTGAGGACAAAGATCCCATTTATGAACGATGTGAAAAATTCTTTGTTCTCTAAATTTCTGTGGCCATGACGAGACCAAGTCCTTCGCAGCGTCTTTGAGTTCGTCGTCCTCGTTGAAGTGCTTCCCTTTCAGATATTTTTTTCAGGAGACCAAACACACGGAAATTGCAGACCAGTTCAACACCTTTCCGCTGTCAGAAATCGGATAATGCCTTCCTCCTGCATCCTTGAATTTCATGATATGAACGCCAACATGTCCTCTTATGCACTGCCTCGTCAATTGGATGGCACTTCTTACGAAAGTCTCTGTTCTAGCCTCCTGCGCATACGAGTGCACCCGCATGCTCCTATTTACGGTGGAGACTCCAATCACACTTCCCTAGATGTCTCACTTAATGCTCCCATAGCGACATAGGCATTTTTGTTACGATGTTTCGTACCTTTTCATTTGGACTCCCCTTGTACATCACCATGAGAAGGGTTTCTGGAAACTGTTGCCATTATGTCTTCAGGTTTTTCGGCGAGTAGCACCTGCTGGCTAAACAGGTCCTTTGATTTCTTACTTCATTTAGTTTATTTTTTACCTGTATATATGCCAGGCAATTTGGAATAATTTGAGTTTTGATTCACTTTAGATTGAGCATGTCTGTAGATTAATAAAATTTCAGATTATCATAGAGTTCTGGTATAACCATATCATTCTTTGTTTGATATGTTATGCGGTGATCACTGATCAACATTAGTAGATTTTACTGTTTCAGTAGTCAGGCTATTTGGAGAATATAGTGTAGTGAACTAAGGTCCTCAAATTAATAGCTTTATTAATTATTTGAGCTTTTGTGTTTGGTGCTACATTAATAGCTTTTTACACTTGAAGTATGGAACCAAGGGTCAAGTTTCTTTTAAAACAGTAATCACTTAAGGTCATTAGCATACAATCAAAAATACTGTAAAATGTCGAGGAAGTGCCCACCTCTCCCCGCCCTCCTTCAACGGTGAAGGATAATCAGGCCAGATCCGGGAAGGGGGCGCTTCTCTGTCCTAGGCTGCTGGCTGCTGGTCATTGGTGCTTATTTCAGATTTCCCGAAAATGCGAGGGGGTGCGCTGGCTTTGGGGGGGGGGGGGGGCGTGCTTGTTTGGCATTTTACGGTACATCCACATGTGAGAATTATAAAATCATTAAAGGTTGGCTTTACGCAAACACACCTGACTCAACTTCCACTCATTAAGAAAGGTTTATTATTTCTTTAGGGACATAAAAGCCTTGGCCTATGCAATGAATCAAAACAAATGAGATCTGATGAATATTAAAAACGGGGAATAAATAACCAATAAGTTTGCACTAACACTAGGAGCACCTTTGTACAACAGCAGCCATATTAAATCTTGTGGCACAATTTTGCTTAATGAGGTTCATTGCATGCCTGCTATGGTAATAAAGAAGTGTGCCAAGTTGTAATGAGGAATGTTTATTAGCAAAAAAATGTTACGGCTGTTCACATACAAACAAAAAGTACCAGAAATTCCTGGAATCAACAAATAAAGATCTGAAACAGGTGCAGCACTTACACAATAGGATCAGGAGCTCTGAAATTCTCAATGTTTGTAGCCAGTTTCCTCGACCTTGTTACTGAGTGCCTTTGCTCAAACGGCCACTGAGTTTGTTTGTTTTTTTTTCTAGCCTGTATTGCTGCATGAGCTCCCTGACGGGAAGCTTTCACCCTGCGGTGCTGACCATTAGTGAGGAAACCTTTGTGAGGCTTGGCTCAATCTGACTTTCCTTAAAAAATATCAAATATGCTTTATTGCCATTATTAAAATGGCACACAGCATCAAACAAAGCAAATTTGATAGTTAACAGGCTCGCATATGTGTCCTTGAGCGGGAACAATGCATGTATCACTTCAGACGTTTTTTTTTTTTGCTAAAAAGTTTATCACCTTTATTTTTAAAAATACATATTGGCAGTGTTTTAGAGCATTAATACATGCTTGCACGTGGTATGATTGCCAAATAACCAACAAAATTCAATGTATGAGGCTGATCCTATGATTCATACAAAACTTGCACCTTAAATTTCTGTTTCGTAGGTGGTGGGTGGTTTAACATTTTTGCTTGTATCTTCTGAAAAAAAAAAAAGTGTGTAGACAGAAAACATGTTCAGCAAAATGATGGGTAATAAATTGTACATTTAACATGACCAAAAACCAAAAAAATGACATTAAATAAATCCTTTTTTCCACTTGGCCTCATACCTTGACCTAAAAATGGAATGGCATGCAATAACTGGCAAGTATGAATGCAGAACTGAAACAGATCTCAGATTGTGGACTCAATTGTGTGCATGTACTGTATACAATCATGCAAGCACATTTGTTTCTCGTCTCTAGCTTTCGAAGCTCTCGTTACACATTCATGCTGACATGCATTGCTAATTCACAAAAACACAAGCTGTTGACAATTTTCAAGACTTTACTGATGAGCAATATTGCTTAAACACTGGACGCTTTACTTTTTGGTTTGCAAATGATTTGCTAAAAGAAGTTGTCCAATCAGTTCATTATTTATGCTATTAAAAGAAAGATAATAGCCTTGTTAAAAATCTTTTAAAGGAATTTAACTACCATGGTTGATACTTGTCTCTTATACTTCGGCTTATGCCGTGCATGGTGTACTCTCCTTGCATTCTGTCAAGTGCTAGAGCATAAATAGAACAGCATGCTCGTGTTATAAGCCCCGTATCCTCTCTTTCGTTCTCGGACACTTTCACTTGTGGCATTGCACGCTCTCATTAAATGAAGGATTGCATGTGCCATGGTCACCGATATTTTAAGGAGTGCCTGTGGTGTAGGCATGCATGTGTTCTACCTTTCACTCTCTCGTGTTTAAAATTTTTAATTTCCATGATTGTTGCACCACATTGGCATTTTGTCATTTTTGCATTATTTATCTAGGCACTAAGGTTGTTTGTTTGCAATGTCCAAATCTGGCGAGGGTCTTTTTAAGTGATCACAGTATGGCTTATAACCAGCAATTGCTTGGCTTATATAAAAATATGTTAGTACCCTATAAAAAGTTTACCCAGTTATTAGGATATGTGTAAAAAAAATAAATTCCATCTCGTAAATGAACTTGCTTTTTAAACCAAATATGAGCCTCTTTTGTGGAATTGTGACACATTTCCACTGAAAAGGCATGTATGTTTTTGGTTGATAGTATTTCATTTAGAGTTCAGCGTTCAATACCACTTATTATGGCAGTATTTGTGTTGCAACCTTCGATTCAGTGCATTTTCTTCAAATGCCCACATAAACAAAAAAAGCTGTGCAGTTACTAATAAGTGCCAATGTTGTAATTATTATTTAAAATTTTTTACCACTGTTTGATCTCTAGTTCATTCATTAACCAGTAATTTTGGACCCCTTGTGCTTTGTGTAATTTTGTTTTAGGCCTACGCTAGTTCACTGTAGGCCACCCTGTGTCATTTTTCTAAATTGTGGTTTTTGTTTTCTTCTTTATTTTCTCGTGGTGGCAATGCCACTTTTTTTCTGGCTGCCTCCTCCCGGCTGAACATCATTGCTGACAGAGCACCGCAACATGCCACTGGATGACTCACTGAAGCTGGTGGCACGCCATTTCCGGGAGCAAGTGGAAGCGCAGAAGGCAGCAGCCGGGGGTCCTGATCATCTGGGCCCTGACCGGGAATTGCAGTTCCTGCTCAAATTGCTGGTGGACTCTAAGTATCTGAGCATTCCTGAACTGGACCGTATCATCAAATATCTCACTGAGCGCCGGGACAAGCAACTTATGCTTGAAAGGGGTGAATCTGCACAGCAGCAGCCGCGTACAGTTTCATCTCTGGTGCCATCTGGAAATATTGAGCCTGAACGACGGAAGCCGCCTGGTGGGTAGACACAATTCTTCCATAGATACTATAAATTGAGACGAATGTTGCCAAACCATATGTCATTTCTAAGAGAACATTTTTTCTACCAAGCTCTGAAAGGCTATATTAGTATATCAGGGACGTGAAAAAGGTCAGACTTGTTCAGCACTACTGCATCTTGCTCGGCAGAAGTTCATTAAAACTGTAGCCAAACACTGTTAAGTAATGAAATAATTGTCATCATTGCTTAAAGAATGGGACGTCATGTTAGTAGATACTAAAATAAATTACATTTGGTATGCTGCAGGCTTAAGGGGAGACGCTCCTCGAAAAAGTTTTTTTTTATTTCTAGTAATAGAGACTTGAAAAGTTTGTTATTAGTATAGTTTTTCATGCAGATTTCAAATATGCAATCATTTTTTTGGGGGGTGTCACAGTATACATTTGCCTCGCAGACTGCAGTGTAGGCCTTGCTGTCACCATCACTTAGGAAGCTGGTGAATCGCAGTGGAGTTTCATAAGACAAGGTCCTCTGCCATATATTGACAGCTGCCGCAGGTTCCATTGCATGGGATGAGCAGTCAGTGTTTTTTTGGCAAACTGGAAGATGAAAAGCTCGCCATATCTCTTCATCCTCCCCAAGGTGCCTGTGTATACTGCAAGCATGGCAGTAGTTCGAAAGAACTTCAGAATCAGGCAGAGCCCCGTGTCCAGGGACACGACTGTGCCCACTCCATTGTGGCTTTTATGACCTCTTTTCTGCCAGGTGCCATCAAACATGACTGGCACATCTCTGCCGCCGACTGCGTCCTTCGTGATGTTTCGTGCCTGGTGGAAGTTTTTGCTCACTGCCGTCATCGCCGCACCATGGAGCTTCTTGCAAATGCCGTTGAATGTCTTGTGATGCATCGGGCTCGGAAGACCGAGAATCGCACAAAATCGTGAAAGTTGGTCGTGGCCTGCGCCTATAGCGCGTGCTGCCAGAACTGCCTTCACGTTTACAGCAAAGCTGTCACGCGAGCTGCCGCTGTCAAAACGAGCGCTCGTTCCTTGGTCCCCGGCCGAAGCAGTACGTCTCGACGTGTGCGTGAACGAAAGTGCAGATTCAGGGCAATCAGAATTTTGACAGCACAGTTAGAAGAATGCCGACAGTCCTTTGCGCTTTCCAGCTGCCTCTCGCACGCCGAGCTTCCGTTCGCGGCAGGTTGGGCATTGCGCACCCGCCACAAGTGCCGTCAGCGCATCGATTTCGCAAAGCAGCATGTTCGCAGTAGCAGCATCTACCGGTCTACGTTCACTCTCGAAGAATCCAATCTTCCTTTGGGATGCACTGACGAATTCTACGGCAGCGGCTATTTCACAACCACTGTCGCAGGGTTCGGTGACGGTGTTAGGCCTATCCGAAGTCGGAGCGTCGGGGCGTTGGTCGGGGGCGACATCGTCGTTCGCTGTCGCTTTGCGAAGCGTCCGACGCCGTTTCCCTCGATACTTGTGGCGAGTTCTGAACTTTCGATTATCTGAACTGCACTTCTTCGGGCTTGCCATGACGCAAAAATGCAGAGAAACGCAGAAAAACTCGATCGCGACGTCCGAGGCTTCGCTCTTTTGCCGGAGAGATAGGAGGGGGAGGAGCATGGAGCGCACCGCCGTCCAATGGCGGCCTCGCGCTGTGTGCCGCGATATTCAAAACGCGTGACGTACGCGTTGTTTTTCTCGTTTTTTGTTTATTCTGCGCGAAGGCACGAGACTGGCTACTAGTGGATTATGAAGGATACGGCCTTCGCAGCATGCGTGCACGATTGCAAATGGCGGCCAACGTGTCGTTTTCGCGACAGGACGACGCGAACTTCGCCGTTTTTCGCGACTTTCGCGCATTTCTCGCGTCACCGCTGCCCACTTGGAAGCATTTTTTGATAATTTCTCGTGCGAATTTCAGCTTGATATTTTCAGAAGTAATAGATTATAGTCCAAGGATGCCAATACAGCCGGGAAAAAAAAAAGCGAAAATTTTTCGGAAAACCGCGACTTTTCGACCCGCGTCTCCCCTTAAAAAGCACACCATTCATTCACAGAACAAAAGTCTATGATGCCGATACATGTGTGGTACTTTTTCGCTTTTGGGTGTTTGTTGTTGCTTTGGCTAATGATACTGTGTATCATAGCAAATCATGTGAGGACACACAACATCTCGGATGGCTTCTGCTCTCCTTTCTTAAAAATTTGGTTATAGATTTTTCTCACTGCAATATGTATTGCAGCAAAAATAAAGAACACATGATTACTGTGTCAAAAAGAGGCAGTGCTGCAGATATTTTAAGTTATAGGAAGCTCTCAATTGAAATGGATTGTTTTCAGGGGGCTTGTTTCTTGTGCACTTGAATATTAGAAATATTTTACATTCCTGATTATCAATCTGGTGCCATTTAAATAGTTTATTAAAAGTTCTTTTTGAAAGATGAACTGCTCATGGTCTTGATTTTATGAACAATAAAACTACATGGGACATATAACAGAAGCCGCAAAGTAGAAAAGGAGAATAGATTACTCAAAATATCAGCTCAAACGCTCACCATAACATAAATTACTGGTCACTTTTGCTTTTGAACCACCCTCTTCCTCCTTGTCTCTCACTTTTTTTTTTGCAATACGCATGTCAAATTATTTAGACACATTGACCCTTTGTAGTGCATTAGCCTTTTATGCATGGTTCAACGTTCACCACATGAAGGAGAAGGGCATCATAGCTTGCATGTTTGTGAGTACCGTAAAATCCCGATCAAGAGCATCCTTACGGTGATTTGTAATTCGACAAAATTTGGAGGTTGAGCCGTTGCGTGGCAGTGGATCGAAACTTAGGATAGCGGCAGAAGAGCCACTAAGAATCAAGAATTCACAGTGTGCTTTTAATGAAGTGATTTATTGAACATGCATGCACTTGCTGTTTTTATTTGCTTTCTTTTGATGAATAAGAGCAGTGAATGAAACAGTGAAAATGGTGGGAACAGAGAAGGGGCTGCATGTTTCAAAGCTCCCGCAAAATAGAGGGGACACTTGCTTCGGACTTCATGGCAATATGCAAGCTCATCTGAATTGACAATTTAGGGTACGTTTGGCTTTGAAGATATTTTTTTTTCTTAGTCCTTGTTTGGAATACTCAACACTGTCACTTAAAGCTTATTTTAGCAGAACAATGATTCTATGTTCTTGATTTTATCCAGCACTTCTCAATGCCTTGTGGCCTCATTCCTTCCGATACCGTGCACCATAGGAACATACTTTTGACCTCAATATATGTGGTGTAACAGTGGAGAAACCTTGCTTGCGGCTGTGATCTAACACTTCATATACACTGTATTTACTCCCGTGATGAACGCACTCGCATTATTAATGCACCCCCTTCAAGCATCAAAATTTTTATTTTTTGTTTCCCCGCGTAATAAACGCACCTCCTACATTCATTCGCTGCAGTCCCGCTAACTGACATCTGGCGCCTCATCACCTGTTGTATCTCTTCCGTTTTTATTATTTTGTCGACCCCCCGGCTCTCCCCCCCCCCCCCTTGCCCGTTGCCGCGTGCCGTATTGTTTTTCTTTCTATCTGTGCGCGAGGCACGTTTCCGTCTTATTTTTGCGCTACAGTGGAGTTCGCAAACGTTGCGAGTGTAGAGACGTCGCAGCTGATGAGCACACAGTGAGTGAAGGTCACGAAACTGCCCGTTCCAACTGGCGGTTGCTTCCTGCAAATACGAAAAAGCCCGACCACGTGCACGCGATTTTCAAGCAACGATGACAGGATTTGCTGTCGTGAAGGCTCATTTGTTGCTATAGGGTCGGAGCTTTCTGGAAAACCAGAAAAAAAAATTGCTTGTCGTCTAGAAAAGATTGTGATAACTTCCGTAACATGGTAGCACCCCCGATTGTCGCTTCGCTTGTTATCTGCGCGTAGAGGAACTTCTCATGTAGAAGCGAGGTGGCGACTGTATTTTGTCGTTTATCTGAACAAAGTGCGTCGGAGCGCATGCTTTTGGGTGCCCCTCGAGATCACAGCAGATACCACTGTTGGAGTTAAACGACTGCAAGAAAAGATAGCCGCAAAACGCTTTTAGGGAGTGGGAACAGGTTGCAGATGATAGCGCCAACAACCACCGAAGATGAGTTAAGTGCAATAAAGAAGCTGTTTTCAAATAGTGTACACGTATGTCAATTGCGAAAGGCTGAGCAATGCAACTTTTTTTTTTGCATTACAGCATTTTTTGCTTCTTTCAAAAAAGTTTTCATAAAGTTTACCCCACGTAATAAACGCACCCCTTACCTTTGCTCCAATTATTCAAGAAAATAAGTGTGTTTTTTATGCGAGTAAATACGGTATGTATGCTCAAGTGAAGTGTGCCACTTTGCTTTAATAGACAACAGACGCACCCAAGGTAGTATTTGTAACCGTTAATGCTTCATCAGTGTGAGTGGCACAGCTTCCTGTGGTCCATTGTGGTTAAGCATGCAGGCACGGAAACAAAAGATGAGAGCCACTTAGGTTAAAGGCTGATTATAGGTTGAAGGTCTTTCTGTTGGGATAAGAAAGTAGACACAAAGCTTTTCTGCACGTGCTCCACAATAGAAGCACTGCTCATTGAGAGTGTGTGTGGGCCTATGTTAACTGCTCAAGCTTATTTCTTTTTCAGGTTAGGTTGTCAAAGACCAATTTATGTGTCCATTTTAGCTACAATTTGTATAAAAAGCCTCAGCCAGGAATTTTGGTTTGATTTCTGCATAGATTGGGTCCTCATTAAATATTCCAGTGCATATACATCACAAAAGTGCAACTGCAGTTTTCTCTTTAGTGGACCACAACGACTACTTTTTGATAAGAGCAAAATAGTAAATAAACACGTGTACTAATTTTAATTTACATGTATGTTAAAGAAGCTCAGATGAACAAAAGTAATTTAGGTACTTTCTCTATAGCATACGTTATAATCATGTCATAGATATTCATAATAATCATAACTTACTAGACCACTAAGGGCCCATAGGGGCGTTACATAACGGGGGTGAACATTTTACTAAATACAGGAAAAACAAAGAAAATAAGAAATTAGTACAAATACACGAGCAATACTTTTACGGAATCTTGAGAACAGATGTAAAGAAATGTTCTTACACAAATATAAAAACACGTGCACACAAAATTCACGTACGAGAGCACGAAATGCAGTGACTGTGGTAGAGTTTTGATGGGTTTCAAAGTTTAAAGTGAGCTGTTAATAGCTGTTTTAATGCACTCGAGTCGCACTCAGAGACTATGTTTTTTGTTAAGTTATTCCAATTCTTGATGGAGACAACAACAAATGAATTGTTGAATGCAACAGTCCTACTGAAAGGACGTTGGAGGCTTTGGGAATTTAATAGCCAAATAGTCGCTGAGAGTAGCGGGCAGGAGAAAGTAAGAGAGAGCTACGCAAGCGAGTAAAAGAATAATACAGTGATCCCACTTCTGCGCCATTTGCGCCAAATCAAATTTACTGCCTCATACTGATAATATCAATGGAGGAGGAGGAGGAGAAAAACTTTATTCATCCAAAGAGGGAAAGGTGCGGTGGTGGAGTGTCAGAGGATCCTACCTAGCGTAGGTCTCCGCTACCCTCTTGGCCTAATCCAAGATCTGCTCCTGGACCTCGGGTGCCGAGCTGCACATAGCAGCCTCCCACTGCTCCTTACTATTAATGTGTAGAGAATTGGGTGGTGGGTTTCGAGTACACCCCCGCATGATATGGTCTAGGTTAGCTCTTTGTTGACAGAAAATGCACAAAGGGGAGGGGTATATCGCAGGGTGTATAAGATGGCGAAAATTTGGAGTAGGAAACGTACGGATCTGTAACTGGCGCCATAGTATTTCATGGTAGCGCGAAGCTCCATGATGTAAGGGGGGTATATAGTGCGCTGTAGGCGGTAGTGATTTGTTATATCGTGGGAGGTCAAAAGACGATCTCTCGCGCTGAAAAAGGCCGCGTGGTCTAAGGCGCCATCAGAGGCCTGCGCTCGGCCGGTCATTCTTCGAACACAGGTATGAGCCGCCTCATTGCCACTCAACCCCGCATGCGCAGGCGTCCATATGAGAGCAACGTCTTGCGTGGGAGGATGTTTCTTAAGAATTGAATGGGCAGTTGATGAGATGCGACCTGCGCTGAAGTTGCCTATGGCAGTTTTGGAGTCACTTACAATCATAGTGATATTGGAGAGGGATAGACCTAAAGTGATGGCAGTCTCCTCTGCCTCCTCCGAAGAGTTGACAGTGATGGATGCCGTTGCGAGCGCCTTGCCGTTATAGTCGACAGCAGAGAGGGCATAGGATGAGGAGGATGGGTATTCTGCCGCATCGACATAGAGCACGTCATTGACTCCATGCAATTTTTTCTGAAGAGCTTTTGCTCTTTGGATTCTACGCTTAGTGTGATATGTTGGATGCATGTTTTTAGGAAGGGGCGGTATGAGTAATTATTTGTGTATGTTTTGGGGAATGTTGTATTTAGCATTGGTGAGTGAGGTGAAGTTAATTCGGGTAGACGATAAAATGTGGCGACCTGCGCTAGTGGCCTTGCGTATTGAGCTGTTAAATGGGCTTCACGGATTTCACATAGGGTATTTATGACTCCTGTCTGGTGGAGTAGTGCGCTAGAGGTATTGATTGCAATGCCTAGCGCCTATTTGTAAACTCTGCGGAGGAGGGTGTTGACCGATTCCTCCTCTGCTAATTTAAAGTGAAGGTAAGGGAGGGTACATGTGATTTTACTAATCACAAAAGCTTGTATTATACGAAGTAGCTCTGACTCTAGGAGCCCTCCATTTTTCCCTGAGATTCTTCCTATCATTCTTAGGGTGTTTTCAACGGTATTGCGTAAAGCTTCGAGTGTGTGCGTATTAAGTCGGTTTTTTTTTTTTTGATAAATAAACCTAGCACACGAATGCGTGATACTCTAGGAATGAGGCACCCATTTATGTGAACTTCGATCATTGGAACGTGTTTGTTCCGACGCTGAGCTGGTAGAAGGAGTAACTCTGATTTACTCGGGGTACAATAGAGATTCATCTGAGATGTTAGTGCTGTTATAATATCTACAGCTGTTTGTAGGGTGTCTTGAATGTGTCCATCTGAGCCTCCTTTCACCTATAACGTGATATCATCGGCATAGATGGAGAAGTTCAAGTCAGGGATACGTTGAAGAGCGTTGGGTATCGGTAGCATAGCCAGGTTAAGGATTGGAGAGAGCACTGACCTATGAAGTGTTCCGAAGCTGCCTAGTGTATAGGGTGAGCAATGTTCTGGTCCTAATGTTAATGTAGCTGTGCGTTCTGTGAGGAAGCTTTTAATGTAAGAGTAGATTTTAGCGCCACAAGAAATGCAGTTGAGGCCAGCATATATAGCTGAGTGGGCTACATTATTGAATGCTCCATGTATGTCCAGACCAAGGATTGCCTGAGTATCCTCGCTCTGGTTAGGAGTTAAGATGTCGTGTTGAAGGCGAAGCATCGCATCTTGCGCTGAAAGTGAGGTCCTAAAACCAATCATTTCTGGAGGCAGTAGTCCATTATCCTCCACGTGTCTCTGGAGGCGTGGAAGCACAACATGCTCCATAGTCTTTCCAAGACACGATGTTAAGGAAATCGGCCTCAGATTTTCTACTAAGGGAGCTTTGTTCGGTTTAGGTATAAATATGACTCTGGCATCTTTCCACGAAGGTGGAAGGGTGCCCGTGCCAAAACAGTCGTTAAAGTACTCAGTCAAATGACTCTGGCATCTTTCCACGAAGGTGGAAGGGTGCCCGTGTCAAAACAGTCGTTAAAGTACTCAGTCAAAGCTTTAATAGAACTAGGGTCAAGATTTCTAAGTAATTTGTTGTTAACGCGGTCGGGGCCTGAAGCCGACGTGGTACGGAGTGTTGCGAGGGCGTGCCTAACTTCCGCTTCCATTATCAGCGCTTCTAATGACTCATTAGGTTTCCCTGTGTAATATGGTATAGAATCCTTACGTAATTGAGGTAAATGCAACGTGCAGAGGTTATCGAAGAACTGTCCTAAATGGTCACTGTGCTTGTGTAACAGTTTAGTGATAGTGTGAGAGCGTCGTGCGCGAGAAGTGCTGGGGTCTAGCAGATGTCTAAGAAGTTGCCACATTCGTTTATTACTGAGGTGGTCATGCATTCCTTCACAAAGCTGACCCCCATTGTTGTGCCGCCAATTGAGTCGTGTATTGCTCGATTTGTTTCCTGTTGTGGCGCTGGTGTTTCACCGTCGCAGAAGTGACTGTTTTGCTTCCCACATATGGAGAAGCTTGGAGTCGAGAGTAGTTATCGGGGTGTCTTGGAGTAGAGTTTTCGTGTGAATTTCAACATCTTTTTGAAGCTGTTGAGTCCACTCGGTAAGGTCTGCAATTCGTGAGCGAGCGGTGCTTTTGCTGGTCTCTATAAATTTGTCCCATTCTGTGAGCATCAGTGGTTTAGGTGCAATGGGTCTGTGTTTTAGTTGTAAAGTAATGCTCACTGCCAAGATTAGTTTGGGTGTTAGTCCAAATCATTGTGGGGGCATTGTGAGTGAGGGTAAGATCGGGGGATATATCTTTGTTCACACTGTTCCCCAAACGATTAGGCTCCTCCGGGTCGTCATGCAGTGTAAAACGATGTGCCTGAATATGGGACCAGAGGGCTCTACCTTTCGGTGTAGATGCGGTGTAACGCCACGCTGGGTGGGAGGCGTTGAAATCCCCCACTATGAGGAGGGTGTGTTTGCCTGCCGAGGATGTAGTTCGGGCAAATAGGGAATCGAAGCAGTGCCTTTGTTCTTGTGGTCTACTATATACGTTGAGAATGTATAAGAATGGTGAGTTAAGTTTATCTGGTAGTATTTGGAGAAAGTCGTGCTTAATGTCGATGTTAGCAAATTTTGAATAGGTAACTGTAAGGTACTTCTGAGTTAAGACAGCAGTGTTTGGTTTAGTATCAGCCGGGTGTTGATGCGTTCTATAACTTGGCAGCTGCATTACACCATTTGTTTCTTGTAACGCAATGATTGGGGAGGGGTTGTTTGTGATCTGATGTACTGCAGGAGGTTTGCCTTTTTTCGGCGAAACCCCCTGCAGTTCCATTGCCATACGCAAAGTGCAGTGCGGTTACGAGAAGCCATTTTCGCTAGGTTGATTTGGCTTAGGTTGGGCAAGCTCTGGATGGTTAGCGTGGACCGTGTCGATCCACTGCGTGACTCTATCTAGGGTTTGTTGCATCGGTAACATGGCTTGTTGTATCGAGGCCACGGACTCATGTAGCTTCTGCAAGGAAGCTGTGGAGAAGGTAATAAAATTGTCTAGTTTTTCCTCAAGCTTGGTTACTTTTTCTTTCTCTTTGTCAACCTTCTCTAGTTTTACTTTGACTCGGTCTACTCGCTCATCGAATGACAATGTGGGAGTCGACACTTTTCGTTTTTGCGCAGGTGGTTGAGTGGGGCCCTTAGCTAGTGGAGTGGTTGAGGGAGGAGCTGGTGATGGTGAGATAGGTGTAGGGGTGAGAGATGAGGCGGGGAGTTGTGGGGAGGTAGATAGTTGTTTGAAGGACTGAAGCTCTAGGCATTGTTTTGCATTTTCTGCCCTCAATTTAGCCATCTTATCCTGCAATAGTTTGAGCTGCTTTTGATTTGAGCTTTCAGGGGAGGTTACATCATCCTAGCTCACCTCGTGTCCAGGGCCATTCCTTGGGCTGGGGTCTCGATGAATGCTTTTGATACGGCTTCGGCTGCGGCTGCGGCTTTTTCGGCTTTGTTGCCTTGTGATACTGTGTGAGCGTCCTTTAGGGCGTTCTTGAAAGATGTGCTTGGGTCGAGGAATGTAGCTGCATCTTGCTGGAAAGTTGAGGGTGCGTGCTTTGGTTTGGGCTTGTAGAGCTGTGGGCACTGGGGCGAGCCGGTGGGGTGGTCACTGTTGCACACCACACACTTAGGTTCACATTCGTGATCAAGCAGTGGGTTCGGAGTGCCACACATTGGACATAAAGGCTGAAGGGCACCTGGGCATACGTCTGATCTGTGGCCAAGCTTGCAGCAGAGATTACAGGCTTCCATCTTATGATGATAGGGTACGCATCTGGTGATGTCACCCTGCTTTGCTGTCTTGTGATACTGGGTGAGCGTCCTCTAGGGGCGTTCTTGAAAGATGGGCTTGGGTCGAGGAATGGAGCTGCATCTTGCTGGAAAGTTGAGGGTGCGTGCTTTGGTTTGCGCTTGTAGAGCTGTGGGCACTGGGGCGAGCCGGTGGGGTGGTCACTGTTGCACACCACACACTTTCGTGATCGTGATCGCATTCGTGATCAAGGAGTGGGTTCGGAATGCTACACATTCGACATAAAGGCTGAGGGGCATCTGGGCATACGTCTGGTCTGTGGCCAAGCTTGCAGCAGAGGTTACAGGCTTCCATCTTATGACGATAGGGTACGCATCTGGTGATGCCACCCTGATAACTTATGTAGAAAGGCACGCACGTACCTCTGAAGGTGACCAAGATGGATGTTGTGAAACCCATGCGACGTCCGGTCAGGATGAGGCCTAGTCTGTTATAGTCCAATAGACTTGACAAGATGATTTCAGATGTGTGTTCTATAGAAATAATACGAATGACCCCTCGGCAGGTATTCGATGGATCGGTAATGTGGGGGACCACTTCAAAGCTGCGCTCGTCCATCTTGATGGATTTGATACGGTGGTATGCTTCGACGCGTGCCTAGTCTGGTGTGCTTATGAGCAGAATGTTGCTTACAGAGTTGATGCGGTATTAGTCATGTAGGGAGCTTGTGAGCGCTGCCGCTTTTAGGACGGAATGTATGAGCTTCGGAAGTGGAGTGTCAGCACAGCTGAGGCCTCCAGGTATTCGCAGGACTATTTTGTAGTCGTCCGCTGGAAGTGGAGGGGGTCTGGGGGCACTGCGACGAGTAGATGGGAGAGCTTTCTGTGACTCTTCTTGCAAAGTGTTGATGGCAGGCGTCAATTTCTTTGGAGATGAAGTGGGCTTTCTGGCCCTGGCATACACTTGATGCCAGCTGCCTTCATCATCGTCGAGAGCTTTGGCGGAGGGAAGCTCCTCTCCCTCTGTTTCGTGGATGACCATGTTGGTAGGCCTAGCTGGTAGGCCCACCGAGGTAGTCGAACGTTGCCAAAAAGTCGATCTTCGTGGATGCGAACTGCGAAGCACTCACTTGAAATCACTTCAGATGATGTGGTCGATTCCATAGAAAGCTTCACATTTGTTCAAGTGGCCATTGAATGACTCAGTCAGAAATAGGAGTTTTGCCGGAGCGCTTGCGAAATGCGGCCGCTCCTGGTGGCGTCTATGGCGCGTCCTAATATCAATGGAAATTGTGCCAAACTGCGCCAAAGTCTGATTTTGAGTGTCTATTACAAGCAATATCCACGCTGGCACGTCATAACATGTGCACCTTTTTCTCGGGGGCACCAAGTCATAATCACGTACCTAGAGTCATTCCACTGAATAAACAGCGGTCGCGCATGCGTCCTAAAAAATCCACGATGCTATGTTTGGTGCCGACGTAACTTTTGTTGTGCAAGTGCGCTTAGTGACAAAATGCTCTCTCCGCAGGGGCTCATGATGTCTAGTCCAAGGGGTAGCATAGAACTATATGGCCGTTCCAGAAAGCGGAGCACTTTCACACAGTCAATTTGTGTTGAGAGTAAAAGATAGAGGGTATACCAGCCGTCTTGAATGCCTGCCAAAACAGCGAGTGCACTAGCTATTGAGTGAGTGAGTATGAACTTTATTGAGGTCCTGAGGAGAAATAAAGTGGTGCCGAAAGCCCCGCCAATCAATCCAGCGGCTCCACCCAGGTCGGGGACCGGTAGAGTCTTTCAGCGACGGCCCGGGCCTTCAGGACAGCCTTGAGCTGCCAGCTATTACACCCTTAAAGTTCATGTAACAATGCGCCCTCCCCCTCCTTGCGGTCCTAGTTCCTTCCTGCACAGTGAAGACGGGCGGTGCATTCCTCTCTGCTTGAGTAACAGTTGATCGCAGGACTGACATGCGGGGTACGTGATGTTATCACAGTCGTTTTCTGTACAAAGCAGATAGGTCGGCTCTTTTTACCCCTGCTTTAACCGCATTCGTCGCCCCTATTTGCGCGCTTTTACCCGCGTCTAAAAGACTATGCGCGGAAGGATGTTATCAATTTGGACAGTACACAGACCTGATGGTGATGGCCAGTGGCGCAGCCAGGGGAATGGGGGGCACATCGGGAATGCTTCTCCCCCCACTGTGCAAGTCAAGGTGACCCCCTCGAGAAAAAAAAAAGTAAAACATTTTTGCCTACTCCCATGGTGACTGCAAAAAGCAGTCGAGAGTGTGCATATAACTGCTATCCAATAAAAAACAAAATGGCTCTTGCCGTCGTGTTGTCTTAGGCGAATGCATAAGGTACCCCTTGAGGGTTATTATTATTTTTTTTTCGCACCGCTTTGAAGAAGACAATCTAGATTGTTTTTAGTGTATAGACAGAACGCTCTAGTCACATATAAAACACCGCTGCAAAAGGAAAATGAAGTTTGTTAAATTGCGCAGTTTCAGCCCAGAGAGATGAGGGCCGGAGGAGGTCAGCTTTATGAGACTAGCTAAATTACGTGATGTTACACCCAGCAATCTAATCAGTTGTGAAGAAAAAGAACCTTTTTTTATCCTTGAATTCATCTTGAAGAAATTAAGTTGGAACTGTGTGAGTCTCTAGCGTTGTACATTACAGCGTTTCTCTACCAAATCTGCTGATAACCACGAGGGTGTATTTAGAATGTTATTTCATGTACTATTTTATTCAACCAGTATTCTGTTTATTTGCTGCGGTAATAGTCACTGAACAGGTTTTTCCAGAATGCTCAACAGCATGACATTATTTTCGCATGATCAACTGAAATAGAGAGTACTCCAAAGATGTTTGGCGTCATGAGGTTTGCAATCAAATGAAATATACTTAGCTCTTCACAAGGAGCCCCAAAATAATTATTCATGTCCTTGAATGTAAATGCAACTTGCTTCTTCTTCAGGATGTGAAGTTACCTGCTCCAAATTGCTCCAGAATGGAAAATTTTGCTGCTCCAAAGTGCTCCAAAATAGAAAATTTTGCTGCTCTAAAGCACTTAAAAATAAAAAATTTTGCTGCTCCAAAATGTAAATTTTGTTGCTTCAAAAATTGCTCCAAATCAGCAGACATCGGTGGCATCACTGGTAATGTAATTATGAAATAAAGTAGAGAAAACATACGCCTGTTAGCTAGATTCTGCAAGTCTAAAGACTCGTTAATAAAAGTGATGCTTGATGAGGGATTGTAATTGGACATGATAAACCAGGCAGCCCTATTCAGAACGAATTCCAACAGATTAATCGGATAGGTTTGTAGAGGGCTTCAAATGGAAGATGCGTTTTCTAACTACGTACAAACGAAAGTTACGTATGCATTATCACAGACTGTAGGAGGTGATAGGCATAAAGTTCTTCTAATGTAACCACACTTTTTTGGTGCGTCAGTGACTAAGTGTGTAATGTGATCGTACCATGTGAGAACACACCAAGGTATCTTAATTGTTGACAAATGAGTTCATTGACTAAGTGTGTAATGTGATCGTACCATGTGAGAACACACCAAGGTATCTTAATTGTTGACAAATGAGTTCATTGAGTTTAAATTGTTATGTAATCAGAGTTGGACTGCTTGCAAGATACGTGCATGACTTTGCATTTGGAAACATTAGTCTGCATCGACCACATTGAACACCAGAATTTCGTGATCATCAGGGGTGGTTATTTATCGTAAAGGACGCAGTCATCCGCAAATAATTAAATGGATGATGATATTCCTTAATGTAAATCGTTCACATATATAAGGAAGCATAAGGGGCCGAGCACTGAGCCTTGAGGGACAACGGACTTGACTAGAGCAGCAGTAGAGTGAAGACTGGCAATGTCAGTAAGCTGAAATCGATGTGATAGGGAAGCATCAGATTCACGACAAGGTGAAAGGATCCAAGTTCAGACAATAGAGTTTATTTATTAGTCGTTGATGAGTGGCATGATCGAAGGCATTAGAGAAGTCAATGTATACGACGTCAGTGTGAAATAGAGAATCTATTTTATATTGGAAGTCGGTAGTGAATTCGAAAAGCTGAGTTTTGCAGGACAAGCCAGGTCGGAAGTCGTGCTGATTCTTGAAGAACCCATTATTATCGAGGTGGTGGGCAACATGCAAATAAAAAAATAATCTGCTCGAGGATTTTTCAGACAATGCATGTCAGTGAAATACGACCATATTTAGATGGGTGAGAACAGTCACTTGATTTAAGTGTAAAGATCTCATAGTTATTAGGGTAATGGCATTTTATGCATATTTAATCTCATTAATATAGCAGCTTGTCAGTTCTACATAGAAGCTACTGTAGTTTTAATAACCCTTACTAACTTCACTATGAGGCAGTTTGTATAGTCAATTGTTTGTTTTACAGAGCAGATGCTATTCTGTGTTCATTTGAATGTTTTCTTTCTCTGCATAGCTTGTTCATCTTCAGCCATAAAAACCTTTTCTTCATAGCAGTATTTTGTCCTGTTTTCTTTACCCTGTGTTTTAAGAAATAGATGTAGAGAATACTACCTATCGCTGTCTTTTCATTATTTATTTCTGTCATTGCAATGTGAGTATAACTCATTGTTAATAAATGCATAACAAGCACTAAATGCATAGTCTTGCACATATCATTTGTTGGAAGAAGAGTTAAACACCAACTCTGGTCATTTTTTTTTTATATGTCAACTGATCACGTGCTAAGTGTGTTAATCTTGCTAATTAAAACTTGAAGAAACCAAGAGAAATTCGTGACTTGTGTAAAAAGGCACAATATTTTAACCTAACTAGCATGGATATCACATGCCTTTTCGGCAAATCATGTTAGTTTCAAAAGCCCATTCCTGAAGTTGTTTCTTCAGGAATGCAACTCCGCGATCTTTCATGCGGAGTCGCATTTGGTCTTCCATACCCATAGTCAAAGTAATACATCTGGCAAGATTCTCTTTTATCAGACAAAAATTTAACTTTGGTGAGTGAGTTAAGGATGAAATATGAGTATTATAAACTTGGTGATTCTAAGCAGTTCTTCAGGAACAAATTGCCACATTTCTTTCTAGTTCCTTCTACAAAATAATTCACCGCAAATCGGAAGAGATTAGAACTACTCACTTGTGTTTGAGAGTCCTTGATGTTAGTGATGTGGTCTGACGGTGGTGGGTTCAGGCTTACTAAAGAATTGCATCAGTAAAATGTAATGCAGTAAAAAAACATTTAATTTTGAACTGGAGTGGGACTATAAAAGTTTTCGAATCAAGCGAAGTTTAAACTAGCGGGCAGGCGCTAGAATGTGCAGACATTGCACCACACTACGCAGGAAGAAACAAATGACACCACCACTGGACTTGTTATCGAGATAAAATGAATAAATACTACACGTTTTGGCAAGTAATTTCATTGATAAAGTGCATGGAGCTTTTCACTGCAAACAGAATGGATTCATCTGTCAACGAACTGAAAGAAACATCGGCATGCATTCATGTCGGCATTCAATCTTAATGTCGAAATATATGACTCTATATGTGCTTTGAAACAAGTTTATTTAGACTACATGGTAGGGCTAATGCAATCAAAATAAATGTAATAGGAGTCTTCTTTGCATGTTCTCTGGACTAGAAGTGGGTATAATTCAACAACCATCAGTAATTTTTATTTGCTTGCATTTCTTTTGTTGTATTGAGCATCGTTTGTAGCTCGCCCAAGAGCTCCAGTGCAGCATACGAAGTCTCATCTGCTTAGAAATGCTGCTGTTTTGTTGTTTTACATCTCTAGTAAATTTAGTTTGAAGTTTGAACAGGTCTTGCAAAATATTTTGATCACTCTGGGCCAAATTTTGCAAGGAGTGTTGGGCTGAATTTTGCAAGGAGTGATGAAAACTGGGGGCTCTCAGTTATGATTAACATAGTGGATACCGATTATCAAGAATATTGTCCATAAAAATATGCAAGGCTGTGCTGGAACCACGGTATTAGATCAAATTGACGAAATTTTTCTGTACTTTGTACATTTATCGTTGGGTTTTCAGGAGAACGATACATTCGCAGCATGATCGAAGATAATCAAATAGTCGTGGAGGATTAGTCATCTCCTTGTTTAAGCTCTTTCTCACTGAATGGTGTGTGCACAACATGAGTGGCAGCTTTTGATGAGCACATTGAACATTTTCTTATATTACAGTAGCCGCCATGTGGGAAGAGTGTTGTATGTATTCCCTACATCCATACTTTATACTTAAGAGTTAAAGAAAACGAATCATATTAGAGCCATTTGTTTCATTTGAAGGGACGCTCCACCTGAAAACTTTTTAGCAAGTTGTTTGCAGATTTCAATGAAACTCTATCGGTGTTTATATTTGTGTGCCAATTTCAAATACAGCACATTCTTCAAAAATTGAAGTCTGTTAAACGAAACTGCTGCTTAAATGGAACAACTGCCTGTGACATGATTGGTTTCATCCCTGCATACTGCACCTCAATTCACCTCTAAGTTAAATGGAACTCCTGTTAAACGGACAGATTTTCTCGGTCTCTTCAGGTTCCGTTTAATTAGAATCCACTGTATGTGATTCTTTTCAGAGTAGAATATGTAGTTTTTAAATTCGAGGTGGCATTTTGGTGGCCATACTCTGCCTAAATTGAAAGAGCAGGGGTGTAACAACTGTGCCATTTGTCCCATTGTGTTCAAAACTTTCTTACCTCCACCAAACCACCCTTGTTGCGCCAAGGTCATTGCACTAAGCTTACAAGAAAAGTTCACAGTTACTACTCAAGCGACACCTCCACCCCCACTCCCTAGCTTTTGTAATGCTTCCTTAAGAGAAGTGGGGTGTTTCCGCTCTGCTTTGACGGCAGGCCTCCCAATTGCAGGGATGTTATCGCATTCGCCCTCCAAGCGAAGAGGTAGGCCGGCTCGTTTGATATCTGCTTCAGCCGCGTTCGTCGCCCCAGCTTGCGCGTTTTTACCCTTGGATAGAATTTATGATGTTATGATGTGATCAATTTGGATATTATACTGGACATGACAGTAATGGTGATAGTAAAAACCTTTTGAAAGTGGCCGATATTGCCATGACATATTGGCCGCATTCAAATAGAGCGCCCTTCACTGCGCGCGCAGAGACCGTGGTGGCACGAGCACCTGGCCAGACCCAGCTCTTCGGCCTTCTGCTGAAGAGAAAGAAGAGGTGTTGGGGGAAATTCTTTGAAGTTTGATGGTCTCCCAGTTCTCTACAGTTGCCTTAGCTTGTGGGCACAAGTTCACCCTAATAAATAGGTTTGTTTTATAAACCTGTGTACTACAGTATCGCGACATTTCTAGTGGAGGTGCGCGTATGAATCGAAGCCCCATGTATGCAAGACAGTGTAGCCCGGACCATCAGCGAGTCGATCCTGTGAAGCTGACACCTTTACACGAAAAGGCCTGCGCGCGTGGCGCATGTGAGCTGGGTCTAACCAGGTGCTTGTGCCACCAAAGTCTCTGCATGGCACGATAAAAGGCGCGGCTAATATATTGCGGTAATATGACTGCTATCACAATAGTTATATTGCACAATTTAGCTTAGTGGTTGAAAAATGCAGCATTGGACAAATGTTGCTTTAAAGGTGCTTTGAAATGAGGTTATATCTTTTCTGAATATTCTGACTGCTCCAAATCTGCTCAATAAAGTCTTTCTAGCTGCTCCAAGCCTGCTACAAAAGGCACTTTTGCCTGCTCTCCGGACTGCTCTCAAACCCATGTTATCCTGTTCCATCCCTGAAAGGGTTACAAATCAAATAGGCACATCAGAATGACCTGGAATGAGTGCAAAGTGCGAGAAAAGAAGTATGGATGTTCTAAGCCTATTTTCAACAAATGTTGTATGTTGAATATTTGTGACTGAAATTCCAGCTTGATGTAGACTAATTGGCAAATGTTCAACATAGCATAACTTTTGTTTGAAGGGGTTTAGAACATTTTTTCTGGTTTTCTTGCATTCTGTACTCATTCCGGGTTATTTTGATGTGCTTGTTTTTATCTAACTCTACCAGTGTAGGCAAACTGTAACTCCCAAGAAGCACATGGAATGTTTGGTATTTTAAAAACCATATATTTTACTACCAAAATGACTGAATATTTGAAATCCGTGAACAACTATACATAAGCTCGACAAACACCATCTCAATTTTTGAATTAATAAAATTCAGGACCAATGTCTTCCTTTGAGCAGAAGTTTCGTTTACCGAGGGTGAATTGTATTTGCAAAAAAGCAAGTGTAAGGCCGTCTTCAATTAGCTTACATTAAAATTAAATGCCATGCTTGAACACATATTTTGGGTGGGGTCATGCATGTCACTGATTGATAGGTGTGCTGTTATTCTTGATGTCTTTCTTGCTGCCAAGTGTTGCACTATGGCATCTGTGTTGTGTGGTTCTCTTGTGTTCTGTCTGCAGGCTTTATCCTTTATGATGTATCCAACTGACTAGCTGAACTTCGCCATTATTTCTCTTAGTGCTTACCCTACATTTAGCTGACAATATGTGAGGAAGACATTTCAGCAGTAGTCCTGATTTTTGGGTTCTTCTTTTGCAGAAGAAGATAAGCCAACACAGCAAGAACTGCAGCAGCGAATTCTTAGCATGATTGGACAACCAGGGCCTACAAGTCCAACAACCATTGTGAAGCAGGCACTCTTGCCAACACTTGCGCAGCAGCAGCCACAGCAACCTGCACCAGCTACTGCAGGCGATGTTCCCTCTTCCACTTACATTAACTTTGACAACCCGAGCGTGCAGAAGGCTCTTGACAATTTGATACACAATGGTAGCAATCTACTGAAGACCCTGAGCAATGCTAATTCTGGGGCATCGTCCGCACTTGGCAGTCAGCAGCCTACCAAGTCACTGTCAGGCTATGGTTACGGAAACAGTGAAGCTTATGGCGGAAATGCCTCTGGAATTAACATGAGCTTTGGTGGTCCTGCGGGGCAGCAGTATCAACAACCAATCCAGAGAGGTACAGGCGCCGCCCCTGCTATGCGGCACCCATTGATGGGAACCCAGGTCGAAAGACCCATTATGTCTGGCAGGTCTGGAAGCGGAAATTCGCGATACTGAAAAAAAAAAAAAAATTTTTTTTGTGAAACCAGTTCCAGAAAAAGCAACTGGCATAGCTTTGCTCATTGGTTGCTGGCATCTTCCCATTTAGCTTTTTGTTTTCACCAGCTTGTGTTTGACACTCTTCTTTTCCTTCTTATCTATCATTTGAAGATCCTCATTGATTTCATGTTACCAAAATGCATTTTACTATTCTTCTAGCACCTACAAGCCATCATTGAAAGCGTTTCATCAGTGTCATCTTATGTAAAACAATCAAATAAAATTAGATTTGGTGCGTGTCATGGTTTGAGATGAATAAAGAATTGCACAATTATACTCGTTGCTGTTGTGTGAATTTTTACTATGAAACTGCTGCATCAATGCAATTTTATGGAAGCTGTGACATACATGGTGGTAGTGGCCGGAACCAGCTGCAGCACTTACAACATCCATCTTTCAATAAAAGGTCTCTGTGAATACGTGTCAGAGTTCTTCCCTTTTTATATCCTTTACAGAAAATGACTGAACACCTGCAACAGCGAAAACAACTTCGGGCAGGGTGACACGTTTATTGACACACACTGGTGTTGCCACGACTTCAGGTGAGAGCCACGGACTTGAAGTTCTGCGGTGGCTCCTCTATTTCGTCTTTACTTTGAACAAGGCGCAACTCCAACTCGTGGCTGGTGTACTTGAGTTCCGTCTCTGTGTGCATGTTCTGGGCATGTCTGAAGGTCTTCTTTAGCACTGCTTGTATGGTAGACACAGTCTTCTCGATAGACACGCGCAAGTTGTTGTTCGACTTTGTCATCCAGCCCACTAGGATGGCTGCAAACAGGTCGCCTGTTCCGCAGAATTGCGCATCCACGCGCGGCACGTCTACGCGTAGTGACGTCATCCTGTCCCCGGTGCGTTTACTGGCGAATACAACCAGCGTGTTCGCGTTGTTCTCCACCGTAGTCGACGTAATGACCACCGACGTGGCGCCCATTACGTGAAGTGCTTCCATGGCGTCGAGCGCTCCCCCTTCGTCGTGGATCGTCATGCCGGTTAACAGCTCGCTTTCGAATTGATTTGGCGTCACAATGTCGGCCATTGGGAGCAGGTCTTTCCTGTAGATGGGCACCAGTTCGGCAGGGACGTAAAGAAAACCGTGGTCGCCCATTACTGGATCGCAGACGTACACCACTTCGGGATTGGCTTTCTTCATTTCGGCGACGAGGTCGCGCACACGCTCCAGCAGCGCTCCCGACGAAATGTAGCCCGTCATGACATGCGTGTAGACAGACGTGTCGAGAGTACTCAGGATCGCTTCTAAGTCGTCGGTGTCGGTCACCTGACCTTTCCATACCGGGTAACCCGTGTGGTTGGAAAACTGCACCGTATGCACCGTGTCCACGTCGAATCCCAAGATCTGCAGCGGGAAAGCGATGCATTTGTTTCCAACGTAGCCAGAAACGACGTGACTTTGAATCGACAGTATGCGACAGTCTTGGATTGAAATCATTGTCGGGTTGATTGTGAATGGCCTGCGAAGCTTGGTACAACGGCGAGAAACACGAGCTCGCCTGGTGGCTGTCACGCGCCGCGCGCAACGCTGTTCTTACCTTCAACGTTGTATTCAATTTTGGAATAAACTTTGCGGTGTGAGGTGGCCAGCTTAATAAGTAAGTAGTAAATGTTCAGAATCTGTAAAAATAAAAAGCTGTTTTACCTGTCGTGTGTGGTTTACTGGAAATAAAAAGGACGTGTGCTTCGGCACGCAGTGCTAGAATTCATTAACATTTCCGCAGCTCTCAACTACGGCGTGACTCGATCATTTCAATGTTTTAATACTTCAAACCCCAGATATTTTTTATTAACTTTAAAATTCGCGACGTCTGTCGTGACCAAAGGTCTGCCCTCCTAATTTACGTATCTTCAGTTACGGTCGCCCTTCAGTGCGACTAAAACTGCTAAAATTACTTTGCGACAGGCTAACTACAGCCAGTTCGAGCGCGCATGTCATTTCTTGCCCCTGCAAGTCTGCTTCACTGCAAAGCTCAGGAATGCGGGAGGAGGGAGTAGTTCTCAGCGGAACCGAAAGTAGTGCGAGACTGCGGCTGTACAGATGACATTTTCATTTTCATTACTGACCGTTTTGCTTCGAGGTTTTGGTTTTTTTTTTCTCTAAGCAACAGCTACGCTAAATTTGTACATTTAAAGTTGATGGTGCTTCGACTGTTCTACATGTGCACATTTGCTTTCATGGCACTGCCATTAACCGAAAGCTTTGCCAAAAATGAGTTTCCAAGCGTGGTTGCTGCCTGTGAGGTGGGGGCTCGCGCCGTTAGCGCTCACTTTAAGAGCGCGTACAGTTCACTTGTCATCAAAAATTAAGGTACGTCTGGTATTCCTTTAGTAATTTATGGTGTTGTGACCGAGCGATTGCCACGTAATTTGCACATATGAGCTAGACTTGATTCCTCTAATTTCGACGTTATGATGGTTAGAGGCGCGATTTCCCTTTTGTGAGAGAGCCTTTAATTGAAGTCTCGGTGGTGGTAAATATTCCGTCATCTTGGGGTGCGTAACTGTTGCGACTTGGAGAGCGGGGACGTTGAGACTGTTGCAGCCAACTTATCTCGATGCAATCGCGGGCCTGTTCTTATCTCGTGGTTGGTATTGGTGGTTCATTTTGAAAGAACAGTTCGTTTCTCCTGGCAGTGTTTCCGTCGGCCGCCTGCCGCTAGACAAGGAACGGTGTCTGCTGTTGCACCACAGATTTTCCTTCTGTGCGGTTTTGCATTCGTCAAGATGTCCGAAGGTACGTGCTCGATTCATTAACGACGTGAAAACGGTCTCAAACTTTGAAAAGCGCTTAACATCATTCAAATGCCTCCTTGCCTTGTTCACTAATCATGCAACGCATGCTACTGGTTATGATGGCTAAGACCTTCGTAAGAATCAGCGTTCTTCTGTCAAGTGCACATTTCCTTGTCGGTGTACTGTGTTGTAATAAACGCTGGACGTGTAGTGGGTGTTTCGCGTTATTAGACGACGCACGGGGTTCTCAAGGTCGTGACGATTACTACTGAGTAAACCTCGCCTGTGTATTGCATCGTGTATTTGACCGCTGGAGTCTTCGCAAGATTCTAGCTCTGGCGGAATTTTTTAAAATTGTTTCCTCAATTGCGCCTTCTGAAGCGCAAGACTTCCTATTAATACGCATTTATTTTTAAGTGTGCACTTTTGTAATTGTGCTCAGCATGCAGCATTCACATTACCTCACAACATATAGTATGACTGTACTGCTACTGAAAGCACATTTCATATTAGATCTTTAGATCATAAGATAGCGGATATACTGGTTAAGCAAATCGAATGCAGTCATGTGGGGGTAGTGAAATTGGCTCACAAACTAGAAATAGCGCAAGTAGTCCGGCCAAAAATATGTAGTTTGGTTCACTTGTGTTCTTTGATCTAAAGATGTAATTTTGTACTTTTAAGTTGCTTTGATATCCGGTCATGGAAATGGCAGGAACAAATATCATCAGCTTAATTAGTAATGCTGATGACACTTTTTTAGTGTTGCGAAGTAAGACGCACGGAAAGTGCTCATATTAAGATAAAAGAAAGGAAATGGCCAAACTCGATACTAAATACAAAACAAATATTATGGTAAAAAGTGAACAGTTGATGCAGAGTAAAAATGAAATGTTTTTTTTTTTGTTTTTATAGAATCCAGTGTAGACGATGATGGTAGCATTGCTTTGAAAATTCAGGAAGGTGTTATAAAAGGTAGAAATCCATTGACTTTTAATGATTTGAGAGGACAGATGTTAACCTTAAATCTAAACTAAATGTGGTTAGCCCTCAGGCCTTCTCGTGGTAATGTATGGGTGCAAATTGTGGACCTTGTTTAAAAATAAAAGGAGCTTAATTCTGAGAGTTCTAGCGGCTGGCATAAAGCGTCCGGGATTAACCACCCTGTCTCAAATGTTCCTTCATATAGAGTGACCTAAACTAAAGGTTTATTTTGATCTTGTTGTATGGGCTGTTGGTTCACTAGAGCGTAAATTAATGTTAGCAAAATGGTAAGGTAATAGAAAATGGCATGGCTAGTGCAGCAGCTGATGGCAAATTGTTTTCAAGAAAAATGCATGAAGAACGGGGGCTAAGTGAAAAATTAACAGCTTAAGTGCAATTTTCTTCAAAATGCAATACCAATTTGCTCAACAGTTCATTCTTCCAAGCTGATGAGAAGATGGAATTTTCTAGGAAGTCTAGAAGAGCTTAAAAAACTTTTGTTAAGGGAAAATGTGAATCTTTAATTTTTTGTTCAAAATGTTATTTCTTGGCTTCTCGTCATGTTAAATGCACAATTTATCACCCATAACGCAGTTTGTCTATGTAGTTTCCTTCAAAAGATACAAGCGAACATATTAGACCACCCATTATCTAAGAAATTGAAACTGAAAGAGCCAGTTTTGTGTGCTTCTTAAGATTAAGTCGATATGTAATAATATCTTGGCTATTCAGCAATCATATCAAGTGCAAACATGGAATGATGCTCCAATAGCATTGTCAACCTATAAATTTTAATCTTCATTTTAATAAACTATCACCAGGTGGATGCACAATGTCGTACCTGCCTGCACATGTGTTGTTTACGCTCAAAGACATATGTGAGCCTGTCAATCATCAAGTTTTCTTTGTAAGATGCTCTGTGTCATTTCAATAATGACCGCAAAGGCACGCTTGATGTATTGAAGAAAGTCGGCATTGAGCCTGCATTGGAAAAGCTTGTTTCACAAATGATTGGCCCCATATTGCGAAAGAATCCTGTCAAGGCACTGATGCTGCAAAGGTAGACAAGGGCAAGGTCCATGGTCGAACTTGCTACAAATATGGAGGATTTTAGCACTTCTAATTACCCTGTGTTAGTGCTGCACATGTGTCAAATATTTTTTAAAATTTTTCTCGGAGCTTATATTTTTGGTGTTTTTCCGTGCTCAAACTAGCATATCATCTTTTTAATAGAGATTTTTCATTAAAACTTGACACACTCTTTTTATCACATTAGTGGGTGTGCAGTGGACTGCTATTAAGTAAAATCATGCCACAATATTCAATGTGGCCGCCTGTTATGTGAAGGTACCCCTAGTGTTCGTGCATAATTTATTAGTCATTATTTCACTATTTTTAATATTAATTTGATCTCATTTGTTGTTTGGCCTATTGTACTGGCTGAAGCTCCTTGTATGTCTTTACAAATAATTGGGTTTTTTGATTGAGTGTAATTTGAGTTGGGAATGTTTGCGGAACACATACTTCTTTTTGTAATCATGAAAAAAAAAACTTGCTTTATACAACTCACATGTGCTTAAAAAGGCTTGCTTTATAATACTGACTAACAATGTGTAATGCTTATGTTTTTTTAAATTATTTTTCACTGTTGGTCATAAATATATAAATAAATAAATACATTTATGCCACTTGGAGTTTTCAGTACGTGATGGGGCATAATGTGATTGCCATATTTTGTTAAGCATTCACCTTATCCAGGTCAAGTTTACTGCATTTTGAATTGCAAATAATAAATATAGATACATGCAAGAATAGTGGTAAAATATACAGATTTAGATGAGTTTTTCTGGTTCAGTCCAAAATGTTTTGTTTTAGAATGTTATGTTCAAAAAATTCTCTAAACTTGAAATATGAATTTTTAAGATTTAATAATGTAATTTTGTAGGTTTGTTTACTGAGGCTGTTTTGTCAGCTTGAAATATGATGCAAGATATAGCTCGCATGTTAGTTAAACTTTTTTTTCTGTAGAGCCACCAAACTTTGTTCATGATTAGTGTAGAATAACAGAGAGCTGAGCTTGTATTCATTCTATTAAGATGGAGCATGCAAACATTGACACAGGAAGGAAATTGAGATGCCATAAACATCATCTAACAACTGAAGATATGCTAAAAGGCAGAAAGGCCAGAAGGCGCGAAAACATCTGTGCACATGCTCATGCAATAGGCGAACCTAACAATCCGGCACGTGTGCCGGTCCACGTAGAAGGTCAGACATTTGATTTCATGTTTATCCAAGTTAATCGATGGTTGGCTCATGCATGCACTACCACTAGTATCAATATGCCATGCCTCAATTATGAGTCACATTCTGTGCCTCATGATTCATTCATCCCTTGGCTAGGATGGATGGGTCTTGGGCATAGTGCTGCTGGCGATCGTCACTTACAAAGTGGAGATGTCACGGAGGCTTTTCACCAGTCGCTAACTTTTTATCTATTGATTTATTTCTTAATACTGTTTACCATAGCAGGGTGGCTACAGTAAATGTTAACACAAAACATAAACAAGTACAACATATTGTAATGAAGAGAGAACTAGAAAAATACATATTTATCCAGAAGAAAGAAAAATATTTAAAAAACGCTGTTTATAAAAACACACATACATATATTGTGATGGTGGTATAGTATGCAATATGAAGTAACTACACGATGTATTTTCGAACATGGCAATGTACATACAATACTGTAGCGATATTTTTAATGCACTCTTCAAAGCTTTCTATGCTCTTCGAATTGTACCAACTGGCCCTTCAAGATAACCTTCTACAAAAAAAAAAAAACTCTTCTTTTTGAACAGCATGCAAGCAAAGTTACATTTTTGACATTTAGAGATAGTTCAAATTTTGTTGTGAAGATAAAATTGCTGAGAAGTTAGAGAGATTGAAAACATTAAAAAAAAAAAAAACTCTTCTTTTTGAACAGCATGCAAGCAAAGTTACATTTTTGACATTTAGAGATAGTTCAAATTTTGTTGTGAAGATAAAATTGCTGAGAAGTTAGAGAGATTGAAAACATTCTGTTGCAAGTTTAGCAGGCAGGATGTATGGGTCTTGGGCATAATGCTGCTGTTGAAAAGCCATTCCCAAAGGCAGGTCTGTTAGCTTGCAGGGCACGAATGTTTGCCATTTTTCAATTTTTAATGCAACACACTCTCTGGCAGCTGCGTCTATGTGCTTTCATCTCTATAGTAGTCTATCAGCATAACTTATCTGTTGCAATCGTTGCAACGCAATATATATTGAACGGTACATTGTTGGAAGCACGTGGTCTTAGCTTATCAAAGTAGAAGTGTGACGCTCATACGGCAGATAAGTGCTTTGCGTGGAAACAACATACTAACAATGTTCTGTGCAACAGTAGAAAATTGATGTACGATTAAATAACAAGAAGACCTATTTCCGGCCTTGTATTGTAGTGGACAGCAGATAGTTCAAATCTAGGTAGCGAGGACTGGCAGTTTGGCACGCACTTGTGTGGTCCGTAAACTTTTGTGGTTGACTGTACATGTTACATTGATGAAAAACGGCACTAAATAGTGAGACTTAGGGGAAAGAAGCCCATGACATAACTGCTGTTGTATGCACCTCAAGCGGTGTCTTGTTTTAGTGCTGTTCTTCATCAGTGTAAGTTGTTTCTTATTTCTATTACACTTTCTCTAGATTATCCAGCATCATCAGTTCTCCATATTGTGCAAAAAAAAGCTGCTGCACATTAGTGGTGTCAAACCCGAAGGAACAGCAGAACTGGGTGGCCTTTCTCATTTTTTATTTTCATCTTTTGCTTTCAATTTTTCTGTCTATATTTCTCTCTTTTTTACCCTTTCTGCCTTGCTCGTTCTCTTTTTTCGCTTGCTTCTCTATCTTTCTCTTTGTCTTTCTTTCTATCTCTTTTTTTCTCTAATTCTCTCGCCCATTCGACTTATTGCATCCCACGCCGCATCTATAAACCCAGCAAAAGAGCGCACTTGTTTAGGGGGCAATGCGGAAAAGAAAGGCAGCCCGTGCTAGCCAAGTTAATGTGTACTCACCCTAGGTGCAGCTGAGCCAGGTGGTTGCTATGCAATGTGCAGTGATGTCGCTTGCCTTTCTTTTTTTGCACTCGCACTTGGTAGTCAAACCTCGAGCTTAAATAGCTCGGCTGTGAAAACATGTTGTTTACCATAAAAAGAAAGTAATATCGATACATGTGCTGTGCTGTTTACTGCCTCGTGGGATTGCTTTTAGCAGGTCGTACACTACAAACAATTTTGACTTCAGTTTGTGTTATGAAAAAGAAAGTAACGAAGGGCTATCAAAAGCTGTCTGGTGATTTCTCTAATATAAAGGCATGACCATGTTTAGCACCAGTGGCTGACTAGATATTACATTTGCCAGTAGGTCATTATATTGTAGTTTAAGCTTTCTGCTGAAGTGCCACCTAAGTAAAGAAAAAAAAAAACCTGCTTATATAGCTTTATAAAAATTTAGTTACTGCAGCATTTTTATATTGTTTCCAGCTATTCCTTTGAGGTACCAGTAAAAATGTTATATCAATGAAACAACTACAACTAACCGTAAATCAGTACATTTTTATTCTTACAAATTGTGAAATGCTGCAAATAAAAAACTTAACAGTGTGGAAAATGCACAGGTTAGGGTAAATGTTTTTATGAACATTGCCTCTTGTGTATGGTCTTATGGCATGCAAGTGCCAAGTTGTGTGACGACTAGAGACCGGATTATAGGCAAATGCCTATTTTGTTTCTTGCGTTCCTGTCGTGTCACTTTGATATATAAGCATGAATTAAAAGTTAAGATATTTTATGGTGTTTTTATGATGCCTATAAATGTCTATTTTTGACGTTGATTTCTAAATTCCTCTATGTGTCTATAAATGCCTTTTTTCGAAATTGGTGCATATATGAATGCTATTTAACCTTAAATTTTGCTTTGGGGTACAGTTCGAGACCGCTGTTAATGTTACCAGGCACATTTGAGCTTTCGAACTCTATCAGGTGCAACCTATACTCCATCTTATAAGGACCTTTCAGCACTGTTAAGGCTACAAGGCCTCTTAGCCAATAGGAAGGCGGTTTATCCTCCATACGCATGCATTCATCCACACCGCGTCGTCTGGTCGGCATCTCCCTGACGTCTGCTCGCTTACGTAGAGAACAAAACGTGTTTCTGTGCAGCCGTAGAACAATGAAAAACGAATGCAAAATCGTGGAGTGTCATCAGCGAAAAAAGTAGAGTGCAGAAAAAAAAATTATGTTTATGGTTGTTTTTGTCATTTTGTCATTTACTTCTTAAAGAGTGCTTTACTAGGTCACATCAGAGATTTCACTTAGACACTACAAGTTGTCGTGTGCCCAATGAATGGCTTTGCACCACTATAATGTTTTAATTGGTTCATTTCAAGTCTGGAAACTATGATGCGAGGAGGTTAGCTTGAAACCTTTGCCACTCGCCCGGTGTAGACTTTGCAAGCCCAATTCCTTCTCTACCTTTTTCGGTAAGGGAGGAACTCTGGGCCGGAAGATCACACGACGCAGACACGTCAACACGTCATGCGCACACAAGGTTACATTTGCATGACATGCCCATGCCAGGTCGTGCACGCAAGCGATGTTGTGATGTTTTGACGTTCTCTGTATTCTACTGAATATTTCTGTGGGATGGATCTCTCTGTATGCGCGCACATTTGGAGAGGCTATAGCATGGATCATGTATCCTTACCACGATACACAGCGTTGCACCGCTGAAAGTGCTATAAGGGAAGATGTACCAAACACACGCCAAGCCTTGTGAATGCTGGCACTGGCACAATTCTCGAACGACGAGAATACAAATGCAAGCGAAATGGAGGTAGCTTAGCCTCGCATCTCACTCGATACGAATTAAAAAAAAAAATAATGGCGCATAGATTCTGTATGTATGTTTTCATACTTTTGTCAACCTTAATATTTATATTCAGGCAACAGATTGCACAAATTACACACGTCTCCTTGCCCCGCCACGGTGGTCTAGTGGCTAAGGTACTCGGCTGCTGACCTGCAGGTCGCGGGATCAAATCCCGGCTGTGGCGGCTGCATTTCCGATGGAGGCGGAAATTTTGTAGGCCCGTGTACTCAGATTTGGGTGCACGTTAAAGAACCCCAGGTGGTCAGAATTTCCGGAGCCCTCCACTACGGCGTCTCTCATAATCAAATAGTGGTTTTGGGACGTTAAACCCCACAAATCAATCAATCAACACACGTCTCCTCAGATAATACTTGCAGTGTCACGTACTATATACTTTGACGTACGCAGAACCATTCCTTGTTGTCTACGTCACTTCCACCATGTTAGGGCGCGCGCCCGCGAGATGAAGGTCAAGTAGCATTAAGTCTAATAATCCAACTTTTTGCTGGACGCATAGCATTGGGAATTTTGGCAGATGAGATCGTGAGCTTCCGGTGCACGCAGCCTTCTTGCCTGTTAACCCTGTGTGGTTAGACAGAGTTGATACGAGGCAAAAAGACCCTGCTAGCCTATTAGCGTCCTGGCTAATTGCTCCTGTGTTGCCTTTCTCAACCATGCCGAAAATTAAGAGACCCCGGGGCTTGTCTATTCGACGGAAGACTTTTAACTCACCATGCCAGACTAGAAAAGGAGAGACCGTTTTCTACAAACTTGTGGGGAAAAAAAATGCATGACTATGCAATTGGTACCTTTGTACCATCATAAACTAAAACATTTTTGTTTGTTTTCCTGATGTAGACACTGATCCTGCACGTATTTCTTCGAAAATGTAAATTTTGCCAAAGTTTATTGTGCCTATAATTACAATTGTGGGTGCCTAAAACTGTTTTTCGTCAGCCTTTTTTTGGCACCTAGAACCCGGTTTTTTAGTGCCTATAAATCTGACCTCTAGTGATGACTTCTACTTGGTGTATTTTCTGAGGAGAAACTTGTTGTGGGGGCCCAAAGTGAAGAAAATGTATTTAATGCTTTTGAAAGGTAAAGATTGGTCAAATAGTTTGGCTGCAATGTTTCCCTTTGGCTTTGAACAACACTGGGCTGATTGAATGGGGAGAAATGCGTATTGTCTGTAATATGTGATATGACGGTATATGGATATAGATAAGCCTGAAGCAGGGTGTCCAACTGTAGGGTATGTTCGTGATTTTTTGGCCAACACAGGGTAGTGCGGCGATGACGTAGGGTGATTTCAACATTTCATTTATAATTGATTAGGGAAAAATTATGAAGATTTGCGAATATATCCGAAGGTTACATTCCTGGACAGATCCGAATTGCAATTATCTTAATTCCAATGTCGCCCACACAAAAGATGAAAGGTAATACGTCAAACATACTTGTGCTAGGTTGTTTTCTCCCCCCCCTCTCTGTCATCTCCAGTCTGTTCATTGCTTGGAGGAGCTTTTAAAATTTGCAGCGGTGGTCGGCTTCAGTTATGAAGGCGAGAGCCTTTAGATGCCTTATCATACACGAAAAATTATAGTCGGCATTAACCGTAGTATTGCAAAGAATCATTATATAACGATGCCACCTCATGATGTCATTGTTGCGTGACAAATCGCCATCATGTTGTCATCATGAAGTCATTGATAGGTCACTGTGGCATCACTGTGGGACGTGAAATGATGTCATTGTCAGACGTCATTGTCAGATGGTAATAGGTGGGCCAATCCCGGATGCACCTCATACATCTAAAGGTCACTGAATGTACGTTATCATTGTTACACGGTGTCATTTCTAGGTGTAGGGTAAATGTAGGGGAGTAAAAGTTGTGCAGGGCAAAGTAGGGTAATTTTAATCTTGGCATAGCCCCGCCACGGTGGTCTAGTGGCTAAGGTACTCGGCTGCTGACCCGCAGGGCGCGGGTTCGAATCCCGGCTGCGGCGGCTGCATTTCCGATGGACGCGGAAATGTTGTAGGCCCGTGTGCTCAGATTTGGGTGCACGTTAAAGAACCCCAGGTGGTCTAAATTTCCGGAGCCCTCCACTACGGCGTCTCTCATAATCATATAGTGGTTTTGGGACGTTAAACCCCACATATATATCAATTAATCTTGGCATAGCGTACTTTTCAAAAATTAGTTGGCAATAGTAGCTTGAAGGTGCATCTTTTTTTTTCTTCCACATGTTGCCATTTATAAAAAAATTAAAAAAAAGGAAAAAAAAAAAACCTGGCTAGACAAGTTCTCCTAAATTGGGTTTTTTTGTTGCTACGTGGCAAACCTGAAAATCTTCTCCATTTGCTAATTTATTTTTGAGCTGCAATATCAAGAAAAATGCCCATTTTCTCTACCTTTTTACTCTGTAGATTGTTTAGCACTTTCTTTTGTGTGTATCTTTCTTGTGTCCCGTCAATTTGGTGCGCTAACAGTCATGTTTTACCAAAATGCCCAGTCTTCAACTTTGACAGGCTTTGTGTACTCTGCCCACTAACATACCAGTTGGGTCTAGGATAAATCTCTCAGTAGAAGCACCAACTACAGGCAGAGAGACCATTAGATGTGCTGTTTTATTATTGGAGGCATATCTGTCTGCTGGAAATCTCAGCACTGGTTTTTTTTACACAGGTGGTTGACAGGGTCATAATCGTGCACAGATTATCATATCGCTATTGTCCTGCCATTCTTATCTAGGTATGTCAGCTCATTTTCTTTTTGGCTACCCATGGGGGAAGCTTGTACATTTCTCGCCCGTCCACAGAGAAATCATCGAGGCTGCCACGATATCACGTGCGGTTGCACAATTGTGCTAGCTCCACATCGGAGCCTTGTTCGAGAAAGAGCTCACTTTCTTGTATACGAATACCTGTGGGGTAGGGATAGAAGAGAGTGAGCACATAGGTGGTCTTGTTTTCTGTTAGGTGCGTAGTATAAATGGCTCTGCACGTGCAAAATATACTTGCTGTTGAATGTCAGTTCTGCATCACATTTCGTGCATTACTTTGTCCCCACCAGTTTCTGTACTTCTGCCCTCCACTGCGTGATGAACTGCAGTGATAAATTGAAATTGGGTAATTTTTTGTGAGTTTTCTTTTTTTACAAAAATCACTATTCTGACCAATGTTTGCTAACAGTTAAAGGAAATTGTCAGTGATGTCTATGGAACATCTAGTCAGATCAGTTGCCTTTACGACCTTGTAAAAGGTTAACTTAAATCAGTCTGCTAATGATCGTTAGGACTTACTTAACTGGCTCACTTAACTGGCTCAGTGTTAGTATAAAAATGTTAAATCTCTTTGAGGTTCCTTTTAATACAAGTTCTTTATGCTCATTTAGAAGTTTCATTTTAGCCTTGAGAAATTTTTATGAGGATTTTCCTTACTAACAAACACCATTTACTCATCTCACTTTGGCTAGCATTAATTCTTGTCCCATTGAGCTTATAGATCTCATGGCCTTGATATGACCAAAATAATATAGTTCCTCCTGCTGCTACTTTGAAAGCATTCACTTTGCAAGGGTGGAACAGCTGTGCCATTTGCATCATTGTGTACCAAATGTTTTTACCTGTGCCCAACCACTCTTGTTGTACCTCTCATTTATCAGAGACATAATGAACTGTAGCACCTGAATTTAGCCACAAGGTACCACAGACAAGGCCTTGTGCTTGTAAACGTGGCTCAGAATAGTGTTGTTTGGTTTTATCAAAATAGTTACGGAATCGGTTTTGGTTTTATCTAGGCTGTAATTGGCTATGGAGATTGGCTGAGCAGGCTCCAAGGGCCACAAAAAAGGGGGGTGGGGAGAGGAGTCAGCATTATTAGATTAACTTATAATGGAACCTTTTGTGGCAAAGTGTGGGATTGAGCTAGTTGATATTTAATCATTGAACTGCTCAGCGCAAAAATTTAGACAACGCACACAGAAAAGACGAGGACCAGCACAAACTTTCAACTGTTTTATTATTACTAAGACGCAGATATATATAGGATACAGAAAAAGATAAGATCACATGCTTATCCAAAAACACAAGCCAAACGAAACCAAGTGGCTGCTAAAAACCAAGTGATCCCTCTGGAACACCATGTGCGGAAGAATTCAAGTACGCCAATTCTTTTTTTGATAAGGCTATAGACGGTCTACTGATGCAGCTGTCTCAAGCGATTTTTATCGCCTCAATTATGATTCTAGTGCCTTTAATTTGCTGGGACATGAGAACTTTTGCCTTTTCAAACAATGGCTGGCACCCACACCCAAAACAATTAGAGGCGAAAAAAAACGTCCCTTCCTACATTTCTTACCTTCTGGCAATGTTTCTGTAGTCATATGTTAAGGCACCTACCCGTCTGACCTACATACCTTTGTCCACATGACAAAGGTATACGGTAAACAATTTCTCTTGCACGCTCAATAAACTTTTTACTGTGCTTAACTTTGCGATTGCTTGCGGTACTTCCTACGGGACTAGTTCGGACATGTAACTGAGACCACCGGCGCACTCTCTGTTTGGCCTATCCTTTTGAGTTTATCTGAAATACTGTGTAGATACAGTATCACTGCCACCCTCTTGGGACTTGTTTCTTGTGAAGTGCCCCCCTTGTTGCCTATCCTTGACTCTGCGCAGCTTCTCGGAAACAGAAAGTAGCAACGAAGCTGCCTCAAGACGGAATATTTGTTTGCCGAAACTTTCCTATACTGAGTGGGAGCAAGATTTGGTTAAAGCGTTGTGCGAACGTGCTTTTACAACTGCACGCTTTACCAGTTTGCTGTGAGAATACTCGTACGGCAACAGAGGTTTCTTTGCCCATGGCTCATATGTACAACAGATGTGTTCGGCTGGAAATGTTAGTATTAAATCTAAAAATCTCGGGGAACCATTTTACGGCAGCTCATGTGTGAGAGATAGCGAATCAAGGCATTCCTGGAACACTTGCAAGGCTTGCTGAAAGCACTTATGAAAAGCATCATGATTGCAATGAAACAAAATCGAGAAATTGTCGACAAACCAGAAGCAATCACTAACATTCATTTTTGCCGCTCCTGAACCTTTCTATTTAAATGAGCCACATACAAATCACATAACACTAAAGCAATGCATGAGCAAATGCACACCTGTTTTTTTGCAGAAAGACTTCATCATTCCACTTTTCAAAGGTAGAAGCAAAGTAAAGCTTCAGCACATCCAGGAAGCCAGAAGCAATAATACCACACTTATTTTGGTAGGCAACTGCACCTAATTCGAAAATTGCCATTTCAATGGCATTCATAAATGTTTTTTTTTTATGAAAGAGAATAATAAAGATTTATGTTGATGAAAACAACCTTTTGACAACTAGGCATGTGTCGGCGGAAGAACCTTTTGTGGTACCTTCCCTTCCGGTATTCAGGCCTTTTTTTATCCTCCATCCTCCTGGCCATTGACCATGTGTGCAGTGCCTTTTTGGTTGCATACTTTTTCAAGATCCGCAGATCGCAAGATTGAATCCTGGCCATGGCGGCCGCATTTTCAATGGAGGCAAAAGTGCTTGAGGCCTGTGTGCTTAAGATTTAAGTGCACATTAAAAAACCCTGTGTGGTCTGAAATTCCGGAGCCCTTCATTACGTCATCTCTCATAATCATATAGTGGTTTTGGGATGTTAAACCCCAATTATTATTAGTATTATTATTTTCAATATGGGATGCTTTTTTCCTCTGTGCTGTGCCCTTTTTTGGAGTTCTTGGTGTGAAGTTTTCTGCGTTTTTTTTTTGGTGGTGCCTGCCAATCTGCCACAACTAATGAAGAATATCTAAATTGAACTAAAATATTTTTGCGACTCATCGTGGAAGATATTTGCATGAAAAATTTGTTTGTTGGAAGTGAAAAATGACCCTAGCTTTGCGGCCCCCAACTTTTCGTAGCTATTTGTATTGAAGAAATCTTTCTTGAAAACTTCACCCACGCTTGTTAATTCGAGCCGCTTTTGTAGGAAGTAATTACACATTTTTACTTGTGATCTTTTGTTTTATTCTTGCTTATGTGTAGAATGGTTTAACTTGTTACGACTTTCTACACACACTAATTACCCTGTCACCTACATAAGTACAGTCAATTGCTCATTTCTCCTCTGTGGTATGCAAATTCCTTCAAGGGCCAGCTAACAGGCTCAGACGTTTTTTTTTATATCTCCCAAACAAGTTCACCAATTAGTGCGCAAAGCCTCGGTGATCACGTTTTATAATGTTGCAGTACTGCGCACTGTGCAAACACTCCACTTCGAAAAACAATTCTTATACCTGTCTCCAGCACCTGTTCTATATTCTCATATGTGAAGTGATGTAGATTGCCCATGGGCAAATTAACCTGGCCCTTACTTCGTCGATTGGTCCTCTGCACTACGAAATGGTGCATTAGCTCTGTGGGGATATGTTTCTGACTGCGCATTAACTGTGGTTTACCATGACGCATGGAAGGAGTCTTGCTTGCTTGTTGGCTGTCTGCTGATGACGTACTAATTGCTGATGTCGTGTTACGTTGCCGAAGTGGGCATAGTCATTACAACTGACCTCTTCGCTGTTGAGAACGGTGGGAAGACTGAGTGAGAAACCAAAAACGGCCAAAGTGAGTTATGCTATACCCTGTAATTCCCTTATTACAGCATTTAATCCCTAAATTCTTGCGGCAAGATGTTTACTTCATACAAAATTTACTTGCCATTTCAGATACAGTGACATTTCTGGTAGGAATTACAAAAGCTGCAGTTTTTTTGATGGAAGTATTTTCAATTACTTATGCCAATCTCTCTAGTTTGGCAAAGTACAGTTTTCAGCATGTTGAAACTTTGTAAATTGATGCCACGAAAGTAAAAATAGTGGCATGTGAGCCTGATTGGAAAACACTATACCTCAAAATAAACATAATCCTGTGAAAGTCAACCAAAAATAAGAAAATGTTCATTGCCTGAGCAGCCTGTTGTAGTAGCCAGTAAAATTTTATACAACATCATTAGCAAATTTAAGTTAGCATTTCTATGTAAATACCAGGCTGTATTGTCGGGCTACGTAGATAATTGCCTTTTCCTCAGATTTAATATGTAAGATTTTTTGGCTGATTGTGCATTAAAATCTTTTCAAGGAATGCTTTGTAGAATTGCACATAAAAATCTCACTAATAACGCCCATTTGAGTCTTTTGTTCAAAAGCAATGTTTATCTTATGTTTTTATTTTTTTATTTTTTTATTTAAGTATGCTGCAGACCTTCTCGGTCTAAGCAGGAGTGGTACATAGGATATACAAACAATGATGCCACGTACAGAAAGGCACCGACACAATCCAAGAAGAAAAAAAAAACTATTGAATTCCAAGTAGCCAAAACAACAGTGTCATAATGCAATGTTCAGAATCATGCTAAAAGGACAAACCAGTCAAAGGGAAAGAAACTGCTCACAATAAATCCCTATTCGTACATTTGTGTCTATTGTTCAAAACTTATAGTTTTAATCTTTTCAATAAAGGATTCTATGGTGTCACAGTTCAGAGCTATTAATGGAAGTTGATTCCAATATGCAATTGATGGCGGAAAAACAGAGTTTTTGTGAATGTTGTTGTGACTTGTGGGCAGTCGTATTGTCTTATTGTGGTTAGTTCTCGTGGAATGCCTGGAAGGTTCAAGAAGATAGTCTGATCTGGATATTGTATATTTCCCATGATAAAGAAGATACAGGAATTTAAGTTTAGAATGTATTCTCCGTTCGGAAAGGCAATGAAGTTCGGCTCTTTTACGCAGATTAGTAACACTGGTATACCTGGAGTAATCGGAAAACACAAATCGAACTGCTAAGTTTTGCACTCGCTCAATTTTACTAATGAGAAATTTATGATGTGGACTCCTAATTATATCGGCGTATTCTAGTGCTGGTCTAATCAGGGTCTTATAGGCGGTTAGCTTTACTGCAGGGGGAGTGTTACGGAGTTTTCTCTTTAGGAAGCCCAATTTACCTTGCGCTTTCGAACAAATAGCAGTTATATGTGGATGCCAATTAAGGTTGGATGTTAATGTAACTCCCAAATATTTAACTTGCTCGCTTTTGGTAATTTCTAAATTGTCTATTGTATAAGCAAATTTGAGTGGTTTTTTCTTATTCGTGAAAGTTATGGCTTCGGTTTTCCGCGCGTTCAATGTCATTCCCCACTGGGAACACCAGGCTTGAATTTTTGTTAATGAGTGATTAAGGTTAATCTGGTCCTCAGTTCGATTTACCCTTGTGTACACAACGCAGTCATCTGCGAAAAGACTTATTTGAACGGGTGAGTCAATGACCATAGGAATGTCGTTGATGTAGATAAGAAACAAAATTGGCGCTAAGACTGATCCTTGTGGTACGCCCGAAAGGACGTTCAGGCGGTTTGACGTGTGGTTGTTCACAGCGACAAACTGCTTGCGGTTGTGTAGATATGATGTTATCCATGTAATAATATTATCTTCAATACCAATTGCATGCATTTTAGTTATTACATCAGGGTGGCGAACGACGTCAAATGCTTTTGCAAAATCTAAAAAAACGGCATCTTATTTGTCCTCTTTCATTCAGTGCATTCGCAATGTCCTTGGTAATCTCGGCTAGCTGCGTGACTGTCGATAAGCCAGATCGAAATCCATGTTGCCTATAGTAGAGTAGGTAGTTAGTTTCTAAATGTGTTATAATGGCTTTAAAAATTATATGCTCTAATATCTTGCAACACGTGCTGGTTAATGAGACCGGGCGGTAGTTACTGGATTGTAGTTTAGAACCGGATTTATGTATTGGAATCATTTTTGCCATGCGCCAGTCATTAGGGATTGTCTGCGTAACTATTGAAGTGGTGTAGATTTTATGTAGATATCGGCTTATCCAGTCAGCATATTTATTAAGAAAGGTGTTCGAAATATTGCCTGGGCCTGGAGACTTCTTAGTATCAAGGTTGCGGAGTAGGCACTGAACACCTTCTTTATTAATCTGCAATTCTGGCATAGGGTTAATTAAAGGATATGATGGTAAAGATGCTCCAGAGGACCCATGCGCGAAAACTGAGTGAAAGAAGGCATTTAATTCATCGGCTATCTGGTCTGGTTGCGTGATAATTTTGTTGCACGATGTGAGCTGGGTAATATCAGAATGCTGCTTAGACAAGTAGCGCCAAAACTTTTTTGGCTCAGACTGTATAAATGATGGAAGCGTGTCAGAAAGGAATCGAGACTTAGCGCTGCGAGTTTTGTTGTTCAGTGTAGCGATAAGGCCTTGTAGTTGATCAGATTTTCCGGCCTTGCGTCGCCTTTTAATCTTCTTTTTTAAATGTATGATCTCCCGCGTCACCCACGAATTATCCCGGTCAACGCGTTTTCTTTTTAAAGGCACGTGACGAGCTTCACAATCGCCCACGATATCTTTAAAGCATGTCCACAGTTCGTCCACGTTGTTAATTTTATCGAAAACAGGAAACGACGATTCTAAATGGGCGAAGATAGCAGCGTGATCTGCACGTGCATAGTCCCTGAAATAAGTAGCTCTGGATTCCTTTGTTTTTTGAACTAGTGTTAAAGGACACGAAAGAAAAACAATCTTGTGGTCGGAAATCCCATCTTCAACACTTATACAACAGTTTTCAAGGGAATTACTTACAAACTTGAGATCAAGCACAGATGAACAAGAACCTACAATACGCGTAGCACTAGATACTAGTTGTGACAATGAGAAACTAAACGCTGTTAGCAACAATGATTCCGCACTTGCTACTTCTCGGTGATCATGACCCAATTCATGCCAGTTAATTCCTGGCAAATTAAAATCTCCGCATAAAATTATCTTCGAACGTGAATTTGTGGGTTGTGCAATATAGTCGTGCATAATCTCTAAATATTCAGGGAAAGAGTGGTGGACGATACACTGCGCCCAAGAATATGCTTTTTCCATAGAAATTGGTCCGGCACCACACACTTTCATGGTTGCTAATATCCTCTAAACGGGAAAACTTCACATTCTTTTTTATAGCTATCGCTACTCCGCCGCCTCTTGTTGTTCTGTCTTTGCGGATTAATTTGTATGAGGAGGGGACAACCTCAGAATCAAGCACGCCTTCGTGCAACCAGCTTTCTGTAATAACTAAAATATGTGGAGTGTGGTTTAGTACTAGGCTTTCCAAAAGAGTTAGTTTGTTTAAAACGCTGCGTGTGTTAAGTGATACAATTCGAAGGGTTTTAGAACGCTTTCGTCATTTCTTCGTTTGAATTTCCGGCTGCCTTTGCGCAGGCGTAACTGATTTTGTCATTCTAACCCTTCGATTGTGATGCGAATCCCAGACGAACAGTTTTCCGTCCGCTTTTAATTTGTCATAAATTAGTGACACTTTTAAGCCTTCGGCCCTTTCCTGTGCTGCAGAATGCCAAAGTTTCTGTCGTGTATCACGCACTATTTTTGAAAAATCCTCAGAAATTGCTATTTTCGTTCCTTTCAGTTTGCTGCAGCAGGACAAAATTCTGTTTTTTTCTGCAAAGTCCTAAAGTCGAAGGATAATCGGACGGTGGCGTTCTTTGTGATATTTTCCTACTCTATGAATCCTTTCTAATGACTTTACTTCTATGCCTAATACTTTCTGGAATACTTCGTGCTTAACTATGGCCTCCAGTGACTTCCAATCTTCGTCTACTTCTTCATTAATACCGTATATTACGAGATTTTTGCGTCTGCTACAATTCTCTAGGTCGTCTACTTTGGCCGATAGTTCAAGAAGTTGGATGTTTGAGCTGCTACAGGCTTCCTCACATACCGTCAACTTTTGTTCAAGCGTTTGCAGGCGACATATTTCCTTTTCAATAGACGTAACCCTTTCTTGAACGTTGGTCACCGCAGATTCGACTCTTTTTAGGTCGGAAGTCAATTCTTTCAAAGATTTGGTAGTTTCCCTTTGCTGTTTCAAAATTTTTTTCAGTAGGTCGTTAGTCGAACTGGATTCAGACTCTGAGTCTGATGTTGGCCCCGGATTGGTTTCTATATCGCCAGCGGTTAGTAACAGCAACTTGATAACATCAGCACAATCTTTGACAGTTTCAAGAAGAAAATGTGGACTTGGCAGCACCATCAAGGTCAGGGAGTCATCTCGAATAGAAGAAGTGTATTGCACACTAACCTGGATAACGAACAGTAGAGGGATTAGCATCCTGTCCTTTCTGGCGCAACCAAGTCCACTGAAGGATCCGTCGTTGCGCCCGGTATTTATACGGTCGAGATGAGGGCCTTCTGTTGACGTCACTGTGTCAGTCCGCCACTGTCTGCGCAGTATGCTTTCGTTGATGTCGGGTGGTAGCAGTTTCGTTGCGTCCATGGCGCATTGGTCCGGCGCAGGTGTTGTGTTGACTTGCAAACTGGCTGGATCACCGGCCACAGCGATATGCCCCGTAGAGCACAAAGCGACCTGGATAACGAACAGTAGAGGGATTAGCATCCTGTCCTTTCTGGCGCAACCAAGTCCACTGAAGGATCCGTCGTTGCGCCCGGTATATATACGGTCGAGATGAGGGCCTTCTGTTGACGTCACTGTGTCAGTCCGCCACTGTCTGCGCAGTATGCTTTCGTTGATGTCGGGTGGTAGCAGTTTCATTGCGTCCATGGCGCATTGGTCCGGCGCAGGTGTTGTGTTGACTTGCAAACTGGCTGGATCAACGGCCACAGCGATATGCCCCGTAGAGCACAAAGCGACCTGGATAACGAACAGTAGAGGGATTAGCATCTTGTCCTTTCTGGCGCAACCAAGTCCACTGAAGGATCCGTCGTTGGGCCAGGTATTTATACGGTCGAGATGAGGGCCTTCTGTTGACGTCACTGTGTCAGTCCGCCACTGTCTGCGCAGTATGCTTTCGTTGATTTCGGGTGGTAGCAGTTTCGTTGCGTCCATGGCGCATTGGTCCGGCGCAGTTGTTGTGTTGACTTGCAAACTGGCTGGATCTCCGGCCACAGCGATATGCCCCGTAGAGCACAAAGCGACCTGGATAACGAACAGTAGAGGGATTAGCATCCTGTCCTTTCTGGCGCAACCAAGTCCATAACCAAGTCCACTTTTTATTAACAAAGTTATTGAAGGTAAGTACATAATATATGAAAAAAAAGCATGTTTCACTAGTGCTCAACCTGCAAAATAAAAGTGTGCACCAAGGTGCACTATGCATGACATGTCTCTATGTACAAATTGCTTCGTACCGTGCAACATTGACTAATAACTCGGGGCAATTTATTGTATCGGAAAACTTTGAGATCAAAAGGCAAAGAACATAGTTGTGAGCGGGTAAGACTTGTGATCACTTGCGTGTCAATATAGCCTTTACTAACTGTGAAACTTGTAATATTATTGGTAATTGCATGAACTTTGGTTGGCATGCTAAATACCATAATTTTGTTTTACACATCTAGTTAAGAGCGCAGATGGTAAAAATAAAGACAAATATAGGGGGAAACACGCAATTAAGCAGTTGTTAATGCTGCTGTATGAAAGGGGCCACCAGTCGTTGCCCAGTTAAGATGGAAAGCAACGCAGTTAATAACGCCTTCTCCCCAGGTTAGGGGGGAGGGGGGTCGTGCTTGTTTTCACGAATCTGCCATAGTTTGTAGTAATTGCACTAGGGAGCTCATTTGCCATTTGGTTCACATTTTCAGTTGTTGGCTGAATATACCTTGACTCCTCAAAAAGCTGCTTGTGAAAACTGACGTCAAAGTCAACTGAGCGGGAGTTTACAAAGGTGATACAGTGATCGTTGACCTCACTGTGCTTGGCCAGTGCACTCCTTTGTCGGTTGAACCGGTGTGACATCCGGAAGTTTGACTGACAAAAGAGCGCACTGGTTGAGCACAGAGAGCTCAGTGATCAGTGCATCGCGTTTGGCAACTCTCGCTTAGTTGACTTTAAAGTGAGTTTCCACAAGCAGCTTTTTGTGGAGTCATGGTATATTCAGCCAACACCTGAAAATGTGAACCAGTCTGGGGTTCATATTTAAAAAAAAAACATGCTACAAATAACATGTTTAGCAAATATACAAAGTCCTGTCCCACATAGAAACAGTACCTTCCAAGTTCGTTTTTGTTGCTAAAACTCCCCCAAACTCACTTCTTCTATATAGCCGTGGAGTGAACACATGGCATTCTTTGTTAAATGCTGTTCACTTCCTGCTTGCACAGTGGTGATTATCTGCAGAAAATAGTCGCACGCTTACTGTTACACTGCTCTAAATGGTGTCAAACACGTCTACGCTCCAAAATTGTTCCAAAGTACAGTTGTTTCTGCTCAAAATATGTAACTAAGCAGCATTTTGCCTGCTCCAAAAGTTGCTCCCAATCCTAAATTGGTTACCACCATTGTGAATAGTGATATTAGGGTCTCAAATGTGTCAAGATGTATTAGGTTAGAAATTTTTTATCTTTATTACGAATTTCACTAGATGAGCTTTCAAAGCTTGCTCTTTGAGATACTGTGTTTGAGGTTGTGTGTGAGTATTTAATCTATGCTTATTCTTTACATGTTTAAACTCACTTTTTCTGCAGTTTTACATTCTTTTTGGTAATTACTCGTGTTGTTTGCATTGACAGTTGAGCGTGCAAAACAAGAGGCGGACCGCATACATGAGGCTGGTGACCATGAGGCATCGTATAAGATGCTCTTGAAGTACAAGGATTGTGATGATCCAGACCTTTTGTGGCGCCTTGCCCGTGTCACATTCAAACGGTGCGAAAATGCCCCCAAAGCTGAGAGGGAGGCAGGGCTCGCCGAAGGCATAAGTTACCTTGACAAGGCTGTTGAGTGTGGAGGCGACAAGCTAGGCCCAGTTCACAAGGTATGGTGAACCGTTTTCATCTTAGCATGTCCTATTTCATACTGTTCTCAAAACTATCATGATTTTTTATTGTTTTTGTGACATGATGATGCAATGCAATGAAAAAAAAAGTAATAAAGTAATGCAAAATCTGTGTTTCCTGCTAGACTCTTGTTCTGCATCTGTTATAGGATTTCTCAGCAAATTCGAAGTTGTTTTTGAAGGGCAAAATTTTACACAAAGGGAAATTATATCGATTATTGCCTATTTGTGTGAACTATTTTTAGGTACTTGGTATGAAGGCATGGAAAGTATGCTAATACTCCTTGTGTAGAGGACAGAAAAGCCAAGGGCTAGGAACTAGTTGTAGGGGATTTCTGAAAAAGTTAGCACACACTTAGCCACTCCGTGGCCCCGTTAAACCTTTGAGCCATGTTTTGGAAGTTGTTAAGGAGTGACAGTTGCTATGCTGACAAATTCGAGAGCTGTTAATTGGCATTTAGATTAGGTCCACTGCCGTGAGAGCTATTTACCAAGAACTTCATATAAAAGTAAAGCTTTTTTTAAACATTGAACTAAAATGCCCAGCAAAGCAATCTATTCATCAAGAACTTCGGTAATACAGCACAGCACACTTCTCTGAAATATGAAGACCAGTGGTAGCCTCAACACTTGATTTCGTCTTCCTACATTAGGTGTTCTACGACTTTTCAGCCCTGCCGCATTGGTCTAGTGGCAAAGTTACTCAACTGCTGACACGCAGGTCGCCGGATTGAATCCTGGCTGTGGCAGCTGCATTTTCGATGCAGGGGCAAATGCTGTAGGCCCGTGTGCTCAGATCTGGGCGCACGTTAAAGAATCGCAGGTGATCTAAATTTCCAGAGTCCTCCACTACGGTGTCTCTCATCATTATATGGTTATTTTGGAATATTAAACCGCTCATATCAATCAATCAGTTTTAACACTTTTCAAAAGAAAAGTCCCACATGCTCTCTATAAGGCATTCTGGAGTGCTCCTTTCAACATTTGTTCAAAGTGATGTGTAAAGAATGCTGTCAAAGTGTTTAAGCCCTCCCCCCCCCCCTCCTCCCAACAAAGTCGAAATTGCCTGCAAGTGCAAGGGGGAGGGGGGGCTATCTTGGAAAGGGAACAAAATTCAAGCTAGTGGCAAAATTCTCGCGCTAGAAAAAAAAAAAGATGCCGGGTTGTCTATTTGCACCATTGTCTGATCCATGTTGGACATGTTATATGAGGTGTAGCTCTTGCGTCTTGCGCTGTCTCAAAAGACCGAAAGGCACTTGCTGCTTCCGAAAGTTCCTCCGGTGTCTTCTGGCTCTTGTTCATAGCATGGCGCATTGCAACGCCGAACTGCTGTTTCTAGCGACTTATGTTATGGCTGAAGGCTACGAAGTTCCCCAACTGCATGCTGTGTGCAATTTTGACGGCCTCTTCAGAAAGAATCCGGGCACGCCCTACACTTCTTTCGCGCTCAAGGTACTCAAAGAGCATATCATCCCTGTATTCCCTGAACACTGGTGCACTGTTACTGAGCTTTCGTCAAAGTTTTGACTACCCATGGTTTAGCTGCAGCAAATTATCGAAATTCTTCTCTCATTCCCATATCAATTTCGGGTCGAGCTTGAAATGTCAAAACGTCTGGTGCACATTGTTTCCGTTTTCTCGATGCCATCAAATAATGAAGATTTTCTTCGCCGCAGTGTATGACTACATAGGCATAGCCGACTCCTCACCGCAAACACAAAGCAAGAAATTATGCGGAGCAGTCGGGCTGCAGTGCAAAGCAGAATTGGATTGGACTCTGATATTTAAAACTGCCAGAAAAGTTTGGGGGGGGGGGGTGGTGCTTGCTTGAAATTTTATGGTAAATTGCAACACCATGCGTTTGATCAGGTAAGCTCAAAAACTGAATTGCAAAAGCAGTTCTATTCACCCTAATCGCTTGCATTTCTAGCAAGGTCTGCTAGTACCAAATTCTTATCTATGTGGCTGAGCTCAACCTTACCTCAATTAAACTTATTTGTGTCTGCAGAAAAACTAGCACTTTTAGAGAGGTCTAATATGTTTTGGCCTTTAGCAGAAAACTCGTCATATTGAAGTGATGAATAATACTAATTCATAGAAAAAGAAATTCTCTTTGCATCAGTATTCGTACAGTCATCCAAATTTTTTTTTTTTTAAATAGTGTGTGAGCGAAAAATTTCTCTGTGAATATTTTCACCGTATGACTGGATTAAATTAAAAAATCGTGTGATGGCAAGTTTCGTCTTGTAATGCTGACACACATAAGGGTAACTGCCTCACGCACTAGTTAAAAATTTTGGCAGGTGTACCAAAAAATATGTTTATTAAATATATCACAGTCGAACACAGCAATATCAAACTCAAGTAAATTGGACTGTCCTTTGAACACTATACTGTTTCTAAACACTTTATTGCTTTAAGGTCAGTGCATCAGATAATATTCGGCTACATTGAACAAAAGTAGCTGAAATACTTTATACATTGAACATCAGGCAGCGCTAAATGCCCCCCAAAAAAATGACTGGCCAGCTTTAACTTTTTCGTTACTGCATGAAAATGGTTATTTTTAATATGTTTCGAAAAGATAGTTTTTATCAGTTTGAAAAGTACCCACGACAGTGGTCTAGCAGCTAAGGCGCTCGGCTGCGGCGGCTGAATTTTCGATTGAGTAAAGAATGCTGTAGGCCCGTGTGCTCAGATTTCGGTGCACGTTAAAGAACCCCAGGTGGTTGAAATTATCGGAGCCTTCCACTACGGCGTCTCTTAAAATCATATGGTGGTTTTGGGACGTGAAACCTCACATATCAACCCCGCCACGGTGGTCTAGTGGCTAAGGTACTCGGCTGCTGACCCGCAGGTCGCGGGATCAAATCCCGGCTGTGGCGGCTGCATTTCCGATGAAGGCGGAAATGTTGTAGGCCCGTGTACTCAGATTTGGGTGCACGTTAAAGAACCCCAGGTGGTCGAAATTTTCGGAGCCCTCCACTACGGCGTCTCTCATAATCATATGGTGGTTTTGGGACGTTAAACCCCACAAATCGACCTCACATATCAATCAATCAAACTCCGAGATCAAATGGCAAAGAACATAGTTGTCATAGTTGAAATAGTTATGAGTGAAATAAGACATGTGATCAATTGCGTGTCAAAACAACCTTTACTAACGTGGACACCTGTAATATTATTACAGGTGTCCACGCGGGCTTGCGAAGGCAAATGGTGTCTCCAGAAGGGTGGTCGTGCATTTTTTTCTAGACAGTGGACGTACAATGAGCACTGCAGTGGCGAGAAGAAAGGCGGCATTGCGCGCGGCTCGTTCATCAAAGCGATCGCAAACCGCAGAGGCTCTGCAGCAGAAGCACGTACGTACGCTGTGGTTGTTGCATTTCTGAGCAAGCCTTATAGCGTGTGTGCCGCCAGCATGGTCGCCAGCCACCCCGCACCGCACACATGCAGGGACCCCAAGCAAGCACGACTACCATGCAAAACCTACAGTTGCAAAGAAGAGAGCAGTAAGATGCCGTGGTATAATGAGGAAAAATGGCTTCGGGAACTTGCGAAAGGTATATTGGTGGAGTTCACCTTTTTTTGCTTCTTTTTTCAGAAGCTATGTGTCACGCTTTCTTCTTTTACCCCTTCTTTCTTGCACGTGGTACATCGGATGAAAGCCACCCATGCATGCATACTGTTAGGTTTGGCCTGGAGATTCGTCTCTCAATCCCGTCGGCGCCCGGTCTGAGGGACGCTGTCAAGTATTTGAGCGATTATCCAGACCAGGCGGCGGGCAGAGGCGAGCTCCCGTCCTTCAAAAGCGGACCTTTTGTCGTCGCTTCAAGCAGAAGCGGTGACTAATGGACTCGGCGACTCATCGGGCGACGGCAAAGCTGGCGTGGCCGGCGCCGGAGCTGACAGAGGAGCGGTGCTCCCTTTTGATCCCCAATCACCAAGCCGACCGGCCGACTGCCTATGCTCGTCAGGCATTGTACGTGCTAGCCGGAGGACCAAGACGTCGTGTCGCCAAGATGCCGTTAGCCGTTCGAGAGAGGCCAACAAAGACGGCGTCTTCCTGAAAGAGACCGCGACGGACAGCGCACGTAGATCGCCCCGCTAATTGGGCGAGCTGTGCAGTGGACCCTTTGAAGTATGCGGCCAGGATCGTGGGAACTCTCGACTAACGGCACACCCACGACGAGGACGAGTCCTGCTGGCGCCACCCCAGTGCAGGGTGCATTTGGACCGTGCATGCTCGCCCCCCCCTCACCTGTGTGTGCGTGATTGGTGTTCGACTCGGAGAGGAGGAGCACGACAGGGCATAAAACGAAGCGGCAGAGTGCTGGACGTGGCTCTCTGAACGGGGCTCTGAACTATGTAACGTCCAACCACCACGCTCGTGGTTTGTGAAACCACTAACCCTTCTTTTCTGTAAATATGTGTAAATAATGTCATAAACCCCGTTTTGTTTTCGCATCATCCTAGCGACCTTCTTCCTTCCCAACCGCAACAATACGTTCAGTTCACTCTCTACAACTTGTGCTCTGCGTCTGCTGCGTGAAGGTGCATCGGTAGTCCGCTTCCGAACAGACCACAGGCATCGCTGAAGTGCCAGTCGAACACGATCCTCACCAACCTCCCGAAAAAGATTCCGCATTGAGATTCAAGTCACGCAGCAACAGCACCGGAATCCTCGATTACAGCCAAAAAGGAAGTGATTACTCGGCACATACCGGCGTCAGATGCATACATCGATTAGTCATCACAGAGGAATGCTTCAGTCGCCAAACTTGAGCAACCGAATGATATTGCGAATCTGTAAGCGTAGTTACAATGCAGTTGATCCGTAAACTGAGAATTTTACTACACGTGCGCTGTGTTGAGCTGTACATATTCCTTATAATCAATACTGCAAAGCCTATAATGAATATTTACGGTGCACTTTCTTATTTGTAGTCTGACGAGGCTCAAAGGAAGTTGAATATATAAGATTTTCTGTTCGCATTATCCAGAAAATAACTGATATAGTTGCCAATGGGTCTTGTTTGTACACTGCGCCAGGTGTCGCCGTGTGCCTTTCTTGCATTCCTTTTTTTTTTTTTTTTGCTCTACCATAGAAGTCATATTGTTTTTAAACAGCATTATTTGATCACCAGCCGGTCGACACGTCAGCACCAGAATCACTCAACTGAGCTGAAAAGCTAGAAAAAATAGGTATTTACCAGACATCTCTGTTGAGAATTATGTTACGGTTTGTTTTATTAGATTTCTCGTTTATTTTGTACGTGTACTGCTTCATTGAACGGTTTCTTGGTCTTCTCAGCATTTTTAAGGTCTCCCAGTAAAAGCACTTAGTTCGTTGTCATCGCCATCTCGTATATGATAATAATAATAATAATAATAATAATAATAATAATAATAATAATAATAATTATTATTATTATTATTATTATTATTATTATTATTATTGATATGTGGGGTTTAACGTCCCAAAACCACCATATGATTATGAGAGACGCCGTAATGGAGGGCTCCGGAAATTTTGACCACATGGGGTTCTTTATTATCATCATCATCATCAGCCTGTCTACGTCCACTGCAGGACAAAGGCCTCTCCCATGTTCCGCCAGTTAACCCGGTCCTGTGCTTGCTGTTGCCAATTTATACCCGCAAACTTCTTAATCTCATCTGCCCACCTAACCTTCTGTCTCCCCCTACCCCGCTTCCCTTCTCTGGGAATCCAGTTGGTGACCCTTAATGACCAGCGGTTATCCTGTCTACGTGCTACATGCCCGACCCATGTCCATTTCCTCTTCTTTATTGCAGCTATGATATCCTTAACTCCCGTTTGTCCCCTAATCCACTCTGCTCTCTTCTTGTCTCTTAAGGTTACACCTACCATTTTTCTTTCCATTGCTCGCTGCGTCGTCCTCAATTTAAGTTGAACCCTCTTTGTGAGTCTCCAGGTTTCTGCTCCGTAGCTAAGTACCGGCAAGATACAGCTGTTATATACCTTCCTCTTGAGGGACAGTGGCAATCTACTTGTCATAATTTGAGAGTGCCTGCCGAATGTGCTCCACCCCATTCTTATTCTTCTGGTTACTTCAATCTCGTGGTTAGGCTCTGCGGTTATTACCTGCCCTAAGTAGACATACTCCTTCACAACTTCAAGTGCACTATTACCTATCGCAAAGCGCTGCTCCTTTCCGAGGTTGTTGTACATTACTTTCGTTTTCTGCAGAATAATTTTAAGACCTACCTTTCTGCTTTCCTTGTCTAACTCCGTAATCATGAGTTGCAATTCGTCCCCTGAGTTACTCAGCAATGCAATGTCATCGGCGAAGCGCAGGTTACTGAGGTACTCTCCATTAACTCTTATCCCTAACTGTTCCCATTCTACGCTTCTGAAAACGTCCTGTAAGCACGCAGTGAATAGCATTGGGGAGATTGTGTCCCCCTGCCTTACACTCTTCTTTATTGGTATTCTGTTGCTTTTTTTATGAAGCACTATGGTAGCAGTTGATCCCCTGTAGATTTCTTCCAGAATGTTTTTATATATTTCATCTACGCCCCGATTCTGCAGTGTCTGCATGACGGCTGATATTTCTACTGAATCAAACGCCTTCTCGTAATCTATGAAGGCTATGTATAGTGGTTGGTTATACTCTGAGCATTTCTCTATTACCTGATTGATAGTATGAATGTGGTCAATTGTTGAGTAGCCTGTTCTAAATCCTGCTTGTTCCTTTGGTTGATTGAATTCTAATGTTTTCTTTACTCTGCTAGCAATTACCTTTGTAAATAGCTTGTATACTACAGAGAGCAAGCTGATCGGCCTGTAATTCAAGTCCTTGTCATCTCCTTTCTTATGTATTAAGATGATGTTAGCGTTCTTCCAAGACTCTGGTACTTTTCCCGTCAGGAGACACCTCGTAAATAGAGTGGCTAGTTTTTCTAACACAATCTGTCCTCCATCTTTCAGCAGATCTGATGTTACTTGATCCTCACCAGCAGCTTTGCCTCTGTGCATGCTCTCCAAAGCTTTTCTGACTTCTTCTATCATTACCGGTGGGGTGTCGTCTGGGTTACTGCTAGTTCTTATAGTATTAAGGTCGTGGTTGTCTCGGCTACTGTACAGATCTCTGTAAAACTCCTCCGCTATTTTAACTATCCTATCCATATTTGTAGTTAATTTGCCTTCTTTGTCCCTTAGTGCATACATCCGCCTTTTGCCTATCCCAAGTTTCCTCTTCACTGCTTTGACGCTTCCTCCGTTTTTCAGAGCGTGCTCAATTCTCTCCATGTTATACCTTCTTACATCGCATACTTTACGTCTATTAATCAGCTTCGAAAGCTCTGCCAGTTCTATTTTGTCTGTTGTACTTGACACTTTCTTTAACGTGCGCCCAAACCTGAGCACACGGGCCTACATTTCCGCCTCCATCGGAAATGCAGCCGCCGCAGCCGGGATTCGATCCGGCGACCTGCGGGTCAGCAGCCGAGTACCTTAGCCACTAGACCACCGCGGCGGGGTTATTATTATTCTTATTCTTATTCTTATTATTATTATTATTATTATTATTATTATTATTATTATTATTATTATAGTGGACTCCCAATAAACAAAACTCATTAACGAAAGTGCCTCATTAACAGAACTAAACGGGCTCATATGGCTGGATTTCTATGTGTTGTGCAGTAAAATTCATCGGTTAAACAGCACAAACTCTAAACACAGCATAGACTCGCTCATGCCAAAAGTAGTCTCACAACCATGGCAACACCTCGAGATCGAGACAAACCAATCCAGTAGCCATTCTCGCTTGTGGCGGCATGTGTGGCTGTGAGAGCAGAGTTGGCGGGTCAATTGTGGGTTAGACCTATTTGTGCGGCTAAGTGCCGTGGATCACTGTGTTATTTTAGCCTGATAGAAAGGAAGCGGGCGCACCATGCACTCTCACTTTTAAAAAAGCTGCAAATTCTTCAGGAGCTCAATCGAAGCCGCCTGCCCAAGATGGAGGTAACGAAAAAATACATCCCGAAATCGACGCTGTCGCGGATCTGGAAAAACAGAGAAAGGATTGAGGGCACTGTTAAGAACGGGACCTTTAAATCCAAACAAATCCGGACGACACCTTATGAACAACTAAAAAAGTTTTTTTTCTGTGGTTCAAGGGTTCACGAGTTTCAATTTTTCCATAAGCGGACCAATTCTCGAGCAGAAAGCTCGTGAGATCGCCATACAAATGGGTGTTAAGAACTTTGTTCTAAGCGATGGATGGCTCAGCCGCTTCAAAACACGCCATGGCCTATAGTTTTAAAACAATCTCAGGTGAGAGTGGTGCAGTCAACAGGGACATTTGCACCGACTGGCAACAGGGGTGGCTCGAGGAAATTTTGATGAGCTTTGAGCCACGAGACGTCTTTACCGTCGACAAGATGGGTCTTTTTTATAAGGTGCTTCTATCAAAGACTCTCACTTTCAAAGGCGAAGCTTGTAGGAAAATGCAGTAAAGATCGCATCACTGTGCTGGTGGCTGCAAACACGGCAGGAGATGAGCAATTAAAGCTGTTGATAATAGGAAAATCAAGGCACCCATGTTGTTTAAAAGGCGTTCGACACCTTTCCATTGCATACCATGGGAACGGAAGAGGGTGGATGACCATGGCCATTTTCGAAAACTGGCTTCGGGAGGAAGACGCAAGATTTACGAGGCAAGGCAGGAACGTTGTCTTCATCGTAGATAATTGCCCAGCCCACGTTCAGGTTCAAGGACTCCAAGCCGTCACTCTGGAGTTCTTGCCAGCCAATGCAATGACACTGATCCAGCCGATGGATCAAGGGACCGCAGAATGGATCGATGGACCGCAGACAATTGCTCCATCAAATGCTGCTTAGAGCAGGCAATGGGAAATTCTACAGTATAGATTTATTGGCAGCCATCCACATTGTGGCTTGTGCCTGGGAGCAAGTGATGGCAACAACAATACACAGATGCTTTCATCATGCCGGCTTTCATGTGCAAGAAAGCAGTACCTGATGAAGAAGAAAGCCCTGCTGGTGTTGACATTAAGGCAGTATTCAGTCAGGTCGCGCCCTCTACTCCTTTTACGCTGCAAGACTACGAATCAATTGATGAAAATGTTCGTACCTGTTGTGAAGAGACTGTCGAGGAAATGATTGCCGAAGTGCAAGATGAGGATCAACGATGAATGTGGTGACAAGACTGCCAGTGCAGTGGTGCCACCAGACCGATCAGCTAAAGAGGCTGTTGAACTTTTGCAGAGCTATTCTGAGCATGAGGCTTGTCCAAAATTTCTAGCTAGTTTGTCAGGCATGGGTGCAAACCTTGTGAAAAAACAACTCAAGCTTGCCAAACAAACAACTCTTCACTCCATTTTTTTCTCCTACTCATCCTCATGAGTAAGGTGAGGTTTGTGCAATTTGAATTAAGATCTTGGTTCACTAAATAAGTGTACTTTGCTAAAACGAAACTTCTGATAAATGGAACAGTTTTATGGATCCCCTTCGAGTTCCGTTTAAGAGGAGCCGACTGTATTATTGTTATTGTTATTATTATTATTATTATTATTATTATTATTATTATTATTATTATTATTACCACCCCGCCGCGGTGGTCTAGTGGCTAAGGTACTTTGCTGCTGACACACTGCTCGCGGTATGAAATCCCGGCTGCGGCGGCTGCATTTCCGATTGAGTAGGCCCGTGTGCTCAGATATCGGTGCTTGTTAAAGAACCCTAGGTGGTCAAAATTTCCTGAGCCCTCCACTACAGCGTCTCTCATAATCATATGGTGGTTTTGGGACGTTAAACCCCACATATTATTATTAATGATATTATTAGTATTTTATTAATAATAATATTTAAGGTAATATAACCTATAATAATTATTCAGTATGTAGTACTTTACTTTTATCTCAAGTTTCAACCCCCCCCTACCCCCCCCCCCCCCCTTGAGAGAAATCCTGGGTGCGCTAATGTGCTGAGTTGCTGATTTGTAGATCTTATACTTCTACTTATTACTTGCTGAGCATTTTGGAGCCTCGTTATGAGAGCGAAGCACTGGAAAAGCATGCGTGTGTTCATTCTATGGTAGAAAAAAAACAAATCAAAGAACCCATAGAAAAACAAAACGAAAAAAATTTTGCGCGGTTCAAACATGGTACCTTGAAAACATGGTGTGGACTCATTCATCGAATGTCTAAACAAAATGCCTCGAAGGGGCTTCGCAATGCTTTTTCAAGTAATCATCGCATGATTTCATTAAAAGAGCTTATTTCCGCAAGAATCAACTGTCACAAAAATTTTTGGATACTGTCAAGTAAGAGTGGATGCTTCAAACGCTTTCTCTCTCCTTCCGTATTAGCGAGCAAGCTGAAAGCGATGCAGAAAAGGCGGGCTATGATTAGAGGGCAAGAAGAATTCATTTGTCATCGGACATTATGACCTTGTGCACTCTTTTCTTTTTCGTTTTTGTTCCCCCTTCAAAACAACGTGCCTGTCGCAGCATCCCACAGTGGCTACGGTAACTAAGCAACTTATGATGCTTAAGTTAGCCAGCGGTTGCAGATTTTGGGTTTATGGCATCCTTTGTCGAAAAAAGAGAGAAGTACCTATATTTAGCTGACTTTGAGAATTTGTTATTTGTTCCAGACCGCGTAATACATTATAATGTTTGGCTTGCATGTTCTCAGGAGCCTCCACTACCGATCGGGTGCCTTTTCTGACCATGTTGAAAAAGTGTTGCAAGACCCCTTTAAGCATTTTCTTCATGCAAGCTAGCGTGTTTGAAGGCTTGTTGCATTATCAAATCGCCACAAATGCACACTCTACTAACTCAATACCGCATCTGCTCTCTCACTTCAATGATTCATGCCATGTCTGGATAGTTGATAGTGGCTAGGTGATGGCACACCTTAAAATTGATCATAATGTAATGGCATTAGCATTTGCTTTAAGTTAGATGTTAAGAAAACCCAGGTGGTCAAGATGTTCGGGGCCCTCCAATTCAGTGTGCCTTACATATCTGTTTTGACACATAAAACCCTAGCAGTTATTAGTTATATCTCCTGTGAAAAACTCTAATTTTTTTTTTTTTTTCAGTTGACTAATCCACAACAACTCTCCTATGTATTTTTTTTTTTTCAGTTGACTAATCCACAACAACTCTCCTATGGTAGTGTTCCAGTTAATATGTTGCACTGCTAAGATTGAGAAGAACATGGCTTTCCTTTAAGTGGATGCATTCTGATAGGGGCCAAGTGCAAAAACACACTAGTGCTTAGATTGAGGTGCACGTTAAAGAACCCCAAGTGGTAATCATCGCTCATGAGCACCTCCTCTTAGAATGCCTCTGGGTTTCGGCACATAAAACCCCAGCGATTAATAATGTATGCAAGTTTCATAAATTTCAGCCATAAATCAACTATTTGCTTTTTCCATTCACTATAATTTAGAGCTCTAGGAATATCAAAATTCTGGGTATAAAGGAAATTCAAATATATTGTGAATAGTTCTGATATATGTTTAATATTTTTCGAATAGTCAAAGGGAAATGGATGAAAAAAGGTTGCGGAAGATCCGATCCCTAGGTACATTCTTATGAGATAGGAATATGGAAGTGTTTCTCTTGATTAGTGGGTAAAGTGCTGGTGGGATGGTGTTCCCTTGTTGTTTTATCAAGGATGAGGCAATGCTGACACAGAATTGTATTTATTTCCATGATTTGGTGCAACCAAGGTGATGTCACAACACTTTACATGTGAAAGGAAACCACACGACTTGCTCTCCCTCTTCAACTGCTTCGGAGGCCCTATTGATTGGGCAGACAAGGGCGTGCTCCCTTCAAATTTGCAGTTGCTAATCTACCTTGTAGGCATCAGTGCTTAAAAATGCTTAAATGACAAATGCTGAAAATCTTCGTCTGCTTTTGTGAACTTTTTGGTCTAAAAATGGCGTTAATTAAAGCCCCACCTCTACCTCGTAGCTTCGAATGAGTGCTTTCAAAAGTCTACCAATTTACGGCCATAGCGAAGCCCTAAAGCAGCTTTGCTGTATTATTAGTATATAATATAGTGAAGCTCATTAAAAATATGAAGAGGCCATTATAATGGTGCAGTGCATGTACATGTTGGAACCAGAATTTCCTTGAGTTGATACATTCGCGACTGTAGCGGAGTATAAAAGTCGGCTTCGTCGCAGTGCGAGAGTATGATGGGGTGCAGCATATCAAAAATCGGAAGGGGTCACTGTCAATCGGACGTTGACTGCATATTTGTATTTGGGAAGTCCTAATAGTGGAATTCCGGAGTGAATCAAATAAAGAAACAAACTGTATTAAAAAATATTCAAGAGTTAGAATATTCACACACACCAACTATATTTTAAAATGTGTTTGAAAATTCTTTTTTTTTGTAAAGTAATTTTTGTGCTTAAAATGCATTATTGTTGGAAAATATGAGCTTCACTTCCTGGCCAGTGTTTCACTCAGTCATATCGATAGAAGAGGGGAAAAAATTGGGAATTCACAGAAAAATTGCTACTGGCAGCGAATACTATTTTCAGAGAAACCAATTTAAGTTATTCTTGGAATGCATGAAGTAGCCATTTACATCGAAACAAAAGAATGGTGTTGCATTGCTACTGCCATGGTGATGGTGGTGTTATATGTTCCATACAAATTCACAGTACACAGAGTTATCTTTAGCATGTACCAGTTCTTTATTGAAAGGGCCAGTCAACAGGCTCCGAAGTTTTTTTACACCCCCCAAACAAGCTCGCCAATTCGTTACAGTAGACAGCAGCGATCACGTTTTCTGAATATTACAGAGCTGTGTGCCGCACAGAGCCTCCATTTCGAAAAACGATTTCCGCGCTCCTTTCTTAAGCTTGACCAATGCTCCTTCCATGCGCAGTGACATCAACTGTGCGACCGGCGACTCGACGCAGCATGCAGCTCGTCGATTGGTCTAAACCAGGTCTCAATAAACAGTAGTGAAGTCAATGACAGTTCCTGTTCCCACCCACAGCTACGACAGAGCTATGTAATCATACGAGTTGCGAAACTCCCCGTAGGCTCCATGTATTAAAATCCGAACACGTCCCTGGCCCAGTTTTGGAGCGTAAACAGATTGTTGCACCACCTGTTGACGAGCGTGCCCATTATTAAATGCATTATTTGCGTTTAGTGTTACTGCTCTCAGATAGCACGACAGTCTGCTCCCGAAAAATCAAACTCCTGAAAAATCGGGCCAACTTCGTGTCCGGGGTTTGGAACGCCGTTTTGCTGCAAATCCTCAACAAAATCCACCCAGCGCAACACCCGGACTCATGTCGATGGTGTTGGGAGCTGCCATCTCTATAACATGGATGTGTAGACTAAGGCCACTTGAAATTAATGCACCCTATTTAGGGTGACACCCATTTTGGAGGTAGTGGGAGTTCTGGCTTGTGAGCAAGATCGAGAAAGCCAAGTTGTTCTGCTCGATGGGGCCTAGCGAGCCGCAAAAGCCAGTGGGGCAAGGGAACCCACCCACCTTCGCCCTAATCCCCTCAAGTACAATAAAGTTTCTACTTTATTGTACTTTCTACTCTCTCCTACAGGACACTTTCAACAAAAAGAGGAGGCAGACTTTCATGGGAATACAAGTGCCTTGCCTCAACAGTGCATTTTTGGGTGGTCACGCACATTTGCAAACATCCTAGAGAGGATTACAGCAGCACTCGGGGAGCCTTCCCTGAAAGGAGTTGTCTGCTCGGTGCTCATGTAGTCGGGTATGTTTACATGAAAACGATTGCGGGTCCCTCCTAACCCTTTGATACTGAAACTGTGACTGGACTGTATTAAACAGTCTTCAAAAATTTAACCATCATGCTCTCAAGCCCATGAGGCTTCTGATGTAGTTGGTAAGTGGGTCATTAGCTGCGTATTTCAGCAAGAAAATGATGTAAAATTTTTGTGTCGATGCTCTTTTAACAGACTCGCTTGCACCATTTGTTGGTGGAGGTTTTTTCTTGCCTTTCCAAAATGGCACTGAACTACCTTTTTGTGTACTGATTTATGTTTCCTTTTTTGCTTCCAACAGTGGTACAGCATTTTAATAGGCTCTAAGAAGGACCATACTTCAACCAAGGAAAGAATCCAGGATGGTTTCTTAATCAAAAAGCACGTTGAAGTAAGTCAAAATATTTACTACTTCATGTGCATGTGATACTTCTGTGGCATGCTAAGAACATAATGTTCAGTATATAGAGTTAAAGTGTTTGCTGTGTCTTTACTTTTGCAGAAAGCTATAGAATTGATGCCTCAAGACCCTCTGAATTATTATGTTCTTGGAAATTGGTGAGCAGTGTGTTTTTCATGTTCAAAACTGGAGCATGTTGATATTATTTACTGTGTATAGAGCTTATTAAACTTAGTTTTATGCAGCTTGTTCATTTAGGCCCGTATTCACAAACGCTCCTTCACTCAAGGGTTCCCCTTGACTTGACGAAGTCAAGGCGGAGCGTGCTCCTTCACTCAAGGGGCCGCTGCGTTTCATGAACGCTCCTCTACACTTCCTTCGCCAAGGGAGGCCTTGGAAATGCTACCTTCACTTGAGTGAACTGCATGCGCCGAGAAAAGCGCCTGATAACGAGGGTATTCGCAATTGTGGTTAAGAATGGCCTATCTCTGTACATTAAAAGAACGATTTTTCTAGTTGTTCTTTTTTATAAATTGACATTACAGTAAGATACATGCATTTAGAGTGGTTATTTTTTATAAATTGACATTACAGCAAAATACATGCATTTAGAGTGGTAGTGTTGTTTCCCTAAGCCTTGTGCTGGTAGAGTTAGCGAAACCCCTCTTCAAGTCTGGCAACAGTCGCACCCAGACAGCTGAACGAACAGCTGATGGCATTTCATCTGCTGCTGAACGTGTCTACCTTAGTTTATTATGTCTTGTATGCATCTATGAATTGCAGTTTATATTTACGGTAGTGTTTGCGTGTGTGTCATTTGAGAGCCTACTTTCGCCGGAGTGACTAACGAACTACGTGAGTAATGACAGAAAGCGCAATAGATGGTTTGTTGCTTTGTTTACTTTCGCTTTACTGAGAGCCTTCTGATCACTAATGTAGCCACCGAATGTATAACGCGGTGGAATGAGTATTTTTTTACTATATATCACATTATATTGGCGTGCTTTTAGAATTCACCACCGCATTATGTATAAGGATTACTCGCACGTAAATTTGTTATTAGACAGCTTCGTAGTAAACGCGCACCGTCATTGTCGAAAGAACGCGGCGATGGCAGCCTAGTTGATCGAGAAACGCCGTCTAAGCGAGACGGGCTCTGCCATGGACGCGATGCTGGCTCAAATATTTCACTCGAGGGACGATTCAAGGTAGCTCGATCGCTTCCTTGACAATCTCGAGAAAACGCTCAAGATTTTCTCAAGTGAAGGAAACGTTTCAAGTGAAGGGCAGTTTGTGAATGGGAAAACGCCACTTAAGGAGCGTTTCGAGTGAAGGGTCGAGACGAGGAGCGTTTGTGAATACGGGGGTAAGAAATCAACTGGCACATTTAGTGGTATGTATCTATGGCCTATGCAGTATTACTCTCAGCGCTAGGCACTGCACTTCAGCAAGCCAGGTATAGTGAGCATATCTTATTAGGTCGGCTTATCCTAGAGAGGTCAGTGCCATAGAAAACAGTGCCCTCAGCTGTACACACGTTACAAAAGTACTATAACACAGGCTTGCTGCCTCTCTGCAAAGTATTCTGCATTGGTTACAAAGTTGAGGAGCACATGGCGGTTGGTAGCTTTGTGTGTATCTCTGCCAACATTCTCAGATTGCTGCATATCTAATGTTGCAACTTGCACTCCAACCAGTTTTGTTTAACGATATAGAAAAATCGATTAAAAGTCATGTTTTCACTGCACACTTGCAGTAATATTTATTACATGATCTAGGGACCTTATTCTTTAATGCTTCTGCAGACAGGCTATTTCATTAGATCTGCAGGTTTTTTTATAAGCGAAATGCAATGGTGTGCCAACTGTATCATTTGCACCATTTTGCTGCAGTTCTATTGGCCCTTGTCAAACTTGATTCATGTGGGGCTTGTGGCAAGTGCACCATAGTTCACTATTTCTTCTATCTGCATGACAGTGGAGTGTTTCTGGCCTAAAATATTCTTAAACTGGCACAAACCCAAACAGTAGTATTTTTTACATGATTGCCGGGAGAGTTGTCTCCTCTCTGTTTCTGTACCGATGCCCCTTTTCTCATGTAATCTGCCCAATCAGACTGTCGGTGCCTCCATATTGAGAATTTGGCATGATTTCAATATGGAAGCTGATTTCTCTTGTTGAGAAACTTTCAGCAGTACACAGACAAATGATATTTTAATTTTTAGCCACAGTGTATATTTAATGCAGTGATGTGACAGAATTGTGCTTAACTGTGCCAAGTACCTGCTACATTCCGCTACATTTTTGCAGAATCTCATAAGTTGAGCTGAGCGTGTGCCAGGATGTTATTTTTGTGGCCTTTCTAACGAAAACAATACGCAGGCCCTCAACATTGTGGATAAGTTCTATGAAGCTTGCTCTGCGAGCATAACTTGGAAGGGATATGACGTTTTCCACCACCGTTTCACACAAAGACACTGTGGCTAGGTTTGTCAACTCTCCGTCATGACACAGAAAAGGCACTCGAGGCAGGTTTTAAGCAAATACGGATCAAAAGGGGACCACTGAGCACTTGAACGAGAAGTCTGGTGCAAGGGCTGCGTGAAACTCTCCCGTTGGAAACATGAGAGCATCTCCCACGGTGAGCAAGCACCTTACAGGAGCAAGCTCAGGCGAAGAGGGTGCTGTCACTGGAAGCCAATGAAGACAGCCGTGGCACTGTGGTTTATTCTAGCATGCTGTGTGCCTTGATGTCTTGATGTCAGGAAGGAAGAGGCATGGCTTAAGCGAGAAACATAGCTTAACACTGTGCACATGGCTACCATGTTGTCATTTAAGGGCAATTCCCGGTGATCAAGTGGCACAAGGTCAGCCCAGCATGCTAGCTGGGGAACGAGGTGCAAAGGGGATAGATACCCTTGATTCCCACATTATAACACTAATTGATTGATCAAAATTTAAGCTTGTGTTTGCAATGTTTTTCCAAGAGTCTACTACGTGTCTATTGTTGGGTAAAACTTGGAAATATGGGAGAGGTGCAGCCAGGTGATGAAAGCATGGCAGCCATTTTTCTCAATGACCAAAAAAACAGTCCTGCTCATATGCTGAGGCATGCTGTACGGCATGAGGGTTGCAGTCCGTCCAACTCATGACGTAAATGTAGAGCGTGCGCCGTTATATCAGACTTGTGTGCGTCTACTTTTGTTGTGGCCATTGCTTACTAAAGTAGCGCAGGACTATAGAATCTATTCAGCAGTAATTCTAGATATCAATATTTTCTGCTGGAAGGGGTGGGCGGCTGGTTAGAGGGCTGGGTGAACCTTTCAGGCAATGATTACTTTAGTTAAATGTGTAACTCAGTGTAACATAATTATATGACATGGTAAGGATGGAATAACTGCATTTAAATGAACCTTTCAGAGCGTCATTACTACTTTATTTTATTTTTGGAGGCATTATATTCAGCATATCAAATACAGGGGTGGAACTGCTGCGCCGATTGCGCCATTCTGTGCCAATCAGACCTGCTGTGCCAAAATGGCGATTCGCGCTTGTGACGCCAAATTTAACCCAGTCTTATCATCGCACGAACAAAACACGTTGGATACACAAAAAACGCAGCTGCAACCATATCCAGTGTAGTTTGGTGGCATCATATTTTGGTTCATGCATGGTGCTCGCACCATGCGTGAACTCAACACCATGCATGAATCTTGCACCACGTGAACTAAATACGCGAACCTTGTTACGGTGGTGTTTGTGTTTTCACCTCATTATGCGAGTGTATCTTTTAACAGCAAAGCTGTTGCGAAAAACTTGTCACACCGTTGAATCGTAATAACTGGAAAAAGAAAAAAAACTGCTTTCCCGGCGAAGCAATGAATGGAGCAGTGACAAATTGTGATGTTGCAATAGTAATGGTGCATGTGCTCCTTTCTTTCTTTTTTTTATTACTGCTCCCATTATATGTGTAATGCTGCCTTGTGTAAATCATGCCTGAATGACTGGGAACTATCCAGCTAATCTTCTGTGAAGTATGCGCACAACCTGTAAATAGTTTGTTCTTTGATGGCTTGCCAATGCGCTTCACTGCTTGGTAGATTATTGATAGCCGACGCTCCATGTTCCCTGCTATCAGTCTACAATATGTATTGCTTGTAGAGTGGCGTTTCATTTTTCGGGCTCATGTCCACCCAAATAAAAAAATTTCAGTCATAAAAACGCCGACTGCTGCCTTCATCAACATCACAACTTCATTTCATTTTAGTCTTTTAGTCAAACTTCATGTTAGTCTTATCAGGTTCACCACTGCAACAAGTAAACTCCTACAACTACCTTGGTGTGACACTCACTTCCAACTTATCTTGGAATCTCCATATTGACAATGTTTATTCATCTGCCTTTCGTAAACTATGTCTTCTTAAATATAAACTTCAAAGTGCTCCCACAAATGTTAAACTACTTTGTTACACAGCCCTTGTGCGGCCAAAACTAGAGTACGCGAGCATAGTATGGGATCCTTATACAAAACGTAATATATACACTCTTGAGCGTATTCAAAGAAAAGTTGTTAGATTTATATTCAACAAGTACTCCAAGTTAGACTCACCCTCAGATTTAATGTTAGTCAACAACATTCCTTTACTGCAGATGCAAAGACAAAAAGCTAGATTAGAATTTCTTGATCAACTTTTGAACAAAAAAATAGGTCTAGACCCATCCTCGTATTTGACACCCCTTAGTAGCCGGCCCACCCGACACCACCACCCAAAGGCCTTGATCCCATATTTTGCTCGCACAGGCCTACTGAAGTATTCATACTTTCCAAGAACCGCATGTGAATGGAACTGTCTTACTAATACATGTGATGAATCAACTAACCTACCAAACAACCTTCTTCGCCCTTTATTGTTTCTTTTCGCAATTATTTTATTTGTATGTGTATTACCACCCTGCTTGGACCTCGAGTCTACAGTATTGAATAAATAAATAACTAAAATAAATAAATAAAATGTAGATAACTGTTATTAGCTTGTCTCTAGTGTTAAGTTGCTGTTCATGTTGGATGCGGTGTTTTTTAACAGTGCAACATTTTAACATAAAGGTTTTTAATTTTTCTGAGGTCTATTCCAACGCGTCGCTTATGTGTTGTCTTTGAGTTGCTGCACTTTCATCTTTGATGTTGTAAGAAACCGAACTTACGACCTTTGATTAACGCTGATTATGCGTTATTCGAAGGTTGCAGGTTCGGTTCCTGCCCATGTCAAGTTATCTTTTCACCCACTTTTCTTTCTTCACAATTACATTACGATTCGGTCTAATAACTTCCCCCATACTTTCATCACATTATTTTCTGTTAGGTCTCATTGATATTGTGTCAAAACACAGAAAAATGAGCCCTTAACTACGGTATACATGTCTTTCTCTTATTCATTACGAGGGTCTCGTACTGGCATACTTCGTGCCTTTGCGTTGTATACGAGGGACTATTGGTCATCTGCCAGCTGGTGATAAGTTCACGTGCTATGTGACGCCACACAGGCTCATAAAGAGTGTGCCACGCTCGCCGCCATGGCTACTGCTGGTGCTAACACTCCCACATTTCGGCACGGCAGCACTCGCGGAATGCAGTCACCCAACAATCCGTTCGTCTTCATTTTACAGCTCGTTCTCGGACTGCTGCTTCACACTGGTCCAGGTCTCGAGCCACCAGGAAAAATTGGAGCAACCAGCAGCGTCAATGTCACCGTTATCCGTGCACAGGGTTCCGGGCCGGTCAAGTTACGGGATACCATGCTGTATCGCTCGTCATCTACCTGCGCGGACTCTGGTCGCATAACCTGTGTGCATCGCCTGCGCTTAGCGCCACCACTCAACCCAGCTGTAAATAACCATGTCACTCGAGACGGGTCCATTGGGCACAGCAGCACTCATGGAATGCAGTCACCTAACAACCATTCATCTTCATCTTACAGCTCGTTCTCGGACATGCTTCACGCCGGTCCGGGTCTCGAGCCACCAGAAAAAAATCGAAGCGACCAGTGGCGTCAATGTCACCGTTATCCGTGCACAGGGTTCCGGGCCGATCAGGTTATGGGATACCGTGCTGTATCGCTCGTCATCTACCTGCGCAGACTCTGGTTGCATAACCTGTGCGCATCGCCTGCACTCAGTGCCACAACTCAACCCAGCTGGTAAATAACCGTTTCACTCAAGACGGCTCCATTAGGCACGGCAGCACTCGCGGAATGCAGTCGCCTAACAATCCATTCGTCTTCATCTTACAGGTGAGAAAGCGATATGGAAAGTGTATCCGTTCAAACGACCTTTTCTTGTTTGTGCTGCCGTGCCAACGGCTATATGCTATTGTGATTGACCATGCTGTACCAATACTTAAACTATTATTTGTCGCGGAAGAGGTTGAGACAAATCCAGCCCCCGAAATCAGTCAACAATTAAAGGAACTAGCCGCGGATATAAAAGAGATAAAGGAAAACTGCCTAACCGAGATTGACAAGAAACTAGACTTGCTCACAAGCCTAGAGGAAAAAGTGGATTCTTTTCAGGAACAAATAGCAAGCATGAAAACTGTAATCAGATCTATGCGAGAAAAAATTGATGATCTAGAGAATCGTAGCAGGCGAGATAACCTAATAATATATGGCTTTCCGGAGGTAGAAGGACAGACACCCTTGACTGTTTAGCGTGCAGTGAACAAAAAGGTAATTGAAGACACACTAGAATTAAAACCTGTAGCAGTCGAACGCATACATCGCATTGGTAGAGCTGATTTGAACAAAACTAGGCCGGTAATTTTCAAGCTCCTAGACTCAAGAGACAAATCTTCAATACTAAAATGGGGATATAAACTTCGAAATACAGGCCTATCTATCGCAGAAGATTTTTTGAGACCAGTACGTGACATTCGAAATAAACTTTGGCAGAGTGCGAAGGCAAACCGAAAATAAAGATAAGGTGTCCTTAGTTTTTGACCAGTTGTATATAAATAATCACATCTATGTTTGGAGCACCGAAAACAATGATAAGATTCCGTTGAAAAAAGCACGCGTAGAAGCTGGCTTAGAAACTGCGCTTACAGCGAAGGCAACAAACATACCCGGCAACCAAACAAAAAAGGAAGCCGCTACCCGTCGCGCTGCAAAATTGGCGAGCTAACACAGCTCATGGTGAATGCTCGAAGTGTGAATATAATAAGCCTGAAGAATCTGAAAATGTGATCTTAGATCATGAACCCTACATAGCAGCAGTCACTGAAACGTGGCTCATGCCCAAAATTTTAGATCATGAGTTTGCACCGCCAAATTATTCTGTTATCCGGAAAGATCGCCTCACATGTGGTGGTGGGGTGGCACTACTGTTTAAAAAAAAAAACTTTCTTTTGTGGCCCTTCCTGAGGTGCAAAATGCCGAAGTAGATTTTTGTAAGCTACTTTGTGATGGTACTAACATATGTGCAGGTTGTGTTTATCGAAGGCCCAATTCGGGAGATGATTCTATCAGTGAAATTTATTGTAACGGTTATGAGACAAGAGAGGAGAAGGGGAGCAGTTTGCAGAGATGGAGACCGGCCGGCAACCTTACCTTCATCGGCCGCGCCTGCTAGTTTCCCGATGGAGGCGGTGGTGTAGAACGTCGCCGTGGGGATGGTGAACGACGTGAGCGACTGGTTGGTGGCGTCAGGCTGTGGTCTGATACTGGCGAGTCACTCCTCCTGTTAAAATGGCGGAAGGAATTCCTGGGTGGCGAGCCTATAGCGTTCGTTACGCGATGTTCTGCTGGCCAATGATCATCGTTGATGCCTTCAAAGTTATGCCAAGTCGGTGGTCGTACCTCGTCTGGCGGCGACGGCAACACAAACGAGAGATGTGTCCTGTCGCACCGCAGCTGTAGCAAACAGGTGAAAGGTGGCCGACGTTGTAGACTTCGGGATAAGCCGCCCTCGGACGCTGCGAGTAGTAGATACGATCTTCCAAGTGCCGATTCGTCGTCGTACCCCGATAAGTGCGTTGGTCATACGTCACGTCGTCAGGAAATGTATGGTGGTGCTGTTGTAGAGGATCAGTCCGACTGTCTGCAATGCCTGGCATGGCTGACAGCGGAAAAACCACCGGTGCAGCTTCGTGAGGTTGATTAAAAACGCAACCAAGCTGCTCGGCCTTCGCGGCGTTCATCAATTTGCTGTGTCGCTCAAGTTCCTCACGGACGATTTGCCTCACAGTGGTAGCAAGGTCCCAGTGGATACTGCAGCTGTCCTCAATGCTTGCAACCGTCGCAACATTTGCCAACCTGCCGAACTTTGGCGTGATACGGTGTAGCTTCAAGGTCTCAAACGTGCGGCAATGATGGATCACGTCAGCTACCGAATTGAGGCTCTCCTTGCCAATCCAGTAGGTATACACGTCTTCGGCAATACCTTTCAGAAGATGCCCGACTTTGTCCTCATCGGACGTACGAGGATTCGCCATCTTACACAGCTTCAGGATCGTCTCAATGTACGTGGTACAAGTCTCACCTGGCACTTGAGCACGCTAATATATTGTCTGCTCGGCTTGCTTTCTTTTCGCAGTTGAATCCCCAAAGCACTCTGTGAGTTGAATAGCGAAGTGATCCTAGGTTGTTAGCGACTCTTTGTGGTTCTCGAACCACACAAGAGCAGTGTCTGTCAGGAAGAGAGCAACATACTCTAGCTGAGCCATAGCATCCCAGCCGTTGCACTTCCTCACGCGTTTGTAGTGTGTCAGCCATTCTTCCACGTTCTCGCCGGGTTTTCCCGAGAACATGCGTGGCTTCAATTGACGCATCCAGGCACCGGGTGTCCGCGCCGGAGTAGTTGAAGATGACTGTAGGTCACCGTTGTTCGACATCGCGAGTTCCGGTAATGTTGGAGGCAGTCGCGCGAGGCGTCAGCTTCGGCGAAGACCTAGCGGCAGTGGCTTCGTCGTCTTGTGCTAGCACCCCGCATCTCCACCACAAAACTGTTATGGTTAAAGTCGAGGGGTGTTTATTAGCAAGGCGAAGTTGATGGTTCGGTAGTAATGGCGTCGGTATCTGCACCAGTTCACGTCTTCCTCCTCCTCTCCTCTTTGGCTCATACCCGTTGCATTATGATTACATGCAAAGTCATACATCTGGTTCACGTGTTGTACCCATAGGTGATTTTAATCTATCAGACATTAACTGGGATAGTATGCACTATTTGTCATCAGCTGCGGACATACTGTTTGATCTCATGCTCACCTTCAATCTTCATCAGGTTGATTCGCACCTTACCCGCTCGCTCGGGGTAACTCGGAACATACTTGATCTCATATTTCTCAGCAACCACTTCGACAGCCTGACTATGACTATGTAGCCAGTGGAATATCTGACCACGACGTACCGGTGTGCGTCATCCTGCTTGGAAATATCATAACCACACATTTTTCTGCATCTGTTGTAACAGACTTCGAAAAAGCTTATGACGATAGCATACAAACTCACTCAGCTCATGAATTTCAGAATTTCTCAGAAGCCCCGCCGCGGTGGTCTAGTGGCTAAGGTACTCGGCTGCTGACCCGCAGGTCGCGGGTTCGAATCCCGGCTGCGGCGGCTGCATTTCCGATGGAGGCGGAAATGTTGTAGGCCCAAGTGCTCAGATTTGGGTGCACGTTAAAGAACCCCAGGTGGTCGAAATTTCTGGAGCCCTCTACTACGGCGTCTCTCATAATCAAATGGTGGTTTTGGGACGTTAAACCCCACATATCAATCAATCAGAATTTCTGAGAAATGGGTTCGAATGTCTCAATAGATGTCGATTACCTTTGGCTTCTTTTCAAATCTGTTGTACTTTTTTATATCACTCATTACGTACCAACAAAGATCAAGCGCCCACCAAAAAATAATCCTTGGATCACGCGCAACGTCATTCAGGCACAGCGACATTTGAAAAGGTTACGCAGAGCAATAAAAACGAAAGGCTGGGGAGAATCAAGAATTCAGAAGCTGCCAGATGCCATCGCGGAATTCAAGCTTAAAGCTAAGCTTGCTAAACAGAGTTATTTCGACGTACTGTATAAACCGGAATATCATCATCATCATTATCAGCCTGACTACGTCCACTGCAGGACAAAGGCCTCTCCCATGTTCTGCCAGTGAACTCGGTCCTGTTCTTGCTGCTGGCAATTTATACCCGCCAACTCCTTAATCTCATCTGCCCACCTAACCTTCTGTCTATCCCTAACCCGCTTGCCTTCTCTGGGAATCCAGTCAGTTACCCTTATTGACCAGCGGTTATCTTGTCTACGCACTAGATGCCCGGCCCCAGTCCATTTCCTCCTCTTGATTTCAGCTATGATATCCTTAACCCCCGTTTGTTCCCTAATCCACTCTGCTCTCTTCTTGTCTCTTAAGGTTACACCTACCATTTTTCTTTCCATTGCTCGCTGCGTCGTCCTCAATTTAAGCTGAACCCTCTTTGTAAGTCTCAGGTTTCCGCTCCGTAGCTAAGTACCGGCAAGATACAGCTGTTATATACCTTCCTCTTGAGGGATAGTGGCAATCTACCTGTCATAATTTGAGAGTGCTTGCCGAATGTGCTCCACCCCATTCTTATTCTTCTAGTTACTTCAATCTCGTTGTTTGGCTCCGCGGTTATTACCTGGCCTAAGTAGACATAGTCTTTTACAACTTGAAGTGCACTATTACCTATCTCGAAGCGTTGCTCTTTTCCGAGGTTGTTGTACATTACTTTAGTTTTCTGCAGATTAATTTTAAGACCCACCTTTCTGCTCTCCTTGTCTAACTCTGTAATCATGAGTTGCAATTTGTCCGCTGAGTTACTCAGCAATGCTATGTCATCAGCAAAGCGCAGGTTGTTGAGGTACTCTCCATTAACTCTTATCCCTAACTGTTCCCATTCTAGGCTTCTGAAAACCTCCTGTCAGCACCCAGTAAATAGCATTGGGGAGATTGTGTCCCCCTGCCTTACACCCTTCTTAATTGGTATTCGGTTGCTTTCTTTATGAAGCATTATGGTGGAATATAAACTGGAATATAAGTCGAAATATTTTCTATAAAACAACGACCTAAAGTCGCCCCTCGTCTTATATAGCAGTGTCTAGCTGACAGCGCACCGCTGTCTGGCAACATGTGGCTTGCATGTGCAAGAGAAGCTGGACACGGCCATGTTCGCATTCAAATCCAATAGTACGTTGTTCTTTTTTCTCTCTTGTCTCTTTTTTTGTGTTCGTGATTTGCCTCCGATCTGTTCTAAGTTCTCGCTTCACTTGACATTGTGTTTCATTTTTAGTGGTCTTTTGTTCGTTCACTGAATATGAGTAGCGGTACGAGAAGGCAGTACTTGGCTGCGTTTGAACTGGAGGTTGCTGAGTTCGCAGAAGCGAATGGGAATATGGCTGCTCAGCGCCGCTTTGGTGTATCAGAAAAAAGCGTGGGCTATTGGAGGGTGCAGAAAGGGAAGCTTTAGATGTGCAATCCTTGGAAAATGTCATTTCGTGGGCGAAGTGCGGTTCATCTGCTGCTGGAGAATACGCTAGGGAACTTTGTGTAGGAAGTTCATACGTGCTCGCTGCCAGTGACCGTGGATACTATTCGCAAGAAAGCTTTGGAACTCGTTCGAGAAGCTTGGCTCACGAGAGGAGTTTTGTGCACCAAACTCTTGGGTGCATTGATTCATGAGACGCTTAAGGATTTTTTTTCCGGTGGCACACATTCATCTGTCAGAAGTTTTCAGACGAGTTCGAGGACAAGCTTATAAACTTTCAGGGCTTTGTGAACCGGCTTCGGAAGCAGAACAACTACATGATGGGGCAGATTGACAATGCCGATGAGACCCCCGTGTGGTTTGACATGCCTTAATCGACCATGATCATGCGGCGTGGCACCGAGGATATGAAGCTGTTGTCCACTGTCAACGAGCTCTTGCACTTCACCGTCATGCTGGCATGCATGGCAGATGGTAGAAAGCTTCGCCCTTCATCATTTTCAAACGTAAGACAATGCCGAAGGAAGTGTTCCGGCCCGGTGTTGTCGTTTGTGTCAACAAAAAGGGATACATGGACGAGGCCATGATGCTCGAATTGATAGTAGTCTGGAACCGTCAGCCAGGTGCACTGCTGCGTCTTTGCAGCATGCTGGTGTTAGATGCGTTTGGTGGTCACTTAACCGACGCTGTGAAGCGCGCTCTGGGCGATGGAAAAACGAACCTCGCCGAGATACCAGGTGGTATGACGTCCACCCTCCACCTGATCGTTGTTGTGCTAAACAAGCCGTTCAAGGATTGAGTGCGGCTGGAGTACCTAATGTGGATGTCCGGCGACAACCCTAAGACACCGACGGACCACCTACAAAGGGCTCCGCTTGGGACTGTTTGTGGCTGGGTGCTTCCACCTGGCGTTCCTTGCCAGATTCCATGGTGGCAAATGCTTTTAAGAAATGTTCCATCAGCAACTCGCTGTATGGCATAGAAGACAATGCACTGTGGGAGGTGGGCAGGGACAAACTCTCGTCTTCAGAAGACATTGGTGCTTCGTCTGACGAATAGGAACAGTTGCGATGGTGGTTGAGGGGAGATCGGACAATCGAGGTGCGGTGCGCCCAATTCGCAAATAAATGTCGTTCGGCAATTTAGGGTTGTTTTCCTTTTTTTTTTTTCAGTAACCTGAACTTGGGGGGTCGACCTATATTCCCACAAGACCTATTATAGTCCGGCTTATACGATAACGTTACCTACTTTTCTTATCAATAATCCTCGCAGGTTCTGGAATCACTTTCACACCAAGAAAACATTGCACCTCCTCCCTGAAGAAAAAACTGTTAAGGCCAACACATACAACGATATTTTTCAATCAGTGTTTACTGTAGATGATAACGATATTGCACCAATTATTCAGCTACATGGCATAAAAAACGAGAAGATAGATATCGTTGATGCTGGTATTTTCAACCTGCTGATAAAACTCGACCCCAAAAATTGTAGTGGCTCGACGGTATACCTAAAAGTTTCCTAAAGAAGTATGCAGAATGGTGTAGTCAATATCTAGGTATCATTTTCCAAAAATCACTGAAGACTTCACAACTTTCTAACGATTGGAAAGTGGCAAAAGTGGTACCAATACACAAAGGAGGCAACGCATCGTTACCCTCGAATTTCAGACCTATCTCATTGACCAGCACTTAATGTAAACTTCTTGAACACATAATACTAAAACACATGACATTATTCTTAGAGCACATTAATTTTTTCTCTCCCAACCAACATGGCTTTAGAAGTGGCTTGTCGACAGTTACCCAGATTACTGAACTAGTTCACCATGTTGTTGCTACAGTTAACAACCGTGGCCAAACTGATTTAATTTTACTCGACCTGTCTAAGGCATTTGACTGTGTATGTCACAGCAAACTAATAGCTAGAATCGAAACTGTTTTTGGAATAAAGAAATGTCTGCCTGGATAAATGGTTTTCTATTTAGCCGATCACAATTTCTACTTTACGAGCAAACACTTTCTAACACATTTGCAGTGACAGCCGGAGTTCCTCAAGGCTCTGTGCTTGGGCCTCTGCTCTTCCTAATCTACATTAATGATATTACTGATAACGTTGCTTGCGATATAAAATTATTTGCGGACAACTGTGTCAGTCATAAAGAAATTAATATTTAAAACAATCATATTAAGCCTAATGATTCTTTAGTTGTCCAAAATGATTGGGGCTCTAATTGGCAGATAAAATAAACATACAAAAATTAGGGGTATTGACTGTAAGTAGGAAAACAAAACCATCCAACTACACATACACCATTAACGGCACTCTACTTAATAAAGTTGTGGAACATAAATATCTAGGAGTTACACTCAATTCTGATATTAAATGGGACAAGCACATAGATAATATTACTTTGAAGGTACTATGCAAACTATTTTTTTTAACGAAGTCTAGCGCTCTCAACAACACCAACAAAGCTGTTTGCTTGCACATCATTTGTGAGGCCAGTTCTCGAATACGCTAACACGGTGTGGTTTCCGCATACGCAGACTAACATAGGCAAATTAGAGGCAATACAAAAGAAGGCTGTTAGGTTCATCCACAACAAATACAGAAGCTTATACTCGCCAACATATCTTTTTATTCAGTCCGGCTTACAAACACTGCCCACAAGAGCGAAACATGCTCGCATAAAATTTCTGTTCCAGCTGCTCAAAAACAACTACAGGATAGATACATCCCAATACGTGTCACGTTCCCAGGCTGGACAAACATGCAATAAGCATGCGCTCACATTGACGAAATAAGTATGCAAAAACGACGCATTTAGGTATTCATTCTTCCCGCTCGCAATAGCAGAATCGAATAAATCTGATGCTGCTATCACCAATACAGAATCATTATCTGAATTTTCATCACAAATAGAAAAACTGTGCGCGCATAACAGGACCTATGTATGAAGGGCCATGGTAGCGCTAACGCGACACAGGTTTCGTTCTTTCTTATTTGTTCACACCTGCACTTAACAATCATTTAGGCATTTTCAAACAAGCTCTCAGTGATTACAAATCATGTTTTTAATATATTTTAACTCGATACTGAATTATCGTAATTACATCCATCCAGCCTTCATTTAGCACCATGCATTTCCTCTTTTTTGCATTGATTTTGATGACAGCATTGCATAATATTTAGAACTTGCAATATATTTTGTGGTCATTTTATGTCAATTACTATGATATTCAACACCTCCATTCTTTGATTGTATTGACGATATTCATATTCTCTTGTTATGCTTGTAAGTGTTTGCTTTTACTGTTTTTTTTTCGTAATATTTTTGTGTGAAAAATCACTGTGCTGCCCAACTGCCACGCTCTCGAAAGAGAGTAGCAGTATTGTAAGTAAATAAATTCACATATATACCCAATAAAGTGGCTGGGACGATAGCCGTCGTGGTAGCTCAATGGTAGAGCATCGAACGCGTCATTCGAAGGTCGCAGGTTCGGTTCTTGTGTTGTATAAGGCAAAGAAGTACACACTTCTTTGCCTTATATATATATATATATATATATATGAAAATAAGGGAAAGAAGTGTATACCTAAGAAGGGCTCGTTTTTCCGTGTTTTAACACAATATTAATGAGATCTAACAGACAGTAATGCCAAGGAATGCACAGGGGAAGTTATTAGAACTAATGGAATGTAAATAAGAAGAAAGAAAAGTGGATGAAAAAATAACCAGCCGTGAGCAGGAATCGAACCTACTACCTTCGAATAATGCGTTCGATGCTTGTTCGAATAACGCGTTCGATATATATATATATATATATTATGAGACCACGTCCAGTACGGCAGTAACCAGGTTATATCTTTAATCCATGTGCACGAGCCAAAGAGACCCAGCCCGCGTGACATACGATGATGATCACTACAATGGTTTTTGTCATACAGATGAAGATGAAGTACATAGTCAGCGCTCACACTATTTTCCCCTCTTGGTGAAAGAGGGCAGCAAGTTGGAAAGGGTTGGAATTCCGAATATAGGGTTTGAGTCGAGAGACGTGGACGATCTCGGTGTGACGGTGACGACGATCAGGAGCCGCGTTGACAGGAGCAACGCGACAGTTGACTTCGAATGCTCGTTCCAGAACGGTGTATAGACCAAGATATCGGTGAAGGAATTTTTCGCAGAGCCCAGGTGCACGAACAGGTGTCTACAAAAGGACTTCATCGCCTGGACGGAACATAACAACTCGACGCTTTGCATCAATGTCGATTTTTCTCTTCTTCTGAATGGTAGCAGTGTTGGCGCGGGCGATTTCACGGCAGCGGGCTACGCGAGCGGCGAACTCTTCCGGGAGAGATGAAGATGGAACGGAAGATGTGGATAAAAAGGTGGTGTCCAGAACAAAAGTCGGTACACGGCCATAAACGAGAAAAAAGGGGCCGTAATTCATTGTACGCTGTATGGCAGTATTATGTGCGAACGTGACGAAAGGAAGTATAGTGTCCGTTTTTGTAATCCGGTTGAACGTACATGGAGATCATGACGGACAAAGTTCGTTGAAAACGCTCAGACCATTAGTTTCTGGGTGATACGCTGATGTGGTCTTGTGAATGGTGTTAGAGGCATGGAGGACTTCAACAAGGACGTGTGAAAGAAATGTCTTGCCATAGTCGCTAAGAAGCACACGCCGTGCGCCATGTCGTAAAATAATGGCGCGATGAAAAAAATCGGCAACTTCAGAGGTTGCACCGGATGGAAGAGCTGCCGTCTCCGCGTAGCAAGTAAGGTGGTCCACAGCAGTAACAACCCAACGATGACCGGCTGGCGTACGCGGAAGAGGTCCATATAAGTCTATGCCCACAAATTCAAAGGGAGTGGACGGGCATGGAAGCGGTTGCAGCAGCGAACGCGTTGGGTTCTGCCATCGTTGTTGCTTGAGGGCACAACCGTCGACCAGACCGGAGCTCCAGGGGTGACGGGTAGAGCAGGAGGACGTGGGAACCAAAGCATGCTCCACCACTTATGAGACCACGTCCAGTACGGCAGTAACCAGGTTATATATTTAATCCAGGTGCACGAGCGAAAGAGACCCAGCCCGCGTGACATACGATGATGATCACTACAATGGTTTTTGTCATACAGATGAAGATGAAGTTCATAGTCAGCGCTCACAATATATATATATATATATATATATATATATATATATACATATACATACATATATTTAAAATAAAGGAGCACACTTACGCAAATTGGATACTTTTTTACACTGTTTCGGCCGTGGCACGGCCTTCATCAGCCGTGGCACGACCTTCATCAGGATGCCACGGCCGAAATGTAGAGTATCCAATTTTCTCGAGTGTGGTTCTTTATTTCTTGACTATATGTGCACCGGACCTGCAAAAATTTTTGATCTCTTTGAATATATATATATATATATATATATATATATATATATATATATATATATATAAATTGTCACTCGTCGCTTCATCAGCATTATTGATTGAATGCTTAGTTTGGAAAACCACAGAAATTTTTTGTGCTTACTAGAACGCAAAAATTTTAATTAACACCGATGTTTGACGCTAGAAATCTACTCCAAAACGCATTATTCCTGCTCCCTGAGCTGCTCCTAAAGACTGAAGCCCAGTTCCACCCCTGAAATATGATACAGTGGGAATTGCAAGGCAATTATAGAGCATGATGGGAAGTCATCTGTAATCACTTAGGTGCTTGATGAAATTTCGAAATTTACCGTGCAAGCAGACAATCGCAAACAAGAGGTTGTAGTTCTTAACGACTCTTATATTTTTTATATTTTAAAAATTCTGTAGGTAGCTGGTGTTTTGGTTGGCTGGATTTTCGTGTTTCAAGTGTTGGTTTGACTCTTTGTCACTCTTATAAACGGCATGTTCCATGCTGCCAGCGTTACTATCGCTTCACTTCAGTGTGCCTTTAGTATATTGTAGTTAAGCCAGCATGTGCCATTCTTCCATGTGAAGAGCCTGATTGATGTCTGCTATGTGGCTGATGGTCTTGTCTGCTTGCTTACATTAGTATGCCATTTCCTTTTACACACTATTAAGAATTAGCACCAAAACGTTAGAAATCCTTTCATACTACTCCACATCATCTCAAACTTCATTTTGTCTGCTCCTATTATACTTCAAAACACATTTCTCTAAAACATGCTCTAAATCCTAAACTGGCTGGACCACCACTGGGAATGTTTCTACATTCATGAATAAATTTTTATTATATAACTTTCTGGTTGGAACTGGCGTGATAATCTATGCACTATACCAAAACAGCTGTTAACATTTTGAATGTAGGGGTCAAGGTGAAAATTTGTGATATGCACAAGGTTAGAAAGTGCATATCAGTCCCAGACTTTAAGCTGCAGATTATCTGCAAGATATGTTAAGGTCTTCCTGTGCACTCATTCACAAGAAAAGTGGGCATTGCCACTGCTGTTGGGTTCCAGAATAGAGATCTGCATTCACCCATTCCTTCCCCTCTCACCTTTCACCATAATAATCATATGACCTCCAATGTTGGCTGCGAGGAGGCTGCGTGTGTCACAGCATATGCTTGCTTCGACCCAAGGGAAATTGACGGACTATCAGCAGCTGGCTGGCAGATGTTATGCTCTTTATACTTCTTTCCTTCTGTGCTTGCATGCCAAGCATGGGGCCAGTCCACTTAAGCAGTGAGAGATTTCAGTTGGTGCACTATAGCTGCCTGTGCATGGACATTTTAAGACGTTGACTGTTATCCTGCAATGGCTGCATTGTTGGCTGTCCTGTTGCTTTAGCTGTCATTGTTCGAGAAGGTTCACGATTACTCCAGAGCTTGCGTGGCGGCAATTAATAAGGCTGGAATATTCGACGGTTCATGTATGAATGCTGACTCACTTCGCCACTTGTCAGTTGATCGACAGCCAGCGCTTTGTTCACCACTATCAGTGCCAGTGTGTATCGCTGTAATCTGACGTTCAGTTTACCAGCCACAGGCTAAATCAACAGTTTCATCTTCTACCTGCAGTCTGCTCCCTTCGTTCACATCACGACACCATGACAATATGATCTATAACTGCATGGATCACGCAAACATGCCCAACGACCGGTCATACAAAGACATTTTCACCAACTTAACCTTAGCGCATTGAATGCACTGTATTTCAGACTACGAGTATCGCCAATTCATATTGCACCGTAATTTATAGCAACCGTGATTCTATTGCCATTGTTTTGGCATGTTTTAGTGCACATTGCATTTGCTAGTGTATTTATTAGTAATTTTGCTGGGGGGGGGGGGGGGTTGGCACTTTCATTTTTTGGTGAAAATACGGCAATGCAATGTAGATTTTTGCTTAGTTTATTGCTTGACAGATTTTCCACATTGTTTAAAATATCATATTTACTCATAATTCTCCCACTTTTTTTTTTTTGAAAACCGCTGAAAAGTTGGGGAGTTGCAAGAATTGCGTAATGAAAATTTTTTCACGAAAGTGTGCAAAACGAAAAAGGAAATGAAGTGGCCTGAAATTGGGATCTTAATACCCCCCTTTTTTTTAACCTCGTCGACCGCATAGACAATAAGCGGCGTTTAATAGGGCACAGTGGCAAAATGAATGAGAATATGTGCATGCCTGTGATGAAGAGTTTTGTGCAACTGTCTTCTGCCGTTCCTTGAACCTGACACCAGGACGTCCGGAACAGGCACTTATAACTCGGCGGCCAAAGCTCGCACGTTCAGGTTAAAAAAAATCGGCGGCTTTACTAATCAAGACTTCTTTTAATGATAAAATCACAGGTTCAATGCAAAGCATGACACTAAAGCTACTAGCAAATACTGTGTCTCAAAGGATTCGTGCGGAGATCCTTGACAAAATCAAAAAGGGCCATCTTAACCTGTGGATATTTCCCTGTTGTAGGCCCATGAAAAGCCCAGTGTGCCTTGTTGGTGGTTTTCAGCTGTTCGCATGCGGGAAAATAGGTCAGAAGCACTTTCCTAAAGACACTGGCACTCTTTTGCCTCTAAAAAAATATGGGAAACATTCTACAGTCTGACGTGTGTGAAATTTCGGGAAGGAGCTGTAAATATATACAATTTAACCTCAGCAGGTAGCTGGTGAAATTTGTGTTGTTTTAAATTGAAGTGCTTTAGAAAATGAAATATTTAGCTTTTTTATGTATTGGAAAGATTAGAAAGAATGAAGTTATTAGTGTACTTCTAACCACAGTGTTAAAGGCACGCTTTGGTTCTGTATGTAATGTTTTTTCTATGGCCAAGACAGGTTGTGTAACTGGTTAACTTGCGATTATCTTTCAAGAAGTGTTGTGCGAGTGCACTTTGCATACTTTCATTGGAAATTAAGACAGCAAAGCAGAGGTATATTAATTGGCTAACTTGTGATAATTTGTACCAAGGAAGGTGTGTCTCTCAGGCACCTGGTATAGTGACATAATGTCCACGACGTGTTCTTGTTAAGGTTCACGCATATTTATATGCACTTTGCATACTGGAATACCACTTACTTTATTTCGTTTTATACAAGCTGTTCATAAGTTGGTGAAGTTGTTGCTAACTGTTTAAAGAATGTGTAGCGCCTAAAATTCTCCAGCAGGTGGCCGAAGAGAACAGTTGATCAAACCTTGTTATAATCTGATTATACAAAGCCACCTTACTTCAGACATGCAGCAAAGAATAGCATTCTGGGATGTGAAAGTGACTAGAAGTGCTATCTAATATTGTAAAATGAAATCATTCTCACTAAGTGCATAATTATTAATTGAAATAAAAAATTCAGATGTACACTTACATGCCCTCAAGGAATTTCAGTTTGAGTGCAGTTCACGTGTAAATACTCGTACTTTTCCCAGCTGTTGTAAACAGGTAGGCCACAGCATAGTTCAACAACTAAATAGAGTTCGAGACATTCAAACTAGTAGTATGTGTTCTGCTTCATAAGGGAAAAATCCGTTATGTGGTGTCTTATAATGTTGTCTAACAATCAGCTTTTATGAGGTCTTGAATACTAATTAGGTGTTCGCCTTTGTGGACGACCTGTGCCTTGCTGGCAAATCAGCAATGCAGTCTACCGGGTGTTTCTGGTGGCATGGTTTTCATGACTACATGTTGATATTTTTTAGTGTTTCCCAAATTGTCTATAAAGCATTCGCGCTTTTTTTTCTTGTTAAAATTCTCTTGGTGCGAATAGTGAAATTTTATCTCAAATTGATTTTAATCTAATAGCGCCAAATAGTTGCTTATAATATCAAATAAAAAATATTTTATTGAAGATCAAAAGAGAGAATGAACAAGTGAAATCTGCACATGTTCTCAAGCACATAATGTGGCGAGTGACTGCTATTCAACAACATGGCCTAGCTTTAGTCTTTCTTGCCGGGATGTTATGGTGTTTTCGGCATACATGGTTGAACTATGCTGGAAGTTCATGCCTTAATTTTCGAAGTGGAGTTGTGAAGGGCTTGGCAATTTTCTCAGTCTCTCTCTCGTTTTTTTTTTCTCATCTGGAAATGATATAATCTTCTTTAAAATAAACATGCATTTGCTTTTAAACTAGTATGCCAGTGAAAGTTTTAACCAAAGGCCTACTGCAACAATGTTAGCATTAGATTTAGCCACCTGACCTCACCCTAACCAAGTTGCGCTATTAGCCGTCATTGTGTTTCAGATATCCTGTCCTGTCAAATTAATTGATTCCAATCTGAAACTCGAATATTTGCACGCCTCTAGATGCTACATAATTCGGCATGGGCATTGTCTGCAGTATCTCGTGCGGCGACATTTGTGACAATCTGGCTTTATGAACAAGTGTAAGCATTGGCGACGTGAAATTTGTGGTTTCATAAAAATGCTCGACCAGAAAACTTTTCAGGTGGTTTATTGTAATTGCTGCAGGTGCTATGAGGTGGCAGGGACGCCATGGATCATCAGGAAGGCAGGGCAGCTTATATTTTCAGAAATTCCAAGCTCCACTTATGAAGAGGTAGGTGTTTACATTCCTATCAGTGTGGGTTCTTTCCCTTTGTGACGGGGAGCTGGGTTTTGCGTTTTTTAGTGCTTTTTAAAAACTGATTTTTAACATATGCTTTGACAGATAGAAATTCTCGGGTGTCTTGAATGAAAATGTAGGGAAAGCGATGAGAGTTGGCGTGGTAACGATTGGGCAAAGAATAACGTGAAGAAAAGCAGCAGCACAGCGCATTGTCTTGTACCTTATTTTATTTGCAGTAATCTTTGGGACAGCTCATTTATGTCTGAAAGGCTATTCTTGATATCTGTAAATTGATAAACCTTGACATAAGCAGTGGTTGTTCAACTGGGCCATTTTCACCCTTTTGCTACAATTTTACCGCCCTGCATCTTACTGCACCCATTCAAATGTATCTTGTACCAATTGGGCAAGTTCTCATTTCGCCTGCTTAAATGGCAGTGGGGTACATTTGGCTCAAAATATTCTTGGTTTAGCACCAAAAATACGCATCTTTTTCATATTGCTGCAGAACCCTATTGCCCTCTTTCCATCAATGTGCTTTTCCTTGTTATGTCAGCCTCACCAAGATATGTGCATGGAATTTTCATTGTTCACACTTCTTGTCTGTATAGTCTGAAAGCCCATTCCTCTTGATGCTCTTCATGAACTGGTGAAAGTACATGCAGGAGTGATTTTTTTTTTCCCAGTCAATATGCTTTTCGTAATATAGGGCACTGGCAATGTGGCTATAGCATTTCAGGCTCTGCGTGTCGGCTCTGCGTGTCGTAAATGGTGTCTTCGTGCATAGTACATAGTAATAATTTCTGAAGTCTCATCTGCCAGAATGACAAGGCGTCTTGAGGCATACGACGAATCGGGTGGGCAATATGTTTGACAATTTTCAAAATATAAGTGTACCATGTCACTTGTGTTGTGGATGTGCATGTCTGGCACAAAGTGGTGCCTCTGCCGCCTTTCCTCGTTCAAACATCTGTTGTGCATCTTTGTTGCAAAACTGGCATAATTCAGTGGTAAGCTATCGTGCATACAAATTGAGCCATGTGAACACCAATGTGCTGCGAGCCACAAGTAACACCCGACTGTGCTTATGCTTTCATTTTTCTATGCTTGGAGGCCAGAAGCAGGCAGCTTCCCTACCCTGTTTTCAGTTTGTTCAGTTTCTTTTCTTTCTTTCTCTCTTTCTTTAACTAAGCATATCTGTTGTGATAGTCTGAAAAATACAGCTAACTCCTCGAACTCGCACTCTCGAACTGGAAAGATACTTGAACCGCTTCAACAATCAAAAGCATATAGCATATGCGGAACGAAGCAGCTTGTGGGTATACTCCAATCAAACGGAGGGGGGAAGTGAAAGAAGCCTGTTGTGTGGACATCCTCTTGTGCTAGCAAGAAGCCAAAGGTGAAATAGCAGCCGTTGTCTCTAGCTTGTTTTATCGCTGTAGTGATCTTCCTGTCAGTTGTTCTCTTTCCTGTCATTTTTGGCTGCAGTAATTCTGCTGACCATCGCTGCATGTTGATGTCAGCATTGGTGTTGTGACTTGATGGCTTGATTAAAATATTAAATCTACTGTTATCGGTGCTTTGACCTATGCTAAAATTATCCTCAGCATTTAGTCTATGCAGCCCACAAATAAAAAATACAGCAAAACCTCGTTATTTCAAACTCGGTTATTTCGAAGTCCCGCTTAATTCGAAGGATTTCTGCAGCTCGTATTTTCCAATGTAAGTTTGAGTGGATAATTTGAAGCGGCGGCCAGCACTAGTCCGGTTAATTCAAAAACTTTTGGTGCCATGTGCCAGTTACAGATCCCGATTTCGCCGCGGAAACGACGGCCATTAATTGCCACAAGACAATGCAATGTATCGATACTATTGAGTGGCAGCTGAGGCACCCAGTCTTGCTACTTATAGCTAAAAAAATAATAAAAGAAAAAAAAACGGTCTCGTGGTCAGCTAAAGCGTGCACCTGCGGAAAACGAGCCCTGCTTCACTGCAATACAGCAATGACACGCGGGCAGCTTATCGCAGCGGGTCATGGTTTACCCATTCTTTCTGGGATTGTAAAAAAATTAATAAAGAACACTTTAGCGGAAGTCGTGATGTATGCGAACCTCCGATTGCCGGTTGCTCCAGCAATTCGCGTCTTTGCACTGCTGACGGAGTTCTTGGCAGCGACACCTACTTCGAAAACTAAGTTCGAAAATTTCACAGATCATTTTTTCCAGCCAATACTGGCAATTAATAAATTTATAATTAAAATAGAAAGAATGTACGAATGGTCGCATCATGACGTGCTGATGCAGCGAGGAGCAGGCGACATGCTGCCCGCGTGTCACTACTGTGTTGCAGTGAAGATGTCTTGTTTTCTGCAGGCGCATATTTCGGGCTATCATGACCGCGTTTTTTTTTTTTTTTTTCGCTGGTAGCAGCGAGGCCCACAGTTCCTTTATGTTTGCGGCAAAATAAAGACCAGGTACTGCTTGAAAACATAACCTTTGGAACCGCAAGCTAGCCGGCACAGCAAACAACGAGCACCGACTACTTCGAAGCTTTCTTGCGGCCTCAGTGACTTTGAATGAACGAGGTTTTACTGTAGGTGCTTCAAAAGTATTCAGCGACGGCTTTAAAGCGGAAGAAAAATCCCTGTAACTCTACTTGTTCTCGACGAATTCGGAAAATATTTGTGCGAGTCTGTTCATTGGGCAGTAAACTTGTATTCTCAGGCCAATTGTTGATTACTTCAAAAAGCGGTTCAAGAAACTGTCAAATAGTTTCGCTATGATTTGGACTTGAAGAGGGTTGGAAAAATGAATTTTGTTAGTAATGGTGAAAAATGAGCCTTTAAAGGGGCCCTGAAACACTTTTTAAAGTAACCACGGACTGAATTCATTGGAAAGCTTATTGGTTCACGAATTCAACGCCGCAAAAATTTTAAGAATCCGTCCAGTGCGAGTGGAGTTACAAAGATTCGCCGCATGCGCAATTGCATTCTCTCATCCCGACGAAAGCACTGGAAGCTAAGCAGAGAGGGATGGAAGGGGCAAAGAAAATTTGTCACCAGCGCCTTGTGACATTGAGTACTTTTTTTCTTTTTTTCTTATGATGTGCTGCTTTTTCAATGTAATCCCGCGCGCGATCTCTGTAACGACCGAGCGCGCCATGTTGAAATCTGCCAATGGCTAATAGGTGGACTTTCGAGTGATTTTTGAGCATCTTCCGTCATTTGTTGAGAGAAGAGAAAGCACTTTTCAGCTGACTTTGATCATCTATTGTGAATTCCACGCCACGTGCTGCGCTATAATATTTGGCTTGTGTGTTGTCGGGAGCCTCTAGTACCGATCGGCAGCGTTTTCTGACCATGCTCAAAAAGTGTTGCAGGGCCCCTGTAATTTGAAACGTGAGGCTAACAAATAGGCTTATATTTTTCTGTGTCTTGTTACTGTGTGCTCCTTCTAACCCTTTAATGCTCACTGTATTGTATTTGGTATATTGAATACAATACCTCAATAATGCTACTATAGGTGTTATGATAAGCAGCTATTGCAGATTTTACATGTTATGAAGAAGGTACAGTGATTTATATATTATATGATAATACTTAATAATTTGCATTTATTACTAAGTAATTTATGCCTCAAGTAAAATTTTATATATTTTTTTAAACTAAACTGTACAAGAAGAGTAAAGATACTCACTGTTCTTTTGCAGTTTTTTGAAGGCATAACTGTTTGTGGGCATTTCAGGGTTAAATGACCTTGTGTGCCTGCTTTGCACAGAAGCATGTGTTTAAGATAAGTCTTTATGATGTATCGGTATTTAAAGTTTTGGCAGAAAACTGAAAGTTCATGTAACTTGGAATTTGAGCTTCTCCATTTGATTGAAAGAAAAAAATAAATAATGCTCTTCAATCCAAACTTCCTCAGGATCCCTACTATCATCAGTTACGTGTTACAGTGAAACCTCTGTGATACGATCATGGCTCATACGAATTTCGGAATGACACGAATTCAGGGTGTGTAGGCCTACTGTCCTGCAATGTAATGGAATACGATTGTTGCAAACATATTTTCACTTTTGATGTTTGCTACAAACGTACGCTACTGCGAACGTATGAACGGGTGCTGCCCGCGCGAGAACCCAAGCACCAGCGTGGGCACCGCGTTGCCAATTCGTCTGAATAAACCACGGTGAAACCAAGAAGGCAGGTTTCGTGTGCAATGGAGAGGCCCGATGAGCAGAGTGACAATGTTGCCGATGAGACTGTCAACGCTGACAACATGTGGTTCAGCCTTGTTGAAAGCAAGTTCGTAACCGCCACCGACACTTTCCAATAATTTGTTGATGCCAAAAAGTCAGATTTATTGATTGATATGTGGGGTTTAACGTCCCAAAACGACCATATAACTATAAGAAACGTCGTAGTGGAAGGCTGCGGAAATTTTGACCACCTAGGGTTCTTTAACGTGCACCCAAATCTGAGCACATGGGCCTACAACATTTCCGCCTCCATCGGAAATGCAGCCGCCGCAGCCGGGCTTCGATCCCACGACCAGCGGGTCAGCAGCCGAGTACCTTAGCCACTAGACCACTGCGGCGGGGGGTGCCAGGAAGTCATAGCTACCTGCCTGCGAGAAAGCCAGCTTAGGTGGCTCTATTGTTGCAGCGGTATGGCGGTATGCGAAGGTTTCAATTGACGATGAGCCAGATGACGAGGACAAATTGACCCAATGCCAGAACCCGATTTCCTGTGCAAAAATTCATTGGAATACCTCACAAAAGCGAAAGGATTCTGCGCGAAAAACAATTAGAGTGAGAAATCAGTTCGGTGCTTGAGCTTTACTGAGGACGAAATCAAGCAAAGCACTGTTATCAAGCATCTCCAGACAAAAATAATGGCGTTCTTCCATTGATGCCAGACTTGGGAACTTGTTGCTGCGTTGTGATTGTGTTGAATCTGTCTGTGAGTGGGACGTATAATAAATTGCTTTTGAAAGGTGGGTTGCCCTTTTGGCATCGGCAAAAGCCGGAAAAAGAATGTTTTTGGTTATAACACGGCACCACTTATAGTGCAGATTTCTAACAACTCCCGTGACTTACGTTATAAGTGGTCTACCCAGTTCAACGAAGAGCAGTAGCTTTAACATTTTCAAGCCTTCATCTATCCAGTGCAAAGCGCTCTTTGAGTCTCTTTCGCCTTAGTACTCCAGTGTGGTATGAAAAAGCTTACTAAAATTAGGAAGGAGCCACTACATTCGAACCTCTTTACAAGAGACACTGATGTAAGGGACAAATGGGTATAAGAAACACCAGTGTGCCTACACTGAAATTGGGGTTGATAAGAAAATGCATATTGTTACCGTGCTTGTGAGATACACCTTTTATAAAAATATAAAAGGCAAGAATTGCTCCCCAGTGCATGTCTTTTATAAGAGGGTTTAACTGTCACTTTGACAGGTTGCAACACACCTGGTTCAGTAATTACGCATCATCATCATCATCATCATCAGCCTGTCTACGTCCACTGCAGGACAAAGGCCTCTCCCATGTTCTGCCAGTTAACCCGGTCCTGTGCTTGCTGTTGCCAATTTATACCCGCAAACTTCTTAATCTCATCTGCCCACCTAACCTTCTGTCTCCCCCTACCCCGCTTCCCTTCTCTGAGAATCCAGTTGGTGACCCTTAATGACCAGCGGTTATCCTGTCTACGTGCTACATGCCCGGCCCATGTCCATTTCCTCTTCTTTATTGCAGCTATGATATCCTTAACTCCCGTTTGTCCCCTAATCCACTCTGCTCTCTTCTTGTCTCTTAAGGTTACACCTACCATTTTTCTTTCCATTGCTCGCTGCGTCAACCTCAATTTAAGTTGAACCCTCTTTGTGAGTCTCCAGGTTTATGCTCCGTAGCTAAGTACCGGCAAGATACAGCTGCTATATACCTTCCTCTTGAGGGACAGTGGCAATCTACTTGTCATAATTTGAGAGTGCCTGCCGAATGTGCTCCACCCCATTCTTATTCTTCTAGTTACTTCAATCTCGTGGTTAGGCTCTGCGGTTATTACCTGCCCTAAATAGACATAGTCTTTTACAACTTCAAGTGCACTATTACCTATCGCAAAGCGCTGCTCCTTTCCGAGGTTGTTGTACATTACTTTCGTTTTCTGCAGATTAATTTTAAGACCCACCTTTCTGCTCTCCTTGTCTAACTCCGTAATCATGAGTTGCAATTCGTCCCCTGAGTTACTCAGCAATGCAATGTCATCGGCGAAGCGCAGGTTACTGAGGTACTCTCCATTAACTCTTATCCCTAACTGTTCCCATTCTAGGCTTCTGAAAACGTCCTGTAAGCACGCAGTGAATAGCATTGGGGAGATTGTGTCCCCCTGCCTTACACCCTTCTTTATTGGTATTCTGTTGCTTTTTTTATGAAGCACTATGGTAGCAGTTGATCCCCTGTAGATTTCTTCCAGAATGTTTATATATATTTCATCTACGCCCTGATTCCGCAGTGTCTGCATGACGGCTGATATTTCTACTGAATCAAACGCCTTCTCGTAATCTATGAAGGCTATGTATAGTGGTTGGTTATACTCTGAGCATTTCTCTATTACCTGATTGATAGTATGAATGTGGTCAATTGTTGAGTAGCCTGTTCTAAATCCTGCTTGTTCCTTTGGTTGATTGAATTCTAATGTTTTCTTTACTCTGCTAGCAATTACCTTTGTAAATAGCTTGTATACTACAGAGAGCAAGCTGATCGGCCTGTAATTCTTCAAGTCCTTGTCATCTCCTTTCTTAAGTATTAAGATGATGTTAGCGTTCTTCCAAGACTCTGGTACTTTTCCCGTCAGGAGACA